>VDFB02047397.1:31404046-31508599 GCA_007258455.2 Sequoia sempervirens
TTGGTTTCTGACAGAATCTTTTTGATGATAGTGTTTGACGAATGGTTGACAATTTGAAGACCTCAGGTTTCAGATGCGTTTTGACAGATCAGTTGTGTCGTCGAAAATCACTTGCGGTTTGACAGATGCGACTCAGTTTAGTTTCAACCTAATTTTCGTGTTGTTTTGATGGAAGTTTTGACTTGTTTTGATGAATGTTTTGTTTGAACTGTGACAAAACCAGAATGCACTTGACAAACACAGCGTTTTAAAAGGTATCCAAGCACACATGAGATAAGCACAATCCTAAAAAGGCCACTAGGCCTTGGGTTTGTATACTTGATATAGCCCACCAGTTATACCCCGGATTGGTGATGAACACCTTTCCTTCTCGAGAGCGGACAACTTAGAATTTGGTGGCATTGGCTCCCCTCCACGGCTCATTAACATCATTCGAGCACACCAAATTCGGATTCATTGGGTAGTGACATCCCAAGAATTGCTATCTCTACTCAAGGGGATCGGTAGTGAGTAATCTTCGGGCATGATACTGTACCCTGCACTATATCAAGCAACGGCCAATAGAACGGTTGGATACTAAGACAAGGGTGTTTAATTCGGGCATTCCGTTCGTGGGGCGTGATCCATGCGGCGAGAGTCCCCTTTCAGATCCATCTCGTCGGAACCACGCTCGTGATTCTTGGGCTTTCCCCAAGAACCCACTTTTTTATACCGGCTGGAAGTCCCTCGGTGTCAGGGTGCTACCGGTCTGAGTCGTCCTGGGGTGAGTACTTTTTCCACCAGGACAGGTCCAAGTTCTAGAGTCGATAACCGTTTCTCTTACACCCAAGATCGCACGAATGCGCAAGGGGAGAGGATACTCCGATATACCGAATCGTGAAGGGTAATTAACAAAAAACAGAATGGGTCTGGTTTTCTGATCATAAGGTTTTCACCAAGTGAGAGCATACTCACCTACCACTCCACAAACACAATCAGACACAAAAGACATGATTCTTTTTATAAGCACCAAAACTAAGTGTTTGCTAATCTAGAAATAAACAAGCACACTGTTTGTTTGTTTCCCTCTTTGACATGCGAATCTGCAAACAATAAGTTAATAGTTTTGTAGATAATGGTCTTGGACACACGAAAAAGATCGCCACACGCTACCAGAAAAGATTAGTAACAAAATAATAAAAAAATAAAAATAAATAAAAACTTAAATGAAAACAGCAAACTTGAAATAGTGATAACTTCATCCAAACTTAACAAAATTTCAAGTGGTAGATATCCATGGAAAGCTAAATGATAGACCTTCAAAACCCAGAAAACTTTTTCCACGATTCTGCACAAAACAAATGTTATAGACAAAAGAAAACGCGGGTTTAATAATTAAATTAAAAAAACAGCGAACAGTAAAATACCCATAACTTTATCAAATCTCAACGAAATTTAAAACCGTTTGATGTTCTGGAAAGCTGAGAGTGAGATCTACAAAACCCAGAAACCGTTTGAAAATCTTTTATTCGCCCATTTTTCTGTGCTCAATTGAAGGTGACGGGATTTCGTATGACGTTTTGGCTGTAACCTGCAAAACAGTGAAAACAAACAAGAACACACACGAATTTTTCTGTAAAATGCCGGGTTCACCAATGTAATCAAAGGAAAAATAGATTTGTTAGATGGTTAGATCAAATAACATTAAAAATCCAATGAAATAACGAAGCACAATGGAAATAATATGAAAATAAAAGGAACAATGTTACCATAAATCTTCATCTTCCATGATTGATCTTCGTTACACCTTCTTGCTTGCTGGAAATGTGATGTTGCCCTCAGATTCGTCGTTTGAGCAATCTAAATGTCTAAGCCCTACAACAAGATTTGAAGGATTTGTTATGCCTATGACTCTTGCCAATGCCTATGTCTAAAACAAATGTCAATATTAATCAAATGCCTAAAACCTAATGCCAATAATGAAATACTACAATTGCCTATGACAATGAAATGTGAAGCTAAGTAAATAACTATAGTAATTACGTAAAAATGTCAAGATATGAAAAATGAGAAGGAAAGGGCATTATATAGAAAAGGCCATTTCGAACAGACGGACGAGATAAATTAGTGATGAGACCCTAAAACGAACGATCTAGATTAAACTTGAGAATCCCTAATTAGGGTTAGGGAAAAATCCTTAATCGAACGGTCGGAATAAAATTGGATCGACGGTGGAGAATAAATGAGGAAATTAATTAGATAATGAAGATTTTCAAAAAAATCAAGAAGATAAGATTGCCTGATTTGCAAGATTCGAAAAATCAAAGAGATAAGATCGTCTGATTTGCAAGATTCAAAAAATCAAAGAGATAAGATTCGGACTGAAGATAAGATTTGGAAAATCAAGAATCTGCCCGATTACTTGATTTTTGGAAGATTAATTACTAATTTGAATTAAAATAATTCAAATTATGGATTTCGAGAGATAATAAATAATCTTTTTCAGATTATTTATCAAAAAGGACTGACAGTTAGGATTGACATGATATTTTAAATAATTTAATTTATTTAAAATGAGAAGAATATGAAATTAGCAATTAAATAATTAAATTAAATTATTTAATTCAGCAGATAAGATTAATTAATTAAATAAATTAATCAATTTATTTAATTGGACAGTTAGTGATGTATTAAATAAATAAATAAAATTTATTTATTTAATAATCAAAGATAATTAAATGGAGAAAGGGAAATTAAATAAATTAAGAAATTTATTTAATTAAAGAAAGACTTAGACAATTAGTGACGTATTTAATAAATAAATTAAAATTTATTTATTTAATAATCATAAAGAATCAAAGGACATGAATTAATTAAATAATTATGAATTATTTAATCAATTGTCGAATGTGGACCAAGGACATAATTAAATGTCTTACTTATGCTAGGACGAAAGTGGTAAAAATGAAGCTTGCAGGCCTAGGTCATTTTTAGGTGTCTACAGTAACCACTTAGATCATGTAAAATAGGACCAAACCAAAACATTACACCCTGATTTGCACTTAGGAAACTCCATTTTCTCATCGCTCTAAACTTTTGGCCTCTTTACCCTTTTAACCCTTGTAGCCCTACCCGGTAGGACAGTCGGAATAAAATCCACATACAAGCCTATACCAGGCCCAAACCATTGAACTTAGATAGGTATTATATGCCCCTACAAGGCCTCAAAACCTTCCTTTATGATAGTGAATAGAAAAAGAGCAATGGACCAAAACAATGCTGCTCCAAGAGGCCTAATTGGTTGGCTACAACATGACATTTGACTATCTTGTGGATAGCCTTGTGTTGTGTGTACTTCTTCCTCCTATCTTTTCTTTTTTTTACTTCTAAATTTTTTGCAACAATCAAGAAGCATGTATTCAAATGTTCTAGTTCCTCTTCTAATTCCATTTAACTGTCATCCATGGAAAACTAAGGTTCAACTAATACTAAAGAACAAGAGGTTATATAGAGTTACAATGGGGGTAGAAAAAAAAATTACAGATGAAAGTGCTAAAGTTAAGTGGTTGAAGAAGGATAATTAAGCTTTTGGATTCTTATTTTATATTAAAGTAGCACAGGCCACCTTCTGACCTGATTTCATAAATCATATTGATGAGTATATTGTCTTCCAATCTTTGGACCATGAACAAATAAGTAGCATTGTGAGATTACAAGTATGTAGATCATTTAGTTTTTTGAAAAAAATATCATTTCTAAAGTACAAACAAAGGTAGAAATTTTTTCTGATTAGTTAATAAAGAATTTATTTGTGAGTTATAATAACTAAAGATGCACATAAAATTGTATAAGATCCAAGTACTTTAGGGAATTCATAATAGGATATGCAGCAAGGGGGTAACTCAAGTGCTTAATACACACTCTTTTTGTGTTTTATGCATTTTTTGTAATCTACTTTATATGCTTCATAGAAATTAATTTTGGGATAGAAGCAATCAACTCCAATTCTTGTCATCCTCCATTTTTGTTTAGTTGCAAATATTTGGTTGCAGCGATTTGGTCAACAAACCTTGTTTTCTCCTTTGTCTGAATTCCATGTTACTGTGCATTAACTCCTAAATTATAACCATTAGGAAGCTTTATATCTCATCTGGGAATCTTTAGCTAGATCACAACATCAGTTATGTATTTTTCCTAGTATATCTTTTGTTATATGATGAAGAGAGAAAACTCACTCTTTTGTTGTTGTACTACAATGTGAAAGAACCCAAAAGTTTTCTATCCCAAAATTCCATCCTCTTACAAAAAAAAGAATATATAGATTTTCAATCTATTATTGATTTATAATTGATTCTTGAGGTCATATATTAGGGAAGTCAGCATTCCAATGGCCACTAAATAAATTGATCTTCCATGTAATGCTTTTCCACTTCAACTCCTTCTCAACCTTCTCTATAAATGCATATCGAGTTTCAAAATATTTAGGTTTATCAACAAATTTTAGAGGAAATTTCTTCCCTAATTCCTTCTCAAATACAACCACCATTATTATTATCATTTGCAACCCTTGTGTAGTAACTTTGAAACTTGGTAATTTTATTGTTATTTTCTTTTGAAGTAAACACATGAAAAATAGTTGTTTATGCACATAAGAGATAACAAAAGTAACCACATGTCAATTGCATACAAATTGATGGGGAGAAGATAAACACCCAAAGTTATTGAAACATCATTAGCATATCCTACAATCATTGCATTCCAAGAGATGACATCTCTTTGAGCCATTCCATCAAATAGTTCATGTGCCTTATCTATACTTCCACATTTTGAATACATGTCTACTAGAGAATTTCCAACTATAATATTTGAAAAAACTCCCCCTTCCATTATGTTATGATGGATGTCCACACCCTATTCCAAAGCTCCCCTTTTGGCACAGGAAGGGAGGATGCTCACAAAGGTTGTTGAATTTGGCTTTACACCAACCAATTACATTTGATTTAAAATTTCTAAAGATTTTTGAACAAATCTATTTTGTGCATATCTTGCAATCATTGCAATCCATGAGAAGACATTTCTTTGAGGCATTCTGTCAAACAGTTCACATTCCTTGTCTATGCTTTGACATTTTGCATACATGTCTAATAGGGTAGTTGCAACTACAACTGATGAAAATCCTCTACCCTTTATGTTTTGATGGATGTCCATACCCTATTACAAAGCTCCCCTTTTGGCACAAGCAGGGAGGATGTTGGCAAACGTTGTTGAATTTGGCTTTACACCAGCCAATTACATTTTTTTAAAAAAATTGCACAGTTTCGTCAAAATTTTGATGAAGAAGACCGACGAAATTTCAAAAAAGACCAACAAACTTGTTGTACCTCCAACAAAATGACCGACATTATGAAATTCCCATTTCGTCGCTATTTCAACAATTGTCTGGTGGTGTTCTGATGTTCTGGCTGAATTTTGTCACTTGTTTTCTAACTAATGTATGTTGATAAAGCGACACATATTTCATCAAAGTTTTGACAAACATAAGAACACCTTTATCATGGCTAGTACCAACTAAGTCACATCATGAGTTTGATGTTTGAAGGTGTGTCGGTAAAATGGAAAAAATGTTATGATGAAAACTATTGCAAAGGTTCGTTGGTGTTACTATGATAGTTTGTCAAAATTTCAACAAACGTTCATCGGAAAATGGAGTTGAATACAATAGTGCTTGGTCCTGCTGATGAAATTTAGAGGTTCTAGAAACTAGAATAGACAACAAACAACTCAGACAAGGTTCTAAGCCAAAAACCCACAAAGGGACTAAGACACCAGTAAGGGCATTTTAGTCCTAGTAGATGATTTTTTCAAAAAAAACAATAAAGTCTAGATTGTTTATAGCGTTTCCAAGTTTCCTACTCAAGGACCTGATGTTTAGAAACAAAAAAGTGTGCAAATGAATGCAAGAAAAAGTGACTAATGAAAAGAAATTGAATGCAAGGTTGGATTCAATTTTTCAATTTTGAATGCAATAACAATGTTTCTAAATGCAATTAGGATGATTAACAATTTGAACACTTTTCAATTTTTCAATGATATAAGATGATGTAAGAAAGCAAAAATGCAACCTATATCCACTTTCACTAGTGCAAATGTGAGAAACCCTAGATGCACTTTCATTAATGCAAGATGCAATGCAAGATGCAATGTGACCTAAATCTAGGACCTTAGTGAACTCCAAATTAGAATAATGAATGTCCAGAATGTCAAGTGCAGGTATGTGCAGGATCATGATGGGCCAAAAAGTGGCAATATGATGGGTATGTGGATGACGACTTCTTTTTAACCCAAAATTGATGAAAAAAAGGGTTTTTAAAGGAGATTCTCATCTTTCCACCAATATAAATTATGCTTTACTTTGAATTTAATAAGTAATTATTATTCATTTTCTATTCAAATTATTAGTAAAGTCCTGATTGATAGGCTAATTGAAAAACATTTATAGCTCTCAAACGGTATCATATTTTTTGAATCCAAAACATGTGTCACATTCTATGCTTCACATACTATAGGATTAAACAAAGAAAAAATGAATTTGATGAAGTTTTGACCAAGTTAAGGTGGTCAGACATACAAGTTTTTTTTTTTTTAAGTTGTAATAAAAAATTCATAATTAATTATTTATTTGGAAAAAAATTACAAAACAAATATGCATCACATTGGGACATGAGTTGTCTACTTATATCTAAAATATTATAAAAAAATATTATCATTTTATTGTGGTTAGGGTGGTCAGACAAACACCTACTTCTTATTTTTTCCCTGAAATTTAAGTACTTTTGCATTGAAATTTCAAATTTTCACCAAATAGATTTTTTTTTTTTTTTTAAACAAACCTAGTAGTTTAGAAACTACATTCAATTTCCTATAGATTCTATTCTTACATATTTTTGAAATAATATAGATAACTTATTCAAATTTTTACATCAAGTTGCCTAACTTTGATTTTTTTGAATTTTTTGCCACTTAAGGGCCTATTTTTACCATGATGATCCTGCACATACCCATTCACCAAAATGAATAATAGGAAAATGGGTTCTTTATGGCCTAGGTCATATAACACCACTCCTCTCCAATTATCATCCAAGAATACCCTAGAATCCTAAATTAGATTCACTATCAACACAAAGGTGAGTCAATTATCAACAAGGAAGACCTAGGGGGGATTCTTCAGGCTTTGAAGGGTTCACCACCAAGAAAAAGCTTGGAAAAGACAACTTAACATTCAACTCACAAAACCTAGTAATGCAAGCCAAATAATGAGTACAAATGACAAAATTAAATAACAAGTTAGGATGTATGTACCTGGGAAGTCTGTAAATGTGATAAGGATTTTGGAAATTCAAAAATGTTGTCAAAATATGATAGGGGGGACTAAGATTCCCTTACTGTTGTTTTAGTCCCACTACTATTTTTTGGGGGAAATACAAAAATTTTAGATGTCGAAATAGAATTTGAAATAATCTCTATAAAATAACATTGGGAGGACTAAGATTCCCTTACTATTGTCTTAATCCCATATTGAATTTCTGAAATATCTGAATGCGATCTTGAGGCTCAATGTCTGCACTTCCTTCTTCTCAGATCTCACGTCCTAAAACTTCTAGATCTGGCCTGTAGGCCAGTTTCCATGAAGACGATAACTTTGCAATGCAACTTTGCAACTTTACAAATTTGTACATCAAATGATCTTCAACCTAAATCTAAAAACATAAACACACAAGGGAGGAAAACTTGTTGATTATTAGTAAATGGGGGTTTGCCTTGGTCAAACCCCTTGTTGGTAATTAAACCTTGGAATGAAATGAAATAATGGAGGGAAATGATGAATGAAAAAAGTTATATGTTGCAACTCACCAAACCCTCGTTATGAAATTTTCAAACTTGTATGAAGTGGCTAGTTTGAATGTAGATCTTGAATCAAAGGATTCATGCTTGATAGGTCTTGACTTGGATTGCTTGCTTAAATCAAAACCCTACATCACAAATGTTAGCTCAAAAAAACACATGATGCAATAATATCTTTTGACATGATGCTTGAATCTTGATGATGACTCCAAATTCTTAATGAATTTCTCTTGAATTCTCTTGTGAACTCAATTATGCTATTAGGAATTCTGTCACAAAATTCTTAGCTTCTTGGATGATAAAATGAGTGAAAGAACCTTGTATTTATACTTATCTATGCTTAATATCCCGCAATTACACCACAACAAGCTGACATATGAATTCATTAATTAAAGGAGGATAAATCCCACAAAGATTTGAAATTAAATCCCAAAAATAACTTGAGGGGAACTAAGATTCCCTAGGTGGCATCTTGGTCCTAAGGCTTGAAACTCAAGCCACAAAATCCAAAAAGGGGGCCTTCTAAGGTACATTTGAAAATAGGGTCCCAATACATTTGGAGGAAAATGATTCCCTAGGTGGTGTTTTAGTCCTAGTCCAAAAATCAAGGACACACAACTAGAATTGTTAAATTATCATTTACCCTTTGATGTTTGTCAGGATTAGCCATGAAAAGATATAATTATTAGGCTTGCGGATGAAAAATAGGACCAATTAAGACATAAATAAGGATAAATAAAGCAAGGTGGACTTAAAGAAGTGTGAAAATGCAAGGATATTCATTTTCCTACACTACACTTTGAAATGTTTATGGTAATAGTATTATCATAAAGAATGGAAATGGGTTCACAAAACTCAATATTCATCTCCCTTAGGTTCTACTTCATCCAAAGCACCTAAGTGCAACATGGAGCTACCAAAATTTATTTTTCTCCAATTGTAGATAAGGAGACTGAATCTTGTTTCTTAGTTACCCACGATACCAAACTATCACCAAGAAAGAAAGCTCCACCACTTGTACTCTTTCGGTCATCTATGCTTCCTACCCAATTTGCATTCGTGTATGTAGTTAGAGTGAAATTTTCACTCTTTGGATACAATAGTCCAAAATCCATGGTAGGCTTCAGATATCTAAATATCCTCTTTACTACTTTGACATCAGTTTCCTTAGGTGCTCCCTGAAACCTAGCTACCATTCCAACTACCTGCATTATATCTAGTCTAGAATGTTGCCACATACATAAAACCACCAATCATAAATTTGTACATGGTTTTTTCTACTAGAGAAGATTCACCATGATATTTACTCAACTTGCACCTTATAACAATAGGTGTACCCACTAGATTGCACTCTTCCATCTTGGACTTAACATCTAATTTATGTATTTGTTTAGGAAAATGAATATGTCTTTGTTTGGCTATGCAAATTGAAACCAAATAAAGAAATACAATTCATCTAGCATTGAAATTTCAAACTCACTCTATATTTCCTTTTGAAACACCTTGCACATGTCATCACTTCTACCACCAAGAAAGATATCATCTATATAGACCACAACTATTAGTAGTCAATCACCTTCTATGTTTATATATAGATTAATACTATCTACACTTCCTCTTTAGAACCCTTGCTATTACAAGCATCCTTCCAACCTTGAATAACAAGATCTAGGGGCTTGTTTGAGTCTGTACCAAAGGAAATGCAGTGTTTCCACCTTTTAGGAGATGGACAACTTTGGGACCTATTTCACACTTTATTTCATTAGGAAACCAAGATCCCTAAAACAAGTGATTGAATTGAGGAAAGGAATTTAGGAGGTTTCCTTGGGTGTGATTAAATGGGGGTTCACCATTAAATGAAGCTTCAAAAGAGAAATAAAAACTCTAATGCACTAAAACCTAAAAACTTGAAAGCATTAAATCAAATTAACAAATAAAAATCAAACAGAGAGGAACCTGGTAAGCTAATGGATTCCAAGCAAGATTTGCAACCCTGAAATTATTCTTTCTGAAGTGAAATGGGACTCATACACGAGGTAGGGCGATTTAGTCTGGCTACAAGAATCTAGGTAGAATGTAGAATCTTCTAGTGACTATTCTAGATCTACATAAAACTAGGAAAATGGGGTATACGAGGGCTCATACTCCTAGAAGGGTGATTTGGTCCTAATATTAGGGTATTTTTGTAGCCTCTTGTGATCTTTTGTAGCTTTTGTCTTTTCTGATCTGTAGGTGACTTTTCATGAAGATGAAAACTTTGGAAACTTTCTCTAATCTTTCTCTTCAAATGGATCTTCAACCTAAATCTGCAAATCACGCATCAAAGAGAGGAAAATGTTGTTGTGTTAGGGAATAGGGTTTTTCCTTGGCCAAACCCTATTTTGGTAATTAAACCTTAAATAAAATGAAATAACATGAAGGAATCATGAATGAACAATATGCAATGTTGCAACTCACCAAACCATTAAGATAAAGGCTATAAAATTGTGTGAAATGGCTAGCATGAATGTGGATCTTGACTCTTGATTGAATGCTTGAAACTTTATCTTGAATGTTTGTTTGAACTATGAAACCTACATCACAAATGTTAGCTCAAAAACACACATGATGCATGAAGAATTTGAAATGATGCTTGAATCTTGAATGTTGCTCCAAATGTTTGATGATTTTCTCTTGATCTCATAGACTTTCTCTCATGAAAATTGCTTAGATTTCTAGATTGCTTGTTCATGAAAATTTCTAGGAGAAATTATGTGAAATAACCTTGTATTTATACTTGTTTATGCCAAATTTCCCAAAATTACAACATATAGGCTGACCTTAGATCTAGGATAATAAAATCCTTCCAATAATTTGATTTAAAATAGGTCAAAGTTAAAGTGGTCTCATACACCAGTTGGGATGCATGAGGTCATATGGGGAAAACCTGAGACACAAACTCCAAAAACATGAGGTCAAGGATGAAGACGGAGAAAAAATGTTGCGCTCGGCTGTGTTGGGTCCCTGCTAGGGCAGCGATGCCCTAGCTTCTCTGTGCTCCTGTGGCTGCGTTCTGCTCTCTTTTGTGTGCTGCTCTCTGCTGCATTCTGCTCTTTTTTGCGTTGGATTTTCTTTTCCTTCTCTCTGCTTCGTTGGTTTTTCTGCGTCCTCCTTCCTACGTCTGTGTGTGGTGGGGGTGTTCAGGAGTTTTTGGAGGTGTTTTCTAGGGGGATTTCTCTGGTGCATGGGGTCTGCTGTGTGTGGTTTGTGGTGTGGGGTCTGCTTCAGGGTTTTTGAGGTGTGGGGTCTACTGCACGTGGATTGTGGTGTGGGGTCTGGTGGATTTTGTTTGGGCTTGGAGTGCCCAGCGTGGAAAGATGGCCGATGTCTCCAAGAGCTTGGCGATTCCAGGTGGGTCGCCACCTCTGGGCTCCGCTAAGGACATGCATGCTTCGATGATGAATAACTTTTTTGTGGGTGAGAGCTCCAAACTCAAGAAAGTGAATGGTTGTTTTTCGTGGAGTCACGCTCGTCCGGTTTTGGTTATCTCTCCAGAATCGGTGCACGAGGACTTTTCTTATTGGACTCAACATGTTTTGATTTGTAAGTTTTTGGGTATTCGTGCCCCCCTCTCAGCTTTGGAGTCTTGGATGCGCCGTTCCTGGAAGGTTGAAGGTGACTTTGATATTTTGGTGGCAGGGAATGGGTTCTTTATGGTTGATTTTTCCTGCATTTTAGATCACAATCGTGTTTTTGAGGGGGAGCCATATTTTTATAATCATGTGGGTTTATTCATGAAACCCTGGCATGGGGGTTTTAATGCGGCTGAGGATCTGCCTTCCCGAGTTCCTATATGGGTTCGTCTGCCATGGCTTCCTTTGGAGTTCTGGAGAGAAGATATTCTGCAACAGATAGCGGCCTTGTTGGGGAAGCTGACTGCCATTGCTCAGAATACTTTGGATAAAAAGGTATTTTCTTACGCTCGCATTTGTGTTGAAATTGATTTGAATAATCCATTGCCAGATTCTCTAGAGATTTGTATTGGCTCTGCCTCGTGGATTCAACAGTTAGATTATGAGTCCCTTCCTTCCCATTGTCGGTTTTGTCATGAGTATGGACACCTCTAGCGTCAGTGTCCTCGGACATCCAGGTCGGCTGGGGTTCCTTCTTCTCCATCATTGGGGCCTTCGGTGGAGAAGGAAGATAAAAGCAAGGTGTCTATGGCCGAAGGGGGGAAGGCTGAGAGTGGGCCTGATAAGGATGGCTTCATTCCCGCTAAACCAAAAGCTAAGGTGAGAGGTCAGAAGTGACCCTATAAGGATAAGCAGAGTGATCAGGGATTCAATCGCTTTGAGGTTTTGGACAATTGGGCCTTGGAGGAGGGGATTCCTATTGAGAACTTTTCTGGGGATTCTAGTATGGTTACAGGGCTGGATCAAGCACTTGTTGTTAGGGACACTTCTCTTCCTTTGGTGCAGGGAGGGTCTGAGCCTACTGTCACTCTGGCTGGTGTAAATGATGATATTATTTTAGCAGACTTAGCTAAGGAGGCGTTGTCTTCAGGAAAAGGTCAGGGTTTTGCTTCTTATCTTGGAGTGCTCCAACGCCCTCTTAAGAAGGGGAATTTTGATAAGTCTCCTAAAGTTGGTCGCAAGAAGGATGTGGACAAGATTAAATCTACTGGGGAGTTGTTGGTGGAATCGGGCTCTGTTAAGCCCTTGGATGCCCACTTTGCTCAGCCTTCCCCATGATTATTCTTTCTTGGAATGCAAGGGGGCTGAATAGTGCCTCTCGTCAAAAAGCTATTCAGGAATTGATTGGGGTTCATTCTCCAGATATTTTTTGTGTGCAAGAGACTAAGCTTCAGGTGGACTGCATGCTTCAATATTCTCCTCGTATTTGGTTTTCTGGTCAGTGTCAGTGTATTGGCTCTAGAGGAAATTTTGGAGGGTTGGCTCTTTTTTGGGATCCTCGTAAGGTTGTTCCTCGCTGGTGGATTTCTAGCCACTCCTCTATCTCAATGGTGGCTTTGGTTTTGGACTCTGGTGAGACTATTTTGATTAGCAATGTGTATGCTCCGGTGGATATCCATGGTAAAATCCAGCTGTGGGCCCATATCACGTTTGTTAGATCTTGTGCTCCTCATTTGCCATGGATCTTAGCTGGTGACTTCAATTCTATCTTGTGCCTGGAAGAGAAAAGAGGTGGATTGCCAAGATTGGGTCCGGCTTCAGATTTATTCTGGGCTAGTGTGGCTTCTCTTTCCCTTGTTGATGTCAAACCTTCTAATGGCTTATTTACTTGGAATAATAGGCGGAGTGGGTCGGAGGCGATTTCTGAGTGGTTGGACAGGTTTCTTGTTTCTAGTTTTTGGGTTGGGGGCAGTGTGGTTATTTGCTCTGATATTCTAGATTGGTGTGGCTCTGATCATTGGCCAATTAAGTTTTCAGCTTCTCCTTTCCCTAATCCAAAGAATCCTCCTTTCAAATTTCAGCTTATGTGGCTTCGTGACTCTTCTTTATATAATCTTGTTGCTCAGTGGTGGCAGGATGGAGCCCATTGCTCAGTGGTGGCAGGATGGAGCCCCTGCATATGGTACTGCTATGTATTCTTTTGTTAAGAAGCTACAATGTGTTAAGTTTCATCTTAAGAGATGGAATAGGCTATATTTTGGCAATTTTCGTGCTAAGAAAAGGGAAGCGCAAGACCGTCTTGCTGTCATTACTCGCCAGATTAGGGATCTTGGTTTTTTAGAAGCTCTTGGGCATGTTGAATCCTAGGATTTTAAAGCCGTGGAAGAATGGGAGCTTCGTGAGGAGATTTTTTGGAAACAGAAGGCTCAGATTGACTGGCTTCAAGAGGGCGACAGAAATACTACCTTCTTTCATCACTCTGTGCAGGCTCGTCAGAATAAGTGTTATATCTCTTCTCTCGTCAACTCTGAAGGATTAGTTTTATCCTCACAATAGGCTTTATCCAGAGAAGTGCATATGTTCTTCTCTGCTTTGTTTATTGAAGATTCTCTTCCTACTGAGGTTGAGGAGAATAGGATTCTTAATTGTATTCCTTCTTTGATCTCTGAGGAGCTGAATGCTTCTCTCATGCGCCCGATTACTTTGTCTGAAGTGGAAGAGATTGTGTTTAGGATGAATAAGGGGAAGGCTCCTGGCCTTGATGGGTTCCCAGTTGAATTTTTCTAGGAGTTTTGGGAAATTGTGAAGTTGGATTTGTTGGAGGTTGTCTATGAATCTTTTCATAACAAGCAGATGCTTTGGGCCTTGAATGCTACTTTTTTAGCCCTCATTCCTAAGAAGGAGGGTGCTGATAGGTTTGAGCAACCTATTGCACTCTGCAATGTGGTGTATAAGATTATTACGAAGTTGATTGCTGAGTGGCTTAAACCTTGCTTTCCTGTTGTTATTTCAGAAGAGCAAGGAGGTTTTGTGGCTGGTTGTCAAATTTTGGATGGGGTGGTTATTGCCTCAGAGGTTATTCATTCCATGACGATCTCCAAGGATAAGTCTATGTTCATCAAGCTGGATATGGCAAAAGCGTATGATAGAGTTAAATGGAGTTTCCTTCAGAAAATCTTGTTGGCCTTTGGGTTTTCTTCTAAGTGGGTGAGTTGGACTATGAGTTGTGTGACTTCCTCCTCATTTTCTGTCATTGTGAATGGTGAACCTTTAGAGTTGTTTGGTGCTACCAGGGGCCTTCATCAGGGGGACCCACTCTCTCCCTATCTGTTTATTATTATGGCTGAGGGGCTGGGTCACTTTCTTAAATCTCATGTTTCTCTTGGTGTGATTCATGGTTGGCAGTGGGGGTTGGGTCTGCCTACTCTATCTCACCTCTAGTTTGTGGATGACACCTCTCTTATGGGGTTGGATCATCTTCGTGAAGCTGAATCCTTTAGGAAAGCTTTGGACATCTACCTCGCTGCTTCAGGTCAGAAAGTTAATGAGCAAAAGTCTTCTATTTTTTTCTTCAATACTCCTTTGGCTATTCAGAGGAGGATTGCTGCTATTTTGAGGTTTCAAATTGGATCTCTCCCCTTTGTCTATCTGGGGATTCCTCTTGCCGTTGGTCGTCAACCCAGATCTTCTTGGTAGATGTTGCTTGACAAGTTGAGGAAGAAGGTAACTCATTGAACTCATCAGTGGTTGTCTACTGCTGCTAGAGTTACCCTCCTTCAGTCTGTTATCCAGGCCCTTCCCATCTATAGATGTTTTGTTCAATCGGCCCCTATGTATTTCCTTCAAGAATTTGATTCTCTCTCTCGGTAATTCCTTTGGAGTGGAAATTTGATGACCTCTAAGTGGAGCCTTGTTAAATGGGATTCTATGTGTAGACCTAAGCAGGAGGGTGGTCTCGGTTTACGCTCTTCTATTTTGAATGGGAAAGTTCTTGTGGCGAAGCTTTACTGGCGCTGGTGTACTAATCAACACCAGTTGTGGGCCCGTGTTCTTAACCATAAGTATCTTTGTGGTGTTGCTTCTCATGAGGTTCCTCGCTATCCTCTAGAGGGAAGTGGTTCTATGATTTGGGATACTTTGAAAGTGGGAGCCCAGTTGATTAAGTGTGCAATTTTTTGGATCTGTCATTCAGGATCACAGGCTCTTTTCTAGTGGGATTCTTGGGATGGTCACCCACCTATTCTTTCTGCTCTTCCTCATCTTCAACCCCTCTGTGATGTTTTTACTGCTACTGGTTGGGACACCGTTGAGCATTATAAGATGGCTGAGCATTGTGGCTTTGTTGTTTCTTTCCGCTGGAAGCACCTTTCTGAGTGGCCTCCTGGGGGCTCTGAGGAGGATAGGCGGGAGCTTGCTCAACTTTTGGCTTCCCAGACTTGTAATTCATTGAGGGGACCTGATATTTTAGCTTGGGATGGTCCTGATATGTCTGGAAAGTACTCTATCTCTACTGGCTATAAGCAATTGGGTCGACAATTGTTTGGGGAGATTCAGGTCCCTTGGTGGAAGCATGTTTGGCATAAGTTGTCTTGGCCCAAGTGCAATTTCTTCATGTGGTTGGTGGCTCAAAATCGGTGTCTTACTTGGGATAATTTATGCAAACGGGGTTTCCAGGGTCCCTCTTTTTGTGTGTTGTGTCGCAGGCTGAGGACTGTGCTTCTCATCTCTTCTTCCAATGTTCCTATGCTCGGGAGATTTGGCATTTTTGGTGGCGGGTGTGGAATATGCCTTGTAGACATGTTTCTTCTTTGGCTAAGTTTGTGGATCGGGGGAGTAGGGCCCCTATTTCTACTTCCTTTCTTCAAGCGGCTTGGGCGATTGGCCCTTCCTTCATCATTTGGAATCTTTGGTTGGAGAGGAATCGTCAGATTTTTCAGGATATGCTGATGGGGGCCCCTCGCTTGTGGTGGAAAATTTTGCATTCTTTTGGAGAAACGATCGCGGCTAAGTGTGATCTATCTGATTCAATTGCCCCTTCTGATGTTGGCTGTTTCAACCGGTTTCATTTGCCTCCTTCGCATCAGTAGCTTAGGCGCAACAGGTGTAGGCATCCTTCTCCGAAGGTGAATAGGGAAGGAAGATGGTCTCCTCCTCCTCAAGGCATTCTTAAAATTAACACGGATGGCTCTTCTCATGGAAACCCTGGTCATGCTGGAATTGGTGGGGTTGGTCAAGATAGTTCTGGGGATGTTCAATTTATTTTCTCTATCTATAAGGGTCTTCATACTAATAATCTTATGGAGGCTCAGGCAATTTTACTGGCTGTGGAGCATGGCAGTCGGTTGGGGTGGTGCAGGATTATATGTGAATCTGATTCCAAGGTTGTGGTGAACTTGCTGAACAAGGGGAGGTTAGAGGATGTTAGCTAGCACCTGGCCTTGATTATTGAACAAATTCTCAATCTTTGTGTTTCTCTTGAGTTTCTTACTTTCACTCATATTCCTAGGGAGTGGAATGGTGTTGCTGATTGTTTGGCTAAATGGGCTTCTGATCATATTCATGATTGGAATTTGGTTGATTGGGGTCAATTACCCCCTGATTTGTCTCAACAGTTGGACCATTTGGTGGAGCTTGATAAGGCTATGTAATGACTTTTCTCTGTAATTCTCTCTTGTTTTAATAAATTTTTACCCCTCTTTTATGTAAAATTAGGTCTCAAGACCTAGGTGGGACCCATATGTCCAAGGTTGAATATGAGTCCCAAATCACTAGATATAGAATACATAACCTCAAACATTTAATCATGATTTGTCATTTATTAAGTGTCGGGATTATCCTTAGAAAAATGCATTAAATAAGGCTTGTGGATGCAAACTAGGACCAAATAAGGCATAAAGAAGCCAAAATTTTAATAGGGAGGGCCCAAACAAGTGTGAAAATGTAAAGGGATACATTTTCCTACACTATATTTAGCCCCCACTTTAGTGAGAGGAGGAACTTGCTTCAAACTCACACTAAAGTAGAAAAATTTGCATAAAGAGGGGTCCAAGTGTACCAATGCTAGTGAGATAGGATGACAACGATCAAGAGAGATGATCAAGCTCCCAGGATTGAGATCCTATGGAAAACTAACATTGACACAAAAGAAGAGGCATGTGAATGATGTATGAAGCAACAAAAGGGTACAATCATAGATTGTCAAAGACATACAAAAGAAAGAAGAGAAAAAATAGGGGTGGATCAAACCTCAACTATTTATCCAACACGATGTGGATTAAGCCTTAGTTATTTGTCCAAAAAACATTTACAAGTTGAATATGATGTCCACTATGCAAAAAACATGCACACTCACATAGGATAGTGGAATCTGCTATCCACTAGGTGAGCCCCTAGAGAAACATACGCATGGGGTCGATATGTGCTTACACAAAAAAGCAAGTGGCTATGGGAAATTCATACCAATGGTCGCCTCCCATATGCTAACCATACCAAAGTTATACCTTCTGATACTTTTGATAAGGTGCCACACAATGTAAAAAATAAGATCCATGAGGCAAGCAAAACTTTGTATGCTAACACCCATGAACAAAGAAGATGGATCCATACACAAGCAAAGTGTGTTATGCAAGGTGGCCATATAACAGTTATTGTAAATGAAAATTAGTGTATGGTACATTTAAAGGGGTTTTTCTTAGTTCATGTAAGGTCTTAACTTAGGGAGAATCGTGCCTAATGTCTCCAAGACAGGACCTATTGAATAATAGAAGATTCACAACTTAGGGAATGCACTCTGCTTGGCATTACCACAAAGAGGAATATAATATGCTAAGAGAGATCACACTCTTGAAGGAAATCACAACCAATGTCATCACCAATAGAAAGATGCATTACATGAAGTAAGAATACCACACATTGAAACATGAGTCGTAAAATGTAATAGAATAATGTCAATGTATGCCCCCACTTTAAAGAAATTGCTAGAAACCATGTTGTGATCAATTAATTGAAAGTAGCAAATGATGAATGCTAACAATAAAGAGGAAATGAGAGCTTATTTTGAAATCCCTATGCGAAGTCATATGTTTCCAAATCAATCTATTTCATGAAAAGGGGATGACCCCAAAATGAAATAAAAAAATAACACAAGGGATTCATGGATTTAGGGTCAATATGTCTTTGCTACAATGTTTTTAGAGAGATAAAAATCATCACCATTCCCCAAATACTCATGGATCAAAAATAATGACACAAAGAGAATGAAAATAGAGAAAATATTTTTAGTCAACATGGAAGATACCTAAATGTCTCGACACCTTGCGACATTCCTAGAAAAGAAAAAAAGAAGACAAATTAAAATATAAAGGATAATCTTTTGGGTCAACATCAAAGAGACCTAAATTTCTCAACACCTTGAATCATCTCTAAAAGGAAAACACAAGAAAAAAAAAGATAAAGGCTTACAACATATAGAAGAATGTAGATACAAATAGAGGAATGTCAAAAAGAGACAGAGATACATCAAATTCAATGGTATGGAAGATCACATTGTGCAAATGCAATCACACACATAACATGAAAAAAATAAAAATAAAACAATACTAGTAAGGCACATGCAAGTCAACCTATTAGCAGACCATCCACATCCCAATCTTGTTCATCATATGCAAAAGGTGTAAAACTAGCCAAAGGGACAACAATGCAATACTAGGAGGATCACCAAGTTCAACATGTGGTGAGTAACTCTTTTTAGGAGGATCATCATGGTTGTTATCGTATAGGCTCATGGAAGAATAAAATAATAAATTCAATCCATTATACACTTATCAATTTTAGCAATCTCATCATCTTCATCTAAGTTAATCACAATGAGAGGTCAAATCATAATGTATAAAGAAGGTGCTAGTCCTTGTTGTGGTTGTGATATAGGATCTTTTTTTTTGTTGCAAAGAGGGAGACTCATCGTGTATTGCTTCACTTAAGTTCGGCTATTGATTTTTTTTGCTATTATCTTCATTTAATCTTCAAGAAATAGCACAATGTCTATGCCTTCACTCTCTAGCATTTTTGTTTCTTTTAGTATGATTTTTGAGTTGTGTTTGTGTAGGAGTGGGTTTATCAACCATAGGCTCCTTTTCTTCCCTTAGAGGAGGAAAAAAAGGAACCATGGGAGGCTGTTCAACCACTTTCTCTTTAGCTTTGTATACTTGTTCTATCTTAGGAGGCATGACGAGATTTTTTTGGTTGTCTCTTGGTCATTTGTAGGATAAATATTTAGGATCTATCTTGGGTTGGTCTTGGTTACTTGGAAGGTCTTTTGGTTCAATTATAGTTTCATCAAGGATAGGAGCCTCAATCATTGGGTGAGGCATGTTTCGAAGGGATAATTATAGTATGTTTTTCGCCTTAAAATTTTGATAGGATTTGAAAAAGAAATCTTTGCGAGGATTAATATGTTTAATAGGCTTAGGCAAAAAGAAATCCAATGAAAAATTCCCATGAGAAGATAGGATGAAAGCCACTATGATGCACAATAAAGATCTCATTATCTAAGAGAAACTTTAAACATTTATGCAGAACTGACGAGATGGCTTGCATGGAGCATAGCCATGGGTAAACAAGCTTCACACATAATTGATCCAACATTGGCATGATGGAGAATGAGATATCTAATTGTCTTGGTCCAACTTTTAAACGAAGGATGATCAAACTTATCATAGGGCAAGCAAAACCATTTTATGTTTTTATCCATGATTTTAGTTTATCATATGTATCTTGATAGAGTTCATGCATAAGTAAGAATTCTTTAGTGATGATGTTCTCTCCACAGATGGGATTAATTAATATCCCATTAGTGGGCTTGTCATTGATTCAACTGGCTATGCAAAGAGGACCATCAGGTGCATGTTTAAGTATGTCTTTTTGTGAGAAAGTGATATCAAGAGGAATTTTATTTTGGCCCTTACAGTATTGAATTTTGATCAATCCAACCATACTATCCATAGAAATTTGTTCATTAGTATCCATGTTGTTATCATCTGCATCAAAATTCATCATGTCATTCTTAGTTTCACTAGCCTTTACAACTAAAATATTATTATTTGGAATTAGATTGGTAAAGATTTGTAGGTTTTGGTTGGGAGGGATAACAGACTTATTACGCCGATCATTGGCACCATCAATTTGAATATGATTGGAATCAATTAGGTCTTGCACTATGTGTTTAAGACACTTACAATGTTTTGTATCATGTCCATTTTGACAGTGAAAATGACAATAGGAATTTGATCTAAGGTTTGGAGGTGACGACTTATTAGGATCAGGATTTTTAATGGGAGGTAACGAAATCAAGTTCTTCTCTAGGAGTTGTAACATGCTATTATGGAGGGTATCAAGTAAGGGAGTAAATTGTATAGTCAGATCCCCAAATCTAATACGATTTGTCTTGTTTATAGCAGACACTTGGGTATTGTGCCATATAAAAATGATCCTTTTTTATTTTCATGGCCTTTTAGGTCTTGTTTCATGGTGTTTGAACTATGTTGCTTTAATTTTATGTTGTATCATGGCTTGAACATACTTATTTAGGTACTAAAACTCAAAGAACGATGTCTTGTGAAGGTGTTGTGAGACATTTCTACATTCTTCTAGACTCTATTTAATATAATTTTCCTGAAAATCACCTTTTTACACATCAAAAAGTCCCATATTGAAGTGTTGTAAAGTCTTGTAACAAGCCTTCACACTTTTCTAGGCACATCTCCTTATTTACACCCTTCTCATGCTTTATTTTGTCTCTTTATGCCCTCATATGCTTAATTAAGTGTATTTTTTCATATTATCTGAACAAATAACATTAAACACAACATTATTTCCAACACTTGTTTTTAGGTCCTAAGTGGAACCCATTCACTATAAGTGGTGAATGAGTCCCCCTTTCCCTAAATTCAAAATATTTCAAATTTCCTTTTGGGATTTTATCAAAATTCACTTGATGTTAGCATGTGATGAGGTATGAACAGATAGTAAGGCACAAGATTTGTATAAATAAGTTTTTTTCATCTCATTTTACATCTCATACAACCCCCAATTCATCAAATTCACTTATCCACATATACATTTAAGCATTCAATATTTTTACATCATCAATAGAAGCAAATATTGAAGCACTTTGAAGCAACAATTGACATTACTTCAGACTTACAAGATCAAGGATTTGGTGAGTTAATAGCATTTGCAAGTTGTTAGTTTATGTTTCCTTTGTATTTCATTTATTTCTATTGGGTTTGATTACCAAAGTGGGGTTTGACCAAGTAAAACCCCTATTTGCTAATCCTCCGACATTTTTCCCCTTTGCATGTGTCTTTGCCACCTTTATTTTGCAGATTTGACAAGTTGAAAGGTGTTGAAAAGTGGAAATCTAGCCAACTAGGCTCTTCAAGTAAACATATCATTATTTCAAGCTTGTTGAGTGTTTTTTGCCTATTTCCTATAGAACTGACTTCAGTAACCCAACATTCAGACATTCTCAAATCTGGTGTTGCAAAGTTGCTATATGATTTTCTAGAAATCCAGGAGTGGACTGATTCATACCCTTGGCGAATGAGTCCCACTTGAGGTCTGAAAATTTGTATTTTGTCAGATCTTGGATCCCGACTGCCAGAAATTAGTTCCCGACACTTTTTCATTAGTAGGAGGATTGATTCGACACCCTCGGCGAATGAGTCCCACTGTTAAAAACTAGTAAAATTCTTTAGCATTCCAAACATTCCATACAACTCATATTTCATCTAGGTGCACTCTAATTTCATCCTTCTCTTTCTGTTTTGCATTATTTCTTCATTTTCATAGTTATTTGCATATCACAATATGTTTTCAAACATAGCTTAAATTGCACTTTGGAATTCATTTTAGATCATCTTAATCAGTCAGTTGCATTTAGTTAAGTTCATTTACATCATATCATATAGCATACATCCTAATTTGAGTGTTACATAAGCATTTTGGGACCTAGATCTCTCTCCTTTTAGGTGAAAAACCCTAGAAGTGCAAGAGCAAGCATCTTTATGGACCCAAAATCTATGTCACATTTTGGTGAACCTAAATTTTGAATATTTTAAAACTTCTAATTGCATTCAAATCTTGCATCCTAGTTTTCACTTGCATTAGCATTCAATTAGGGCATTGATTTGTTATTACATTCTAGGACCTTTCATTTTACATTAGTGAAACATTCATTTAGTGTTCATTTTTGCATTCAATTTCATTGAAAAAAGTAAAAATTTGCATTTTACATTTGTTATTGCATTCTGTAGAAAGTTTAAATCGAACTTAAAATTTTTCAAAATACAAAAAAATTGCATCCTGGAACTCATTCACCACCTAGGGTGAATCAGTCCCTCTGCTCTTTTTAGACAATAGTTCTATGCTTTTTCTGGCATTTTCTTGCATTTTTGTTTTTTGTATTTGCATTCCTGTTATAGTTAGCACTTTTTTTTTCATTTACATTTCAAATTCTTAGAATATCTTTCTTTTCCATCCACCCTTCCTTTGTGGTACTTGCATGAATTTTTGGTGCCTTGTTGATAATACTTTAGTGAGAAGAAGTTCTAGACTCATGGCATCCCATGATAGCACTTTCATTGTGGATCTTGGGATCTAATGAGCTCCTACTCCTGGTATGGAAAATGGTGCATTAGGCCCTGACAATAGCACTTCCATGACTTCACCTTTCCATCCTATGCATGTTGACAATAAAAAAAAATCCCTCCCACAAGAAAAAATTCATTAATATTCATGAGGACTTTACACATTTACAACAAGATTTGTCACTTGAAAACATTTCCACCATTGCTATACCTACTATTGATAACCTTCATCACTTAATTGAGAGTGATTATGGCTTGCAAGTGCTGAAACAAATTGTCAAGATTTACAATAAACATGCCTCTTCAAATACCCAATCCAAAAACATTCTTGTAATCCAAGGAACACCTCAAGGTCCTCCTTCAACTATAGCTTCCATACCCACTTACACCAATCCGAAAGTCCACATAACTATGCATCAACCTAATTATGTAGCTACTTTTGTCCCAATTTCCACTAGCATTCCTACTTCTTTTGTGGCATCGCAAGCTCCTTCCACCACTTTCACACCCCTTAGTATTCCTTTCACCTCCCCTAACATCACTTACACTCCATCGCCATTTTCCCTTCCACCTCAACCTACTTATCTTGATCCTTTTATTACACAACTCCTTAACATTTTTTCATCCATGCAACATCAACTTTCCACCATTATTCAAGGTCAAACCACTCCACCCACGTATCTTGTTCGCAATAGGGTATGTGCAAGATCATGATGGGCCAAAAAGTGGCAATATGATGGGTATGTGGTTGATGACTTTTTTTTTACCCAAAATTAATGAAATGAAAAGGGTTTTTGAAGGAGATTCTCATCTTTCCACCATTATAAATTATGCTCTACTTTGAATTTAATAAGTAATTATTATTCATTTTCTATTCAAATTATGACTAAAGTCCTGATTGATAGGTTGATTGAAAAACATCTATAGCTTTCAAACGGTATCACATTTTTTGAATCCAAAACATGTGTTACATTCTATGCTTCACATACTATAGGATTAAAAAAAGGAAAATTGAATTTCATGAAGTTTTGACCAAGTTAAGGTGGTCAGACATACGAGTTTTTATTATATTTTAAAAGTTGTAATAAAAAATTCATAATTAATTATTTACTTGGAAACAAATTACAAAAAAATATGCATCACATCGAGACATGAGTCCTCTACTTATATCTAAAATCTTATAAAAACATGTTATCATTTTATTGTGGTTAGGGTGGTCAGACAAACACCAACTTCTTATTTTTTCCCTGAAATTTAAGAACTACTGCATTGAAATTTAAAATTTTCACCAAATAGATTTTTTATTTTTTTTAAACAAACCTAGTAGTTTAGAAACCACATTCAATTTTCTACAGATTCTATTCTTACATATTTTTGAAAAAATATAGATAACTTATTCAAATTTTTATGTCAAGTTTCTTAACTCTGATTTTTCTAAATATTTTGCCACTTAAGGGCCTATTTTTTCCATGATGATCCTGCACATACCCAACTGGCCCTTATCATTAGAAATATTATGCACCCTGATGCCACAAGGGATAGAAATGTTAAGGTTTGAGAAATATGGAGGAAAATGAGACCCTATCAACCATATCAATGCTTATACTAGTTTGTGTAGTGACTTTGTCCTTGATAAACTTTTAGCAAAACTTTTTCCAAGGACTTTGAAAGATACTGCTTTAGAATGGTTTTCCAACTTTCCCAGTCATTCCATTCATTCATTTAATGAATTAGTGGAAGCTTTCATTAGTCACTTCCAAGTGCACATGACACCTAAAAAAAACAATGGTTGACCTTATGAGATGTAGACAAAACACAAATGAAAAAGTAACAAAATTCATTTCCCATTACCAATCCTTATACGCTCAAGTTGATGTCAAAATTCCAGATGCGCATCTGTACTAGATGTTTATTGAGAATTTGCACACCAACCTTCAAGATAAACTTACCATGATGATATTCCCTTCATTCATGCATTTATGTGCAACATTATGCAATTATTAAAATTTTGTTTCAAGTCATGAGTCAAGATCCATTTCTAGCCAAGTTGACAAACTGAAACATAACAATCCAAACCACAACAACACACAAAACTTCTACAAACCTAACTGAGGCTTCTTACTATTTAACCCACCTCCTTCACCCCAACCGCAACCAACTCAACAAGTTCAAAATTTAATGGCCGCTACTAAGATAGTCGCGCCTTATCATTATGGAGATACGAATAGACACTTCACCCCCTTACCCAACACCCTCCACCATACAATGAACCAAATAATTGAAAAATGAATGCTCACCTTACCACATGTTCACCCACTTGATCCCAATCAACCCTTATTAACTACCTTCAAACCTAACAGTTATTTCCATTTTAAAAATGGCCTTGACATCAAACCTTTCAAGCATCTTAAACATTTAGTTCAAGATCTCATTTATTCAGGTGAAATGACCATTATGGCTGTTAATGATCAAGGCAATAAGTCCATCGCACCATTGAACCAAAATTTGCAAATCTTAACCAACCCTATCCCTAAACACACCACCTTGTTCATCAAGGCTAGTGAACCTTCAAAGCTTGATGTAATGACTATTGATACACACAACAAACAGCTTGATACACCTCCTATTCTTTCCCAAGTTAGTCCTATGGATAAACTTGTAGCTATGATAGATGTTATCCCTCGCAAGGGCCAAACCACTAAATCACTTGATATTACTTTTTCTTCTAAAGATATACTACAAACGCTTCATGATGGTCGTCTCTCCATAGCTGGAAGAATCTATGATAAACCTACTAATGGGATATTAATAGATCTCGCTTGTGGTGAGAACGTGATCACAAAAGAATTTCTAGTATTACATAATCCATATCAAGATGACTATAATCAACTAACTGCATCGATTAAAACACATCATGGTTTTGCATGCCCTACGATTGGATCAATCATGCTACCTTTACAAATAGGAACTAAAACTTTAGAGGTAACATTTTCCATTATTCCACAATCTTACCACTTTCGTTTATGGTTAGGCCTTCCTTGGCTTCACAAAATGAAAGTAGTCCCATCAATTGTTCATAAGTGCTTGAAGTTTCCACATGGCAATTAGGTAGTCACCATACACCATAGTGGCTTTAATCCTTTATCTTCCAAAGGTAACTTTTCATTAGAAACATTTTGGCCTAAACCCATGGAACCTATCACTCCTCGTAAGGACTTCTTTTACATTGTTTATAAAAAGTTTAAAGCCAAAAAGATCGCTGAATTATCTCTTCGTAACACATCTCCGTCCACCTCCACTAATCCTATCTTCGATGAAATGATGATTACACCTGAATCTGATATTGAGCAAACCATCAAACCTTCTGAACAATCTCCTCTTGACACTTCCCATCCATCGTTTAAATGACCTAGAGAAAATGAAATAACTCATGTCTTACCTCCTTGTATCAAACAAGTATATAAATAAAAAGAGAAAGTGGTTGATCCATCCTCTTCAGTTTCTCCTACTCTTCCCCTTTGGAAGTAGAAGAACCTATGACAGCTCAATCCTCTCTTACACCTCAACAACTCCAATATAGAATTAAATGAAACTTCCTAGGAATGTCGGTGTTGCCATCATCTCCTTTCCCGTCAATCTCATATGGAAGATGATCAAGACAATCAACCTCCACCCTTGACATAAGAAATAAATGGCCACATTCCCTCTCTTGATCTACAACATGATAGTTCAACCCAACAATTGCCACAAAATGAAGTTGTTCAACAACCAACACTCTTGATACATCCATCCTTAGAAATCACCCTTCGTCCTCCCATCATTATTAATCTTGATGATGACGATGATGATGTGACGATCACTAAAATAGATGAAGTACACACTGATTTGAACTTTTTATTTTCATCTACAATGAGCTTAAATGATATATCTTTTCCACCAAGTGAAGAACCTAGTACAACTCCTAGTTCAGCACTTGCAATTGCTCCTTTGGAAAGTCAACCACCTTCGCATTACACTGACCATGATTGGGAGGTAGATGACTTGACTTGATGGATGACTTGCATTTTCCTAGCTAGCCTCTTATCTTTTACTTAATTTTTTTCTTTCTTTTCATATGCATATCATGTTCCCCCGTATCATGTTTTTGATGTTTCCTCTCCTTTTACACTTCTTCTATTCATACCTTTATTCTTCTTTTTGTCATACTTTGTTTTGTGTTTTCCTTTTGGGGATGATACAAAGTGTAGAGATGCCCTATGTCTCTTCCATGCTGACCCAAATAGTCTTTGTCCTTTCATTTTGGGGATGATGCAAAGTGTAGAGATGCCCCATGTCTCTTCCATTTTTTGTGTTTTCCTTTTGTGGATGACACAAAGCGTAGAGACGCCCTATGTCTCTTCCATGTTAACCAAAATGGTCCTTTTTCCTCTTTATTTTGTCTTTTCTTGTGTTTTCCTTTTGGGGATGATGCAAGGCATTGAGACCACAATGTCTCCTTCATGTTGACCCAAAAGCTTTTTCACCTTTTTTTTGTTTTCTTTTCGTTTGTGTTTTCCTTTTGGGGATGCTGCAAAACATTGAGATGCAATGTCTCTTCCATGTTGACTCAAAATGGATTTTCCTTATTTCTTTGTTTTCACTCTCTTTGTGTCATTCTTCCAGTTCTATATGTATTTGGGGAATGATGACTGTTCCGCTTTCATAAAAACATTGCAACAACAAGCATACTGACCCCAAATCCATAGATTTGTTATGTGTTTGGTGTACTTTAATTTTTGGGGACCAACTTTCTCCTTTTCTTTGTTTTTCATTTTTCCTTGACATGACACAACCTACCTTCAAAACATATGACTTGGCATAGAGCTTTCCCGGTTGGCTCTCGTGTCTTTTTTTCTTTTTTCCTTTTCTTTTCTTCTCTACTTTCAAGTAATTTCTCACAAAATGATGTGTAGCAATTCCTTTAAAGTAGGGGGCATACATTACCATTATTTCATTGTGCATTCATGCTTCTTAGCGTAGTCTTGTCGTTTACGTGATACATTTGTCACTTTGTGGATGAAATTGGGTGTGATGTCCTTCATAAGTGTGATCTATCTACGCATATTGCATTCCTCTTTATGGATTGATGTGATGCACTGCATCCCCTAAGTTGTGAATATACTATTCTTTGATTGGTCCTCTCTTGGAGACATTAGAAACAATTTTCCCTAAGTGATTGACCTTGCATAAACTGAACAAGACTCCTTTGAACAATCTTTTATATTTATTGCATTCTCATTTTACCACCTTGCATAACACAACTTGCATGCCTGTAGAGCCATATTATTTGTTTGGCCACCTTGCATAACACAACTTGCATGCCTGTGGTGCCATCCTATTTTTCTTGTCTCATGAAACATAAACCAACATTTTCATTTTCTTTGGCTTTGTGGCGCCTTGTTAAATTTATCAAGTGGTATAACTTTAACATGGTTGAGTGGGAAACTCAACTAGTGGCATGACTTTTCCCCATAGCCACTTTTATATTTGTGAGTGCATACCAACTAGCATGTGTATCTTACTTCTTTTTGAGCTTTCTCACCCCGCAGACAACTAGTTCCATGGCCCCAAAGTCAGTATACAGTTGGGCCTTCTCACCCCACGGACAACTAGGTAAAAGCACAAAGTTGTGTCACACTTTCAACCAACTTATCAGCACAACTGAATTTAAGTATTTCTAACTAAAAATCAATTTTGGTCAAACATATGATCTAGTAAGATTCATTCTAGCTAAGTTAAATGCTTCCACAACTTTTTCAACTAAAATTGTTGGCTAAAAATGTATGGAGCACCACTTCGAGTCCAATTTACCAAAAAAAAAAAAATAATTTGAAAAACTTAAAGTTTCAATAACTCCTACTAATGTAAACAACATTTTTTTTAAAATACAAAAATACCCTTTTGTAGATCCATAAGTGTAGTTTTCAAAAATATATTTATTTTAATAGTTTAATTACTTTTTATATTTTATTTTTTATTTTTACTAAAAGTAGGTTTTCAGCACAAAATATTAGGTTGATTACTATGCCAAGGAAAAATACTAAAACTTATTAAAAAAAATTGAAAAAAATATGATGCACTAGATAAAAGAATCTATTTTAAGATGGTATAATTTTGTTTCCATTTTAGATAAATATTTAATATTAAAGTTGACGTCCTGATAAAAACAATTTTTTTTTTATTCACACACATTTTAATATTTATTTAAAAATATATATTTATCAAAATGGGAAAAAGATATATCCATGCACTAAAATTTCAAGTTATAAATACACACAAAATTTTGAAAGAAAAAAAAAATTACTATAAAAGGTTTGACGTCCCATGCAACTTCATTTTTCAGCATTTTATCAGTAACTAAATTATAGTTTTAATTTATTAAAAACTAGTTTAAAATAATTTTTTATATTTTTTTTAAAAATACAAACATAAAATATACTAAAAAATGCATATTTCACTAGTTTACATCATTTCAAAATTCAAAACATATATGCCACTTTTTAGTGATTCGAGTTTAAAAATTGGATCAACATTGGCCGTTTCCTTTATAAAGTGTGACACAGCTTTGTGCTTTTACCCAACTAGTTCTATGGCCCCAAAGTGAGTGCACAGTCTCTTTTTCAAAACAATCAGCCTAGATCTCTTTTCACAACTAGTTGGATTGATGATTGAAGCTTCATTCAATTCATTTCAATACTTGTGTGTTCCTTTGTTCTTATGTCTAGTTTTCCATGGGATCTTCATCCTAGGGGCTTGATCATCTCTCTTGATCGTTGTATTCCATCTTGCTAACATAAGTGCATTTGAAACCTTCCCTCGATGTTCATGGCTACTTTAGTGTGAGGAAGCAAGTTCATCCTCCCACTAAAGTGGGGGCTAAATGTGCCATAGAAAAATGGTCCTTTGTCATTTTCATGGCCTTTTAGGTCTTGATTCATGGTGTTTGAACTATGTTGCTTTGATTTTATGTTGTATCATGGCTTGAACATACTTATTTAGGTACTAAAATTGAAAGAAAAATGTCTTGGGAAGGTATTGTGAAGTGTTGTGAGACATGTCCACATTCTTCTAGACTCTATTTAATATAATTCACATAAAAATCACCTTTTTACACATCAACAAGTCCTATATTGAAGTGTTGTAAAGTATTGTAACAAGCCTTCACGCTTTTCTAGGTACATCTCCTTACTTACACCCTTCTCATGCTTTACTTTGTCTCTTTATGCCCTCATATGCTTAATTAAGTGTATTTTTTCATATTATCCTGGAAAATAACATTAAACACAACATTATTTCTGACACTTGTTTTTAGGTCCTAGGTGGGACACATTCACCATGGGTGGTGAATGAGTCCCCATTGGCCCCAAATTCAAAATATTTCAAATTTCCTTTCGATATTTTATCAAAATTCACTTGATGTCGGCCTGTGATGAGGTATGAATAGATAGTAATGCACAAGATTTGTATAAATAAGTGTTTTTCATCTCATTTTACATCTACAACCCTCAATTCATCAAATTCACTTATCCACATATACATTTAAGCATTCAAGCATTTTATACATGTTAATTCATTACTAGGGGGACTTATTTACACATGTTAAGTTTAGTTAGGTCATAGGAAGGAATATTTCTAGAAGATGTTAGTTTTCATTAGTTGTTATCTTATCCTTTGACAACTACTACATGTGAACCTAGGTAAGTGTAATTAGTTGTCTCATGTCATACGATTAAGAAACTTGCCATAATCCTATGACATCTTGCATCTCACCTTGGATATATAACCAATGGGTCTCTCATTGTAAATCTATCTCATATCATTGAATCATATTGATAAGAATATAGTTTATTCTTGTCATATTCATCTCTCTCTTTTTGTGCTTTCCATTTGGTCTCAAGATCTTGGCATCCATAGCCAATTCTAACATGGTATTAGAGCGGGTTGGGTGCCATTGGAGAGTCTTTTCCTGAAGAGAGATATCAGATTTGGGGTGTTCCATTTTTGGCTCTTTATTGCAGGTTGAAATCAAAGCTTGCTAGTGCAAATGTGACCCTACCATCATGTCCAAAAGGGCCAAAAACCCTAAGATCGACTACCAAATCATCTAAATTAGAGCAATTATCTGGTGAGACAAAAAAAAATTTCCCAGGGAGCCGTATGGCACCCCAGTTCGCAATAAATACATCGATATGATTTTTTTCAGAAATAAAATATTATATTCCGTCAGAAATTTTTTGAAATTTTTTAAAGAAAAATTAAATTATTACCAATTTGATTTTCTGAATGAAAAATTGTATTGTAAAAAATATAAAAAAGAGGATGTTTTTTTTGTTTGTCTATGGCTTAAATGAATTTGCAGAGTAATCGCAATTAGTAGGTACCCGTAAGTACTAGACACAGTAGTGGGCACTAAGTGGCAGTTCCTCTGCCACCCACTATACACCTGCGGGCCCCCTTCTAAACCAACCGATGGTAAATAAAAACTGGTCATTCAATATTTCATTGACCCTTTCAAAAATTTTGTCGGTACATTCAAAGCTATCCGGAAGACTCAATAAAAAGTGGCCAATAGTGGAGGAATATTCTAGCACAAAGCCCGAGATTCTTCATCACCGGTGGATAAGGAATATTCTGCCAATCTAGGAGCATATTCTTTTTTTTACTCTCTAAAGGCCGTCAATTTTAACTTCGTATATTGTTGACATCAGCAAGGGATCAACATTTTCAAAAAAAAATTGCCCCCCTCACCATTTTCATTTTCATTTTGGAAGGAAAACTTTGAAGGCTAATATCTTGCTCATTTTGACTCCTTTTTTCAAGCAATTTTTTTTATTTAGGCTAACTTTTCGTGATCTACATAGTGGTGCAATCAGAATTTGGTTTTGGTGTATGCTTTTTCTAGAAATTTCAGATTCTCACAGGTCTTACTGCTTCGTCCTCATTTTGGGAACTTGGGGAGCTCATATCTTGCTCCTACAGTAACATTTTTGGGTGCAATTTTTTTTGAAAGTGCATGATTTCTCATGTACTTCTCAGTGATTTAATCAAACTAATCTCATTGTGTACCAAAAATTGTACTTAATTTTGTGGCCCTATTTTGGCATTTGCATGTACCAAGATCAAAGACCACTTCGTTGTTTTTGGAAAGTGGCAACTGTAAATGCACTACTCATAAAGTGCCAAATTAGATATTGCTTGGGGGGTTTCTTGATTAAGTGATTTGGAGGGGTAATCTTGTAGTGGTTTCTTGCATTCTTTTGCTTGATTTGTGTTCTTGCAATGGGGAAATCACAAATTGAACTCCTAACTCCACATAATTATGCTACATGGAAAAAATTTGTATGGAACTATCTCATGATGAAATGACTAATAGGTCATCTAAAGGATACTATTCAAGAACCTACTAATGCTAAAGAATTGGAAAGGTGGGAGATTTCTCATGAGAAAACACTTGGATGCATATGTTCATTAGTCTCATTTGGTTTACAATTTCATATTGAATCATGCAATACACCTAAAGAGGCATGGGAGACTTTTGAAAAATTATATGGTAAAACAGATAAGATTAGAGGATATCAGATTGATAATGATTTTATGAATCTTGATCCTAAATGTTTTGACCACATCCAAGACTACATCTCCAAAATCAAGCAATTAAGAACACAGTTGAAAGAATGCAACATTGAGAAAGAGGATTTACAGATGATTCTGAATGCGTTATCCAAGCTTGGTCTTGAGTATTCAGTGTTTGTTTCTAGCTTTCATACCCATCGACTTTCTATGGGAGCATCATATGTTGATCCTAATTTTGATAACTTTGTAAATCTCCTAATTCAGGAGGAAGCTAAGTTAATGAACATGGGTCTAATCAAGTCTTCCAAGTCACATGCATTGGTTGCAAGTGAGTCAAAGGTACAAAAAGAGTCAAGGAATCTTGATAAGAAGCAACAGAAGAAAAAGAACAAGCCACATAAAGAATCAAAATCCTTACCCTCAAAAGGAGAATCATCTAAGAAGGAGAGGCCTTTTTGTGCATATTGCAAGAAGGATGGACATGAAGAACACTATTGTTATAAGAAGGATATTGATGAGTTGAAAAATATTCTCAAAAGGAATCACATTGATTTTCCTTCTAGAATGTATGAATCTTCTTCTCCTTCTACTTAAAAATAGTCTAAAAAGGAAAAAGGTCAAGCATCTACATCAGGATATAAAGGTCAAGCTCTTTGTGCTCTTTTAGGTCAAGGATTAGGGAGATGGCTTCTAGATTTAGGAGTATCTCATCATATGGCATCTTCACAGTCTATATTCTCTTCATTTCAGGCTTGTTCTATGTCTCCTATCTTGGTGGGAAATAATACATACATAAGTAAAATAGGGAAGGGATCTATTAGTTTTGGGGGCAACACTTTTTAGGATGTCTTATGTGTTCCTCATTTGACGAACAATATTCTTTCCATATATCAGATTACACATGCTAGAGATGGGAGGACTGTGGAGTTCACACTTGATTCAGTAATCATTCGAGACTTGGAGACTAGAGAGATCATTTCTACTGGGGTGGTTGATCATTCATCTCAGTTGTATACCTTTGCACTTTTTGATTTTGATGGTGACATTGTTCGGGTTTAGCTGTTGATCATATGAACCATGATTCAGAGGAGACATTTGGCTTCTTAAACTTGGGAGTTCTCACATTAGATCTAGTTCTTGAGTCATGCATTTCATCTCCTCCATATACTGTTATAGTTGATGATGCTTGTGATTCAATGCAACATGATATACATAGTCTTCAAGATATGGCTACTTTGGATGACTTCCTAACAGGTATTTCAACTTGTTTGTGGAGTCTCATCTTGCAGATTTGGGGGACATCGGCGATGAAATCCATCTTCTCTTTGATGGAGAACCTTCTTTAGTTGTTGTGAGGGAACACTATGACCCTCTTGTTCATTCTCCACATGATCATTCTTTGCAGTTTGGCATGAGTGTGGATACTTTTGGACAACATTTGGAGGAGGATTCTTTATCTTTAGAGGGGATATCATTGTCTTTCTATCATGTTCTACATTCTTCTCTACTAGATGTTGGATTTTCCTCTTCAACAATGTGGCCTAGAACTCCTGTTTGGAGTGTGTCAACTTTCGGCATTGACATGGAGACACTTGAGCATGCTTCAAAGACATCAACATCATACATCATCCACATTCATGATATCCTGCATACATCCATGGATTTTTTCTTCCTAAGGGGAGGAATGTTGTTCGACGAGATTGGATCATCTTCAAAATTCAATGTCGAGCTTCTACCATCATTGCAGGAGACTCAACATTGAGGGGGGGATTCCTTGTCTCTATTCTTCTTCTCTCTTATGGGGGATTTTTTTTCCCACATGGGGTTTTTACCTTCTCATGCATCATTCAGAGAATTTCCTTTCTGTATCTTTCATCTCTCTTTTGGGGAGGAGTTTTGACCCACTGGGTTTTCTCCTTTTCTCCATTTGTGAGAGATTGCATTCATTTCATGTACATGGGTACCTAACATGGCCTAGTATCTAGGAACCATCTTTTCATCTTTGTGTCATTTGCATAAAAATCTACTACTCCCTAATTTGCACTTAATGGGGGATGTTGGTGTAAATAAAGTCTTTTACCTAGTTAATTCATTACTAGGGGTCTTATTTACACATGTTAAGTTTACTTAGGTCATAGGAAGTAGTCTTTCTAGAAGATGTTAGTTGCCATTAGTTGTTATCTAATCCTTTGAAAACTACTACATGTGGACCTAGGTTAGTGTAATTAGCTGTCTCTTGTCATATGATTAAGAAACTTGTCATAATCCTATGACATCTTGCATATCACCTTAGCTATATAAACAAGGGTTCTCTCATTGTAAATCTATCTCATATCATTAAATCATATTGATAAGAATACAATTTATTCTTGTCATATGCATCTCTCTTTTTTTTCTTTCCATTTGGTCTCAAGATCTTGGCATCCATAGCCAATTCTAACAACAAGATCAAGGATTTGGTGAGTTAATAGCATTTGCATGTTGTTAGTTTACATTTCTTTGCATCTCATTTATTTCTATTGGGTTTTATTACCAAAGTGGGGTTTGACCAAGGAAAACCCCTATTTTCTAGCCCTCTGACATTTTTCCCCTTTGCATGTTTCTTTGCAACCTTTATTTTGTAGATTTGATAGGTTTAAAGGTGTTGAAAAGTGGAAATTAAGTCAGCTAGTCTCTTCAAGTCAACTTATCATTATTTCAAGCTTGTTGAGTGTTTTATGTCTATTTCCTGCAAAACTGACTTCAGTAACCCGACATTCAGACATTCCCAAATCTGGTGTTGCAGAGTTGTCTGATTTTCTAGAAATCTAGGAGTGGACTTATTCGCCACCCTTGGTGAATAAGTCCCACCTGAGGTCTAAAAATCTCTATTTTGTCAGATCTCAGATCATGACTGTCATAAATTAGTTCCTAACACTTTTTCATTAGTAGGAGGATTGATTCACCACCCCGGGTGAATGAGTCCCACTGTGAAAAACTAGTAAAATTCATCAGCATTCCAGACAACTCATATTTCATCTAGGTGCACTCTGATTTCATTCTTCTCTTTTTGTTTTGCATTATTTCTTCATTTTTATAGTTATTTGCATATCACAATGTGTTTTCAAAATAGCTTAAATTGCACTTTTTCATTCATTTTAGATCATCTTAATTAGTCAATTGCATTTAGTTAAGTTCATTTACATCATATCATATAGCATACATCCTAATTTGAGTGTTACATAAGCATTTTGGGACCTAGATCTCTCTCCTTTTAGGTGAAGAACCCTAGAAGTGCAAGAGCAAGCATCTTTAGGGACCCAAAATCTATGTCATAGGTATCAACATGTTGGGTTGGTTGAGGGGGATTTGGTTGAATAAAACCTTTATTTTTTTTCTTAAAATGTTGGTAATTGTTTTGAGTTGTGAATTCAGACTTTTTAGAATGGCTAGAGGTGGGTTTTGTTTCATGACTACTAAGTTTTGATAATCACAAAGGGTGGTACACAAGTGTACAAAGGAATGAAATTTCATCATTCCAAGATTATCTTGCATCTTAGTTTGTAAGTTCTCAATGAACATTCATTGAAGGTGAGGATTGAGAATTTTTATGTCGATTTGGGAATAAAGCAATTGGTAGCAAGAAATGAAGTCAGTAACTTCTTCATCATCCTTTTGATTACATCTCATCAAATCAACTAAGGTCATCTTAGGAGTCATGTGCACTTGGAAATGCTCGATAAAGGCCTCAACAAGTTCATTGAATGAATGAATTTTGTTATTCAGTAATGAGGAAAACCATTCTAAAGCAGTATATTTCAAGGACCTAGGAAAATGCTTAGCCAAGAGCCTTTCTTCAAGGACGAAATCACTGCATAAGGCTATGTAAGTGGAAACATGGTTAGAAGGATCTCCTTTCTTCCCATTTGTCTCAAACCTAGGAATCTCTATACCTTGTGGTATTGGAGTTCTTAATAAGGGATTTCTTTTGACATAGTATGAAGGTTTCCCATTTTGATTTTAGTTTATGGTGGAAATTTGTCATTGAAGGGAGGAATTTTTTTTATAAATGTAGGTTAAGAATGGCATCATTGGTTATTTTTTTGGATGGAGGTGAATATGGTGGAGGTGTATATTTGTTTTATAGGCAAGTGAATTGAACACTTATGGGAGGTAAAATGGTAGGAGATATGACATGAGATGCCACAAAGGTACATGGATTGCTAGTGGAAATACCCAAGGTATGAATGACATTACTAGTAGGTTGCATCATTTTGGTAACTTGAGGGTTGCTATAGGTAGGAATAGAGGCAATGGTTATATGAGGAGGAATTTGGGTTCCTCCTTGACATTGAGAATTGTTCGAAGTTTGACCACAACTAGTTGTTGAGTTAATATGTTTACCAAAAATCTAAGCTAAGTTACACACAATCTCTATTCATTTTGCACTTTTAATCATGTGGTGAATGTTATCTATGGTAGGAATAGCTATGTTGGGAATGTTTTTAGTACTCACTTGGTTCTGTAGGTTTTCCTATTCTTCATGGATTTGGATGATGTTTTCTTGAGGGATACTAGCAACCATTATTTCAACACTTTTCACATTACTTGAAGGTAAAGAGTTGTCAAGGGTATGCTCCATACCTAGTGGACTAGTTTCAACACTATGAGTGAAAAGGATATATATCCATGATGAGTGTGCTATCATGGGGTGACATGACTCTCAAACTATGCCTCACTGTAGTATTAGCAGTAGGACACCAAGTTCTAAAGATTATGCAAAGGATAATCAATGAATGGAAGATAAATGAAATGAACACAAGATAAATGATATGCTTTAATTCCAATCCTTATGTTTACAAATGCACTTGAAATGAAACCAAATTAAGCTATATCTAATGAAATGAATGAAACAAAAACTTAGCAAACCAAAACAAAGATCTGATAACAACAAACAAAAGGCAAAAGAACAAAGTTTTAAATACTGTAAAATGAAAATTTAGACCTAATTTCAGAATAATCGCCTAGATGGGAGAATGAGTCCTAGTTAGGGTTTCTAGAAGGTTCAAATACTGAAAAATAGACAAGAGAAAATTCCTAAAAATCTAGAAAAATAACCTGTACAGGAACTAAATTGCCTAGGTAGGTGAATGACTCCTAGATTAGGGTTTTTGAACTAGATTCATTAAATTCTGAGTTGATTTTAAGGTTTCTAGGTTCTATGCTCAAATGACTATGTACAAGTATAATTTTCCAATCAAATTTAATGCTGCAAGATGCAAAAATGCAACCTAAATGCACTTTTAACTAATGGGTATATGCAGGATCATGATGGGCCAAAAAGTGGCAATATGATGGGTATGTATCTGATGACTTTTTTTTTACCCAAAATTGATGAAATGAAAAGGATTTTTAAAGGAAATTCTCAGCTTTCCACCAATATAAATTATTCCTTACTTTGAATTTAATAAGTAATTATTATTCATTTTCTATTTGAATTACGACTAAAGTCATGATTGATAGGCTGATTGAAAAACATCTATGATTTCAAACAGTATCACATTTTTTGAATCCAAAATATGAATCACATTCTATGATTCACATAATATAAGATTAAAAAAAGAAAAATTTAATTTCATAAAGTTTTGACCAAGTTAAGGTGGTCAGACATATGAGTTTTTATATTTTTTAAAAGTTGTAATAAAAAATTCATAATTAATTATTTACTTGAAAAAAAATTACAAAAAAATATGCATCACATTGGGACATGAGTCCTCTACTTTTATCTAAAATCTGATAAAAAAAATATTATCATTTTATTGTGGTTAGGGTGGTTAGACAGGCCTACTTCTTATTTTTTCCCTAAAATTTAAGTACTCTTGCATTGAAATTTCAAATTTTCACTAAATAGATTTTTTTTTAAAAAGAAAAACCTAGTAATTTAGAAACTACATTCAATTTTCTACAGATTCTATTCTTACATATTTTTGAAATAATAAAGATAACTTATTCAAATTTTTACATCAAGTTGCCTAACTTTGATTTTTTTGAATTTTTTGCCACTTAAGGGTCTGTTTTTTCCATGAGGATCTTGCACATACCCTAATGCAAGATTTAAAAGCCCTAAATACAATTGAGCTAATGCAAATCTAATTCAAATTTAATTCAAGCTAGATCTAGGACATATAATGTTCTCTGAATAAAAAATTTAAGGGTTCAAACATTGGGTTCACCAAAATGAACCAAAGGAAATGAGGTGTGTCCACCTTTTAGGAGATGGACAACTTTAGGACCTATTTCAAACTTTATTACATTAGGAAACCAAGATCCCTCGACCAAGTGACTGAATTGAGGGAAGGAATTTAGGAGGTTTCCTTGCGTGTGATTAAATGGGGGTTCACCATTAAATGAAGCTTCAAAGGAGAAATGCAAACTCTAATGCACTAAACCCTAGAAATTGAAAGAATTAAATTGAATTAATAAATAAAAATCAAACAAAGAGGAACTTGGGAAATTGATGGATTCCAAGAAAGATCTGCAACCCTAAAATTATACTTTTTGAAGTGCATTGGGACTCATATGTGAGGTAGGGTGAATCAGTCCTACTGCAAAAATCTAGGTAGAATCTAGAATCTTTTGATGACTGTTTAGTATCTATAGAAAATTGGAAAAAGGGGGTATACTGTGGAAAATACACCTAGAAGGGTGATTTAGTCCTAGTCTTAGGGTTTGACTGATATTTTTGTAGCCTCTTGTGATATTCTATAGCTTTCATCTTGTCTGATCTTCAAATCTGAAATTCTAAATTCCAAAATGTAGGTGAGTTTTTATGACGATGACAACGTTGACAACTTTCTCTAATCTCTTCAATGGATCTTCAACCTAAATCTATAAATCATACATCAAAGAGAGGAACAATGTTGTGGTGTTAGGTAATAGGGGGTTTCCTTGGTAAAACCCCATTTTTGTAATTAAACCTTGAAATGAAATGAAATAACATGAAGGAATGATGAATGAATAATATGCAATGTTGCAACTCACCAAACCTTTGAGATAAAGGCTGCAAACTTGTGTGAAATGGATAGCATGAATGTGGATCTTGAATCTTGATTTAATGCTTGAAAATTTATCTTGAATTCTTGTTTGAATCATCAAACCTACATCACAAACGTTAGCTCAAAAAAACACATGATGCATGAAGACTTTCACATGATGCTTGAATCTTAAATGTTGCTCTAAATTCTTGATGATTTTTGCTTGATCTCATAGAATTTCTCTCATGAAAATTTCTTAGATTGCTTGTTCATCAAAATTTCTAGAAGAAATTGTAAACAGTGATTTTGGTTTTCCCTCATAATGCTTTGCTCCTCCTAGGGTTTTTCACCTAAAAGGAGAAAGGAGATTGAAAGGGGACCAAAATGCAAGGGTTTACACTCAAAGTCTATGTAAACGAAATGTATTATGCCTAATTAAGATGTCGTAATGCTTTGATCTAAAATTGAAATGATCTAATGATGTAAAACTTTAGAAAAGTAAACTACTAGAAAACACAATGTGATATGCAAAAATGCCTAAAAATGCAACTAAACGATGAAATAACATAATAGAATGAAAGAAGTGCACCTGCAATTTGAAGTTTGTTGTTGGGAGATTAGAGAATCCTGAAAAATTGATTGAAAATTCTAACTAGGACACTTACGCCAGGTGGGGCGATTTAGTCCTAGTTTCGAGAAACTTGGTCAGAACATGAATCTGCTAAATGGGTATCCAAAAATGTCAAAATTAGTTTTCAGGCCTGAAAGCAAGACTAAATCACCACTAGTGGTGACTTAGTCCTCCTGAAAATCTTGAGGAATTCAGGACAAAATATTGAAGTCTCAGGCCTACACTTTCTTTTCTAATAAGTGTTCACACTTGATTTTGTAGAAAACAAGGTATAAAGCCTCTCCAAGCTTGAACTTGGCTGACATTGACTTTATTGACTTTGTAGACTTGTTGACCACCTTTCAACACCTAATTTCTTGATAAATATACACACAAAATTTTGCAAACACACATGCAAAAGGGGAAAAATGGTTGACGTTTAGAGAATAGGGGTTTGCCTTAGTCAAACCCCATTTTCGTAATCAAACCCAAAACAATGAAATGAAATGAAAAGAGTATAATAAATAGATAACATGAAAATTTCATAAACTTACCACACCTTTGCTGCTCAAAATATGCAGATATGTAATGAAGTGCTCTAATAAATTAACTTGATAGTGCTTGATTTTCTTGAATGAATAACTTAATGAATGCTTGTGCATTGAGAGAGTATATGAGAAGACTGTAGGAGATTAGGAGATAAAAAATGACGAGAAAAACACCTATTTATACCTGATTTTATTAAAATTTCCTAAAAGTATCATATCACAAGCTAACCTCAAGGGTTAGCGGACAAATTCCTGCTAGAATTTTAAAATTATTTTGAGTTTTGTGCCAAAAAGGACTAAGTCGCCCCTATTGGCGACTTAGTCCCACTTAAGCAATTTAATTTGGTGTCAAGAATTTTGGGGCATTAAAAGTTGTGCAACAGGAATATTCTCAAAAACACACTTGAAAAAGGTCGGGAAGTATATTAAGGGGTCAAATAAAGCATAATAAAGGTGTAAATAGTGAAATTAAGCCTAGAAAAGTGTGAAATCTTGTTACAAGACTTTACAACACTTCAAAATAGGACTTAATAAGTGATGAAAATGAAATTTTTAAGTGAATTACAATGAATAGAGTCTAGAAAAGTGTAGAAATGTCTTACAACACTTCACAACACCTTCATAAGACACCATAATTTGAATGTTTAGGACCTAATGTGAATATTTTGATCACATTTGAACATTAAACCCAAGCAAAATCAAGCTAAATTCCATTAGAAAGACTCAAGTGAGCATAAAAATTTCAACTAGACATTTTTGGTGACGCATTAAGCCCCCACTCTAGTGAGAGGGTGAACTTGCTTCAAACTCTCACTAAAGTAGCCCAACATGCATATCGAGAGGGATCCTAATGCACTCATGTTGGTAAGATGAAACAACAATAATCAAGAGGGATGATCAAGCCCCCAGGACTAAGGTCTCATAGCAAACCAAACACAAGAACAAAGGAACACAAATGATGAAGAAGGGTATGTGCAGGATCATGATGGGCCAAAAAGTGGCAATATGATGGGTATGTGGCTGACGACTATTTTTTACCCAAAATTGATGAAATAGAAAGGGTTTTTAAAGGAGATTCTCAGCTTTCCATTGATATAAATTATGTTTTACTTTGAATTTAATAAGTAATTATTATTCATTTTCTATTGAAATTACGACTAAAGTCCTAGATTGATACTATGAAAAACATCTATAGCTTTCAAGCGGTATCATATTTTTGAATCCAAAACATGTGTCACATTCTAAGCTTCACATACTATAGGATTAAAAAAATAAAAATTGAATTTCATGAAGTTTTGACCAAGTTAAGGTGGTTAGACATACGAGTTTTTATATTTTTTTAAAAGTTGTAATAAAAATTCATAATTAATTATTTACTTGGAAAAAAATTACAAAAAAATATGCATCACATCGGGGCATGAGTCCTCTAATTATATCTAAGATATTTTAAAAAATATTATCATTTTATTGTGGTTAGGGTGGTCAGACAGACACCTACTTCTTATTTTTGCCTGAAATTTAAGTACCACTACATTGAAATTTCAAATTTTCACTAAATAGATTTAAAAAAAAAAACAAACCTAGTAGTTTAGAAACTAAATTCAATTTTCTACAAATTCTATTTTTACATATTTTTGAAATAATATAGATAACTTATTCAAATTTTTACGTGAAGTTGCCTAACTCTGATTTTTCTAAATTTTTTGCTACTTAAGGGCCTATTTTTTCCATGATGATCCTGCACATACCTAGAAAAGAAATGAAAGCTTCGATTGTCTGTCCAACTCATTGTGGATTAGATCTAGGTTGGTTGTTTGAAATAAGAAATGTGAACTCACTCTGGGGTGATAGAACTTATGGTTGTCTGTCAAGTGAGAATTCCCAAGTATACTCACTCTAGGGCCACAAAACTTCTGGCTATCTGCAGGGTGAGAAATCCCAAAAGGGGAGATACATACGCTATTTGGTATGCACTCGCATACACATAGGTGGCTATGGGGAAATTCATGTCATTGAGTGGGCTTCCCATTCAACCATATCAAATTTATACCTCCTCATAACTCTAACAAGTTGCCACAAGGGAAAATGTCAGTTCGTGCTTCATGAGACAAGTAAAGCTATGTATGCTTAGAACTCATGAACTAATACAAGGGTACCATAGGCATGCAAGTTGTGTTATGTAAGGTGGTAAAAAAATGCAAAATGGTAAAATGTAAAATGTAAAAGATGTTCAAAGGAGTCTTGTTAAGTTCATGCAAGGTTTATCACTTAGGGAACATTGTGTCTAATGTCTCCAAGAGATTACCAATCAAAGAATAGTATATTCACAACTTAAGGGATGTAGTACGCCACATCAGGCCATTAAGAGGAATGTAATATGCTAAGATAGATCACACTTATGGAGGACATAACACCCAATATCATCCACAAAGTGATGAATGCATTGTATGAAGTGACAAGGCTACACTAAGAACCAAGAATGCAAATGAAATGATGGAAATGTATGCCCCCTAATTTAAAGGAATTTCTACACACCGTTCTATGAGAAATTACTTTAAAGTAGCAAAGGAGAAATGAAAAGAGAAAACAAGACATGAGAGCCAACTTGGAAAGCCCCTATTCCAAGTCATATGTTTCTAAGTTAGGCTGCTTCATGTAAATGGAAAAGAAAAACAAAAGAAAAAGGAGGTTTCCCCTCAGAAAGGAACACACCAAACACATAAGGGATCTATGGATTTGGGGTTAGTATGTTTGTTGCTTAAATTTTTATATGAAAGAGCTTAGAACTATCATCATTCTCCAAAGCACATAGAAGTGGAAGAATGACACAGAGAACAAAAAAAGGAAAAAGAAAGAAGTTCATTTTAGGTCAACATAGAAGAGATATTGTGGTCTCAACACTTTGCATCATCCCCAAAAGGAAAACAAAAGCAAAAAGAAAAATGAAAAGGAAAACAAAAGCAAAAAGAAAAATGAAAAGGAAAAGCTTTTGGGTCAACATGAAGGATACATTTTGGTCTTGATGCCTTGCGTCATCTCCAAAAGGAGAACACAAAGAAAAAGAGAAAAAAGAAAAGAACCTTTTGGGTCAACATGGAAGAGACATAGGGTGTCTCTATGCTTTGCGTAACCCCTAAAAGAAGAACACAAAAAAAAAGTGAACAAAAGAAAAGGACCTTTTCGGTTAACATGGAAGAGACATAGGACATCTCTATGCTTTGTGTCATCTCCAAAAGGAGAACACAAAAAAAAAGAAAACAAAGGAAAAGGACCTTTTGGGTCAACATGGAAGTGCACCATAAGGAAAAGATAAAGTACGCCATAAGGAATAATAAAGGTACAAATAGAGGAAGTGCACAAAGAGAGAGAACATCAAACACACAATACATGGGAACACAATATGCACATACAATGAAGATGTAAAATGAACTAGTAATTCAAGTGTAAGTCAACCGTTAACCAGGTTATTGGCTTAACAATCTCTATTAGTATAAAAAGAAGGGAAATAACACAGTTAAGAGACAAGAACAAATGTATTACTAGGATAAGGCTAACAACTTCTTTCTCACACTGAATGTAAGGCCAGAATGAGCCAAGAAAGGTGATGGGAGGAATCATTCAATAGTGAGAATGAAAAATTCTACAACTATGTCATGATAAAAGGAGTTTGTTTTAAGGGAGGATTGGAAAGCAGTCAGTATCAATGAAGTGATACTTGTTCAATATGTCATTCAATGTTTGACATTCTTCAGTTCGATGTCCAAGAACATGATGATATTGCAAAATGGTATGTTAGAATATTTAGGATGAATAACCAACCTATTCATATGTGGTAAGAGTATAAGGCCCTTGTTTAAAAGCAACTGAAGTCTCCTTTCACATTCAGGTGGAGGATGGGTAGGAAACTTTAGTTTTTTCAATTTGTAAGGTCGTTTACATTTGCTAGATTCTCCTTTTTCATGAATGGAATGAGGAAGAGGACCCATGGGGATCCTAGCATCCTTGTCATCAAAATTAGGTAATGGTTGTTCATGTGGAAGGACAATGTTCCAGTCAAGAGGAGAATCAAAGATCACCGTACCATCATCTTGAAGTATCCAATATTCAAAAGGAGGCTTGTCAGTATGAGGAGGATCTTCATATCCTAATCATGTTGTGTTTTCTTCTTGTGGTTTTTGTTCAAAAAGTTGGTGAATGTTATGTTCAGTTGTTGTATCGCAACCTTGTTTACTTAAAATAGTAAATCCCTTGCCATAGGCTTCTTCAAGGTTGATGGGAATGTTTGTAACTTTTTTATCATAAAATGGGTGAGGGTGTAGTTGTGTAAAGGAACTAGGTCCACCTGATTGAGGGAACTTAGGTCCTTCATTAGTTTTAGGGTGAAGATAGCCAAATGTATCAAGAGGTGCAATAGTAGGGAGGTTTTTTGACCTCATGGATGGGTAAAAGGCTGCATTGGCTTCAAGGTTATCAAGACATTCATTTAAGAACTTGTTCACACTATTTTCATCTTCTCCAATGATGTCTACATCATGTGGAGGAAAATCATGAGGAGTTGGAGGAGCATGAATAAGCTCAAGATCATTAGGATCATAGCTAAAGGCACAATTGGACATTTCTACTAAGGATTTTAAGGAATTTCAAAACTTATCAAAGGAAAAGGCCATGATGCAAGAAAATTAAATGCAATAAACAACAAATCTAAAATGTCTAACAGAGTATAGAAAATAAAAGTACAGAGAATGTACCCAAAAATTACTAGAAATTATAATGAAAAATATGGAAAAGGACTATCACCCAGGGTGGTGATTTAGTCCCATTGATGATTTTTTTTTTTTTTTTCATAAATTTTAAATGCAATTATATGTATTTCAGATGCATGAATGGAACTACAATAAATATATACATAATTTTTGTGTTTTGTAATGCAAAAATGATGCAATAATGCAATGGTAAAACCCTAGGATGCAATTTAATCAATGCAAGATGCAATGAAAATGAAACCTAGGATACACTTTTCAAATAAAAAAGGAATATATTCAAACCTTAGGTTCACCAAAATGTAAATGGTGATTTTGGTTTGCCCTCACAATTCTTGAACCTTGTGAGGGAAAACCAAAATGCAAGGGTTTACACTCAAATTCTATTTAAATGAATTTTATTATGCCTTATTAACATGTCCTAATGCTCTAATCTGAAATTGAAATGATCTAATGATGTAAAACTTAAGAAAAGTAAAGTGTTAGAAAACACAATGTGATATGCAGAAATGCCTAAAAATGCAACTACATGATGAAATAATAGAACAAAATGAAAGAGATGCACCTAGAATATGAAGCTTGATGTTGGGAGATTTTGGAATCCTGAAAAATTGACTAAAAATGTTGACTGAGACACTTACGCCAGGTGGAGCGATAGTCCCAATTTCAGGAAACTTTTCTAGAACAAGAATTTGCTAAATGGGTATCAAAAAATGTAAAAATTCATTTTCGGGCTCATAAGCGGGACTAATTCACCACTAGTGGTGACTTATTCCTCCTACAAATCTTGTGGAATTTAGGACAACATCTGGAAGTCCCAGGTCTGCACTTTCTTTTCTAACAGGTGTCTGCACTTGATTATGCAAAAAATGGGGTAGAAAGCCTCTCCAAGGTTGAACTAGGGTGATGTTGACTTGATTGACTTTGTAGACTTGTTGACCACCTTTCAACACCTAATTTCTTGATAAATCTACATACAAAAGTTGTCAAACACACATGCAAAAGGGAGAAAATGGTTGAGGGTTAGAGAATAGGGGTTTCCCTTAGTCAAATTCAACTTTGGTAATCAAACCCAAAAAAATGAAATGAAATGAAAAGAGTATGATAAATAGATAATATGAAAATTTCATAAACTTACCACACCTTTGATGCTAAAAATTTGATGATATACAATGAAGTGCTCCAATAGATTGACTTAATAATGCTTGATTTTCTTAACTGAATAACTTGATGAATGCTTGTGAATTGAGAGAGTGTATGAAAATATTGTAGGAGATTAGGAGATGAAAAATGAGGAGAAAAACACCTACCTAATTTTATTAAAATTTCCCAAATGTAACACATCACAGGCTGACCTCAAGGGTTAGAGGACAAATTTCGGCTAGAATTTTAAAATTATTTTGAGTTTTGTACCAAAAACGACTAAGTCACCCCTATTGGTGACTTAGTCCCACTTAAGCAATTTAAGTGGGTGTTGAGAATTTTGGGGCATTAAAAGTTGTCCAACAGGAATATTCTCAAAAACACACTTGAAAGGGGTCGGGAAGTACATTAAGGGGTCAAATAAATCATAAGAAAGGTGTAAATAGTGAAATTAAGCCTATAAAAGTGTGAAATCTTGTTACAAGACTTTACAACACTTCAAAATAGGACTTAATAAGTGATGAAAAGGTGATTTTTAGGTGAATTGCAATTAATGGAGACTAGAAAAGTGTAGAAATGTCTTACAACACTTCACAACACCTTCACAAGACACCATAATTTGAATGTTTAGGACCTAATGTGAATATTTTGATCACATTACAACATTAAACCCAAAAAAAATCAAGCCAAAGTCCATCAAAAAGACTCAAGTGGGCGTAAAAATGTCAACTATACATTTTTTTGGGACACATAAATTATGTGAAATAACCTTATATTTATATTTGTTTATGCCAAATTTCCCAAAATTACAACACTACAAGTTGACATTAGATCTAGGATAATAAAATTGCACCAAGAATTTGATTTAAAATAGGTCCAAGTAAAAGTGAGACTCATACGCCCAAACTCGAAGAAATGATAAGTTCAATGTAACATTTAAAATCAGGTCTCAAGACCTAGGTGGGACCCATACACCCAAGGTGGTGTATGAGTCCCAAATCACTAGATCTAGAACACATAACTTCAAACATTTAATCATGATTTGTCATTTATTAAGTTTTGGGATTATCCTTAGATAAATGCATTAAATAAGGCTTGTGGATGCAAAATAGGACCAAATAAGGCATAAAGAAGCCAAAATTTTAATAGGGAGGGCCCAAACAAGTGTGAAAATGTAAAGGGATAAATTTTCCTACACTATAGAGTCCATAAAGGGCCTTCCTAAATCTGCACACTTAATTCGAATTGTTAGAACATTGAAAGCCTTTTGTTTATTCAATGAAGACCTCTTCTTCTAGTTGTTCATTCAAAAATGTTGACTTAACATCCATCTGGTATACATTAAAATTCTTGAATGTTGTAAAAGCTAAAAGAATCCTAATTACTTTCAGTCTTGTCATCGAAGAAAATTTCTCTTCAAAATCTATGCCTTCAACCTAAGCATATCATTTACACACAAGTTTAGCCTTGTTTTGGATTACTTCACCTTCTTCATTTAGCTTTTTTTTTTAAACCCATTTGGTTCCAATCACATTCTTTCCTTTAGGTCTTGGGACCACCTCCCAAGTTTCATTTTTTTGATGTAAATCAATTCTTCCTCCATAGCTTCTACCCAACTTGTCTCTTTTCTTGCTTCCTTATAAGTTTTTTGTTTGAAATTTGATAGTAGTACAAAATGTACATGCTCATTTTTTTCTCAATTATCCTCTGAGTCTGAACCCCACTGTCTTTATTTCCCATAATCTGGTCTTCAGAATGATTCTTATGAAGATACTTTTCCAGAGTCTTTGTAACAACTTCTAAACCTTCACCGCAGCTGCAAATTAGTTCTTCATCATCTTCTACTTCTAGATTACTAGTAGATTGAATTGTTTCATCAAATTTTACATTTTCATTTTCCACAATCCTCTTTGGTATTTTATTGTAGTATCTATATGCTTTGATTATCAAATAGTAACCAATAAGAATACCTTCATCAGATCTGGAATCAAACTTACCCAAATGTTTTTCATTCATTTTAATGTAGCTTTTACTTTCATTTTTTTTTCAAATGTCTCACTGAAGTCAATGTTCCTCTCCACAACTCATATGGTATTTTGTTTGTATTTGGTCTAATTTGAGCTCTGTTGAAAATATATACTACAATTTGAACTGCTTCTCTCTAGTACATATCTATCATATTTGCTTGACTCAACATTGTTATTGCCATCTCATGTATAGTCTGGTTCTTCCTTTCTACAAATCCATTTTTTTGTGGAGTATTAGGGGTAGAAAATTGTCTCTAGATCCCATGTTCTTCATAGAATTTACCATACTAGTTAGAAGTGAATACTCCACCTCTATTTGATCTCAAAACTTTTATTGTTCTTCCAATTTCCTTCTCAACTAGTACTTTGAAGGCTTTAAACTTCTCAAATTCTTCTCACTTCTCTTTTAGTAAGGTAACCCAAGTCATTATAGTGTAATCATTAATGAGAATCATGAAATACCTATATCCTTGTAGATTTTTTTTCCTCATAGACTCGCATAGATATGTATGGATCAAATCTATATTTTTTGATGTAGAATAATCCTTAGTAGGAAATTTGTTCTCCTTTCACAATTAGTTCTCTAGTACTTTATTTCTTGATTTGACAACCCTCAGCACTAAAGGATAGCTTATAACCTTTATCACACATCTGACTAACACTTAAAATATTATGTTTTAACCCTTCAACATACAAAACATCCATTTTCTTTGTCCTACCACCAACAAGACTCAAAGTACCCTTACTAGTGATTTTAGTAATATAATTATTTACAAGAGTCATAGAACCTCCTTCAAATTTCTTGAAATTGATGAACTTACTTTTATCTCTAGTCATGTGTCTTGAGCATTTATCGTCTATGATCCACATAGTCTTCTCTTTCTAAGCATGTAGAGAAGTTTGAGAAATAATTGACTTCTCTAACTTTTTTCCTAGCAAAACCTTCTTCCAGACTATCTGATTCACAACTTCTACATTCAAATCCTTTTCTTCCTATTTTGAAAAGGACTCACAAAATTTCTTCTACAATTCCTAGCAATGTGTCCAAAATTATTTTATTTGTTGAAAATGATATTAAAACTATATAGAGGTGCATATGCATTACTAATAAAAAGGTTTTTTCTTTTTTACTGGAAATTTCATATAGTCCACAACCTTATGACCAAAACTATTGCAATTAAAATAATAATAAAAAAAAAGAATAATTGAACCTGGTGTTGTATCCCTATCTTTTGGATCTTCTTCTCTTCTTCTGAACTTGAATAAATCCATCATTCTATATCTTTATTTCATCTCTTGCAATATGTCTTTCAAAATTTATACTTATGGAACTAGTCACTTACAGACTCGCTTTAGTAGGATTCATTGATCAATCTATCATTTTATTCTTGTGATCATCAAAACTAATTCTGGTTTTGACATGTGGAGATCTTTGAAAACCCAATATTTGATCTAGAGTTTCAATACTCTTTCGAAACTTCAACCCCTTTTTCTTCTTCTACCTAGTTCTTTATTTCAATAGTCATCTTCTCTTCTTTCTCTATATCTATAGATACCTTTTCCTTGGCCTTCATTTCTTTTGCAATTATCTTCTTCAATCTCTTAGTCTCTAAGTTACTATCACTGAGAAATTCTTCCAGAAGATCTAATTCATCTTCATTTTTTCCAAAATCCATTTATGTATCTTCTACATTAGTTTCAAAATCCTTGAATAAAACTTTTTTATTTTTCATCTCTAGATATATATTCATATTCTTCATTAGTATTGTAGCCTTCCTCATTAGTGTAGAAACTCTTTTGTTCCCTCTAACCTTTATTCCTTCTCAGAAATGATTTTTTTCCATACTTTTTCTCAACATTGTTAGAATCCTTATGGGGACACTTAGCCATAAAATGTCCTACTTCACTACAATTAAAACACTTAAAAGGTAACTTTCCTTTATACTTACCAAAACCTCTTTGTAGATTTCTGACAAAATTGGCTTCCTCTGGATATGATCCAATATCAAAATATATATCAACTTGCTTTTTATATACCATGAACATCACCTCTTTCCTTATAGAAGCCTTACTTTCAAATATTATTTCAAAAGTAGCTTGAATTCTATGCAGTTTAGTCATCTTCAAAATCTTCAAATCCTTAGCTTCATTAATTGCGGGGACTTTATAATCAAACCTTCTAGGAAGAGATCTGAGTACCATTTTCACAACATTCTTTTCTTTAAATTCCTCACCAAGACCTCAGATAGAGTTGACAACTTCATCAACCTAAAGCAAAAATGTGGCAATATTTTCATCTTCTTTCATCTTCAAACTTTCAAACTAAGATCTATGATTTTTTAGCTTTACCTCTTGAAATTTTTATCACCTTCATAGACAGTATGCAATTTTTCCCATACTTCCTTCAATTTTTTACACTGCATCACTTTCATAAATTTAGAGTTAGTCAATCCAGATAAAATAGCATTCCTTACCTTTGCATTAGTTTTTCAATCCTTCTTTCCAGCATGATCCCTAGGATGGTTTTGAATAATATTACATCCCTCTATAACTTACATCCATATATCAGGTCTTAGAGCAATCAAGTAGGACTCCATCCTAACTTTCCAAAATGTATAATTAGATCCATCAAAGAGTGGTGATTTATTTGCAAAAAATCCCTCTTGAGAAACTAAGTGTGTCATCCTATAAATACCTTAATTTTTTAGGCTTCTTCAAATGAAGCTTGATTTTATACCAATTGAATGGCATACAATCTACTAAGAGGGGGGTGAATCAATAGATCTAATCAATTCAAAATGCTTACTTCAACTCAAATATCAAATCATATAACTTGAATCTTCATAACTATTAATCAAGAATTGAGCACACATTCACACAATTTAACACTAGATATATGTGGAAACCCAAGATGGGAAAAGCCACGGTGAGAATAGTTTCTTGGATCTATTGCACATTGAAAAAAAATCAAATGCATTGAAGAGAAAGTTGCAAGGTGGGATAATTTGTGTTTTGCTTGTTGTGCAGCAAAACCGTTAGTGCCAACACATTTCTAAAGTTGGTGGTTTTATGCTAGGAAAGGTCATGTTTTTCACCTAAGCATGTTGGATCATTCAAGACTAAATTGTGTTGGCACTTTCTCTTAAGAGCCCTAAGTGCCAAAAATTGCTAAACTTTGATGAGTTTTTTCTCGAAAATAATGATACTTAGAAATTATTTGTTATAATATATAGGGTAATGTAGTGTCCTTATACAATAATCTCTCTTAGTTTTCCATATCTCCAATCCATTTGGTCATGGAGACAAGTTTCCACATGCTTAAACAATGCCAACAAGTTTGGGTGGGTGATTTTATGCTAGGAAAGGTCCTATTTTGTACTCCAACATGCTAGATTGTTCAAGGCTACATTGCACCAATACTTTCTCTTAAGAACTCTAAAGGCCAAAAAGTGGAAAACTTTAATGTGTTGTCTCTTAGAAACCATTGTACTTAGAAACATTGTTTATAAAGGTATAGATTCATGTAGGGTCCCTCTACAATAACCTCTCTTAGTTTTTCATAACTCCAATCCATTTGGTCATGGTGACAAGTTTTCACATGTTGAAAAAATATCTAATGGATTGAAGAGAAAGTTAGAAGGTAGCATAATTTTCATTCTATTCATCAACCAAACTGATAGTGCCAACATGTCTAGGTGGGTTGGTTTATACTAGGAAAGGTCATGTTCTGCACCCAAGCATGGTGTATCATTCTAGGACACATTGTGTCAGTGCTTTCTCTTAAGAGCCCTAAGTGTCAAAAAGTGGTGAACTTTGACAAATTATTTCTCAAAAAGTATGGCACTTAGAAAAATAAATCCAAAGTTATAGGGTCATGTAGTGTCCCTCTACAATAACCTCTTTCAATTATCATATCTTCAATCCATTTGGTCGTGGCAACAAGTTTTTGCATGTTAAAAAAATTGTCAAATACATTGAAGACAAAGTTGCAATCTAACACAATTTTTATTTTGTTCATGGTGCAACCAAACCGATAGTCCCAACACATCTAGTTGGGTGGTTTTAGGAAAGGTACTTTTTACACTCCAACATGTCAGATCATTTTGAACTACATTATAGTGACACTTTCTCTTAAGAGACTTAATTTCCAAAAAGTGGCAAAATTTAATGACTTCTCTCTTGAAAACCATGTCACTTTGAAATATTTTGTCTAAAGGTATAGGGTCGCATAAGGTCCCTCTACAATAATCTCTAATTTTTTTCATATCTCCAATCCATTTGGTTGTGGCAACAAGTTTTTGCATGTTGAAGAAAGCGTTAAATGCATTGAAGAGAGAGTTGGAAGGTAGCATAATTTCTATTTTGTTCATTATGTGGCCAAACCAATAGTGCTAAGACATTTGGGTGGTTGGTTTATGCTAGGAAGGGTCCTATTTCACACCCAAGAATGGAATTTCATTCCATTTTACATTGTGTCGATGATTTCTCTTAAGAGCCCTAAGTGCCAAAAAGTGGTAAAATTTAATGAGTTTTTTCTCAAAAATCGTGGCACTTAGAATTTTTTTTTCTAAAGGTATAGGGACACATAGGGTCCCTCTACAATCAAATCTATCATTTTTTCATATCTCTAGTCCATTTGGCTGTGACAACAAGTTTTTTCACATTGAAAAAAGCATCAAATGCATTGAAGAGAAAGTTGTAAGATAGCATAATTTTCATTTTGTTCATCATGTAGCCAAATCAACAATTCCAACACATCTGAGTGGGTGTGTTTATACTAGGTAGGGTCCTATTTTTCACCCAAGCATGTCAAATAATTCTAGGCTACATTGTGTCAGTGCTTTCTCATAAGAGCCCTAACTACCAAAAAGTGGTGAACTTTGATAATTTGTTTCTCAGAAATCATGGCACTTAGAAACATCTCTTTTGAAGCTATAGGGTCATATAGGTTACTTCCATAACCACCTATCTTAATTTTTCATATATCCAAGAAATTTCACCATGTCGACAATATTTCAAATATTGCAAAAAGTGTAGGTTGCATTTAGTAAAAATTTGTTGAGAGGCATTGTTTACATTATTCATTTCATGGGGGTAAATAGACAATTACAACACATTGGAGTGGTTACATAATATATACAATTTATGGTTCTTAGTCAACGTAGTTATCTTTATACTCTTATGACTGTAGGATCTACACCAAAGAACTAGTCTCCTCCATGGATTGAATTCAATGTAGTCATAAACATTTTGGTCTTGATATAGGAATATATTTTTTTGAGTGGAAGGAAAATGTGGGCATGAGGAATAGCTCTATAATTGTGAAATATTGATTGGTCAACTAGAGGATAGAAGTCTATACAATAAATAAGTCACATCATTTAATAAAATAGGAAATGCTTGGTTGGTCAGATGATAATATTGATAAAGGATCAAATGTGTAAGGATGGATGGGTATTTGAATGTACTTGAATTTATATACTAACCAACCAGTGGATATCAACAAGCTATTTTGGAAATATTAGTTTTTCATTATCTAGTCCTAACAGGTATGCAACCATAGTACAATCCAAATAGGAAAGTGAGCCTTTTTCAATTATTTAATTAATTAATTATAGTGCAAATATAGATAACATTAATCATTTATAGTTGCGAAAATTCATTATTAATTTAATTAAATAATTATTTATAATGAAAATATGGACACCATTGATAACAAATATATGTATTAGCCAAATATCCATATAGGCATACATCAATATGTGTCAATATAAGTATATCATATATACAAGAAAGCCATATAGGTTTAGAATAATGCCATATGGACAAACAATGTCGCATTTATGTGATACAAAATATATGTTCAAAAATTCCATATAGACATACAACATAGGACCCTAATACATAGTCTTTTCTCTCTAGGAAAAGGAAATAGATCACAAGTGGCCTTTTACTATCAGAGGGATAAAGATTCATATGATGGTGGTCTTCTTCAAACTCATTCTCTCGACCTCTCGTTTAAAGATTCTTGGAGCCCCACCTAATACAATAAAGAGTATAGACATTAATATATAGAAATTACATTAAAAAATGATATATAAAAAAATAATCACAACTTACCGCAATCAAATAATAACTCTGTTCATCTACAATAGGGGCACACTCATGATCTGGAATTGTGAAGTCCTATGACAACCATCCAAATAGAAATTAAAATTTGAAATGAATATCATTTTATTTTTTAATAATAAATAGATAAAAAAACAAATATAATGTGAAATTTACTAATCTTCCTCATACCTCTATCAAAGGCATTGAAATCATTATTTTCATAATGAAACCATGCTCCACTATGCTATCAATATCAGGAGTGTCTTCTTGCATCATTTGAAAATGAAACAACACTATTTAGAAACCAAAACTACATAGGTGAAAGCTATCTATATTACCTAATATTGAATTTTTACATAAATATTTGAAGGGTTTAAACCATCGAACAATGATAAAGACCCAACTTAACCATTAACAATTTATTTACATGGAATATAGATTCCATCCCAAGAAATACATGCAAACATGATCTAGTGATCGTAAAAAATATTTAATATCACTCATAAAGGATCCTAATAGCATGGTGTGACAAAAGTATAACCTCAAATCCTTATATACATATAAACATTACCATGTCAAGTATATCAAGTGACCTAGAATTGAAGGATTCCTCAAGGGTTTCAAGAATAAATACTTTCAATCATCAAATTATCATCATGTAGAATCAAATATTGTTGTTAAAATGACAAGAGTATTGTGTTCATATCCATGTGCAAGCCAAAACACCAAATGTAGCAATGGATTAAATCTTGATATAAGACTTCGCAAACTCATATCATGATAAAACCTATCAAGTGAATGATAAAACATCAAATTGATACTAAATAACACATTTCATAGCGAGGAAGGCATCTAGAACATGTAAGTCAACTAGGACCCATGAAGATCAAGTCAACTAAACAACTGGGATCTATGTCATCTACAAAATATGTAAAATTGAAAGATGATAAAAACTCTCTCAGAATCTCAAGCTAAAAAGGGGGTCTCTAGTTTGATGATAATTTAAGGCAAAAATCCTGACCAAAATAAGATAAAAAATCAAGAATAAAGTAATCAATTAATTGGCTTAAGAGCCTTGTATGTATAACTAAATTTTCTTATAGGATACAAATACACATTTAGGCACCTATATTTCCTTTCTATATTTTTGTATAAGATAAAAATGATAATATTGGTTTGGTTCTAAGTTTAGCAACCTTGGAATAAGTTTGAATTAGCAAGAAGAAGCTAGAATGGATTGAGGAGAAAACTAAATTATACAAATGTAATTTCCTCAAGAATTGAATATATAAAGGAGATATGACTTCCTTCAAGGACGTTTAGTAGCTAATGTTTCTTTAACCAATAAAAAACTCTTAAAATTAGGACATTTAGACCAAATAGCTTCTAAAAAGAATTTGTTCAAAGGGAGGAGATGAAGGTAGGAAGTTAGGTTTGGTATATGGAGGTCATACACCATGTTTTTTCCAAGTTACAATGGTTATTCATGAGAACCACAATATTCTAGTTAAATTAATCCTTCATGGACCTTATATCTCCTATGATAATCATGGATTATATCCTTCATGGAGGAAAAAATGATAAAAACTACATTATTATTGCATACAACATTATCATCTCAACCTCTCTCTATTCAATCTCAACTTATAAGTTTCATAAATGTGCCATGATTCCAAATTGCTGAGTCTCTAAATATATTTAACATAATGAAGTGGAACAACTTTAAATGTGTGAAATTTCTTTTTAGTATATCTTTATTATGTGCATTGATTTTTATTCTTATGTGTTTTTTTATATTTCCAAATAATATATCACCGAAGAGAGGAAAAATTATCAATAAAGGACTCTTTAGTATCATTTTTATCAAGAGGTTTAGTTTCAATTTAATTTATGTTCTATTGAGCATAATTTAATCATTGTATCTAATAAGTATTCTAGAGTGAGAAAAAATAGCATTGAAAATTACATAATTAGAACATTTCCCTCTCATTTTGTAAATACTTTGATACCCAAGACTATTTGTAAGAATGAAATATAGATATTTTTTCCCCTTTTAACATAGATCATCCAAAAAACCACACATAATGACCCATATCAAACATTAACACCATCCTCACACTAATTCTCATCCTTTCTTCCATCCAAGGTGCCAATGTATCATGCTTCTATCCTCCAAACAAGTCCATGTGTTCTCATATTTACAAATTTAAATTTTACTTTTCTAATTCACTCATCTCTTTCCTTCACTCATAAAAGTCCTAATTCACCTAAAATGCTAAAAAAAATCAATCTACTTATAAAAGAGGATTTTAAATGGAAAGCAAGTATATGAATAATGCACACAAGGAAACACTTGGGATCAAAATACAGGGAATTCAACACAATTAGGGAAAACAAAAAACACCACTAGTGTCTCCATTATCTAGAATCTATAGTCATATAGATACAACCCTCTTGGCACGTATGTTTCTTACATACATAAATAAAGGTAAATACCATAATTAGCCCTAGGTATTCATTATTTTCCTAGACAATTCATTATGAGTTTTTATGAAGAGTTGCAAATCAAATAATCACATAGAGCAATTAGGTTTGGTCAATGGAGGTCTTGAGAGTTAATCCAATGAAGAGGTCTATATCTAGAAATGATGACGAAGAAGATTCCCCTTTTAACAAGTGAATCATCCTTATTTATTGTATTATAAACCATGGAGATTTTTCCAATCAACTACATTCTTGAAACATTATCAAAATTAACACCAACCACTTAATGGAGGCCTTGAAAATAAAAGTGAATTTTTTTATCATGGGTTAATTAGAAATGAACTAAGAAAACCTAAAAGAGTTGGCTATTCACTCAAACACTCAAATAAAAATCTTCTCTTTGATTCAAAAATATAAAATTCTCTATTAACAAAACCAACCACAAGAAGGTAGAAAATTAATTGACACCACTAGCCTATATTTTAGAGGCCAACAATATGATAAAATGAAATTCATAGATTATGAAGTACATAGCAACCTGAAATCAAATTAATTAAAAATTACAAAGCATAATTACAAACTATGTAGAACCTTCAACAATTAAACATTATTCAATTACAAAATACAATTTTTTTATTTTAAAATTAAAAATTCTCTATATTACCTGAGTGAAATTTTGATGAAAACCTCCACTACTAGGTGTTGATGTTGAAGGCCCAATGTTAAGCTATCTAACATCGAAATCGAGATATAAGAATACCATTCATATAACGTTCAACTATTCATATGTAATATTTATAATTCTTTACTAGTTACATACTTCTATAGTAGACATCATCATGTAATAGGAAGAAGGATGACCATTGAAAGTAGGGTGAACACTATGACCTTGAAAGTTAATTATAATTATTCAACTAATTTAGTTAATCTTGCATTTTGAAATAAAATTTAATTCATTGAATTAAATGAACTTGATGACATTTACCTTAATATCAAAGTTGAATGTACCACTCAAGTGAAAATTTGTAATCACCATCTAATCTAATACAAATGTAGCATGGGCACATGCATCCTAACTATCCTCAAGATCATAAACATAGCGTGACCCACAAGACTTACATAAATGAGGTGGAACTGGATGCCTAGAAGACTCGCTCACCTCACCATCAGCTAGAGGCCTAATATGTTGTATGAGGCTCTGAGTGAGCGAGCTAATTGATTGTAAGGTATCCACTTCAACACTCTTTTTGACAATGAAATGGATAGCCACGTGCTCATAGTCTAGTCTAGTAAGTTGTCTCACTAGCCATTGTGGGTCAAGATGTTCCCCCACTCTATCTTATGAAGAGCCCCCACCTCTACCCTACAACTCTTGCATGCAAAAATAGTTTGGGATTTTATTCAAGACAAACTTAAAATAGAGTATCCTCAAAAAATATTATGATACCTCATTGTTGTTGCATGGAGGATGGTAAAAAGCTATCCACCACCTATCCCATACAAAATCCTTTATCCCTTGGTGGAAGCACCAAAGGATAGGGAACCTCTTGCATGCACCATGTAAGGGTTGATTCATTCTTATATTTGTGAATAGTGTGCACATAGTTAGATTTCAAAAGAAAATTCTTTGACTTGTATATATGATAATTTATTTGCATAAAATTATTTTAGCTCTTGTCTCTTGTTGGACCAACTATTTATTTTGATGCTAACTAAATCTACATGAGATATTATTGATTGCATTGATTGAGTAAGGGTCATCCTATGCTTTCGAGGATTTTGATCACTTATTTTTTACAATGTTCATATGCTCAACTATGTTGGAAGTTTATTTTACAAAAAAAAAGTTTTTCTCCCCTTTGCCAAAAAGAGTTTGGGATCTTTTTTCAACTTGTCTGGTGTTATATAAATCTTCTTTCTTCATATGCATTTGGCGCTTAATCCTAGGTATAGTAATCTAGTCTATCTAGTGGGAATGGAATAAGCGTATTTTTAGAAAGGTGTCTTCTTCAGTGTAGAATATTCAAGCTATAATAAAAAAGTCAATCACAGAAGTAGAAAATGCATATGTTCAAAATCATAAAGGTGTTAGTTCTCTCTTCACATCATGGGATGATAGTATTTTTAAGATGGAAAGGCATAGTTGTACCCTTCAAAGGTAGTTTGAAATAAGCTCATAAGTCAAGGATTGATAGGACAAGGATTGATAGGAACTCAGTTAAATGGAAATCCCCCATCACAGGTTTCTATAACTTGAATTTTTATGGTGCTTCAAGAGGGAACCTGGGTGTTTCAGGTGCAGGGGTTTCTATTCGAGATTATTGTGGGGTGTTAAAAAAAACAAGTCAAGGGTATGTGCAGGATCATCATGGAAAAAATGAGCCCTTAAGTGGCAAAAAAATTCAGAAAAATTAGAGTTAGGCAACTTGACGCAAAAATTTGAATAATTTATCTATATTATTTCAAAAATATGTAAGAATGGAATATGTAGAAAATTGAATTTAGTTTCTAAACTACTAGGTTTATTTAAAAATATATATATATATTTGGTGAAAATTTGAAATTTCAATGCAGTAGTACTTAAATTTCAAGGAAAAAATAAGAAGTGCCTGTCTAACAACCCTAACCACAATAAAATGATAATATTTTTTTATAATATTTTAGATATAAGTAAAGGACTCATGTCCTGATGTGATGCATGATTTTTTGTAATTTTTTTCCAAGTAAATAATTAATTATGAATTTTTTATTACAACTTTTAAAAAATATAAAAAATTGTATGTTTGACCACCTTAACTTGGTCAAAACTTCATGAAATTAAATTTCATTTTTTTTAATCCTATAGTATACAAAGCATGTAGAATGTGACACATGTTTCGGATTCAAAAAATGTGATACCATTTGAAAGCTATAGATGTTTTTCAATTAGCCTATCAATCAGGACTTTAGTTGTAATTCAAATAGAAAATGAATAATAATTATTTATTAAATTCAAAGTAAAGCATAATTTATATTGGCGGAAACCTAAGAATCTCCTTTAAAAACCCTTTTCGTTTCATCAATTTTGGATAAAAAAAAGTCGTCAGCCACACAGCCTACACATACCCATCATATCACGACTTTTTGGTCCATCATGATCCTACAAATACCCTCAATTGCTCTTCCATTTGGCATAAACAATGTGGTAGAATCAATGGCAGTTTTGCATGATTTAAAGCTTGCCAGACATCTTGGTATATCTAAAATTCATGTGGAAGGTGATTCGTTAATAATCATAAATGCATGGAAGGAGATAATTTGTCACAATTGTAATTTACAATACATTATACAAAATGTTTTGGAATTGTTAGACAAGTTCCACTCTTTCTAGATTTCACACACATATTGTGAAGGGAATGTGTTGGAAAATCACCTTGCAAATATGGGATGTCAAAAACAAGAAGTGGTCATTTCAAAGGATAATGTCAAGGTTGATGCATTTCCAATTCTAGCCAAGATTGTAGTGAAAGAACTTGTGCAATGATATAATTAAAAAATTAGGCTTCTTCAAAAGATGGTCACATATGTGTGCAATTATGGAAAAAGAGAAATCATTACAAATTTATGGTTATGGCACCTCAATCGCACAACCACATTGATTTTTTTCAAGTGCATAGCAAAGAGATTGATGCATAATTATGACGGGACACTGCTTGGTTTGTTTTGAATCTCCAATTGAAGGCAACTAAAGTTTGTAATTCAATTAGGCATTCAAACAAATAGTTTTACTAGGGTAAGACAAATTCAAGATAAAAAAGAGGGATGAAGTACAAAATCTAAAGGTATCTGGTTGGATTATCCTTCGTGTGGAGTAAATCATATGAGTATGTTATATTTTCATGAGTTCCAAGGAGGTGGTGTACTAGATTCCAACACACCACATGAGAGGGATTGCTATGAAGGTTGAAAGGATCTCCTTAGGCAAGTGAAATAAAAATGTTTTAATACTAACGTTTTCTTGTATGAATGCAGGTTTAAGGGGGTATGAAACATACTTACTAATGATGATGAAATATTAATATTGAAACATGTGAATGGGTTTTTTTGTGCGGAGTTTTGTAGTGCCTTATGTTGGCAAAGGAAAAAATTACCTAAGAATTAATGTGTCATGCTATCCAATTGTGTGGATGGTAATCTTTAACCATTCCCCATATTACCTCACATTTCAATTCCTCTTTATCATCAAATTTGGAAGGGTTTCCCAGTCATTGCTATGCATTGAGAAGTTTCTACAGATGAAGAGGGTGAAGTTCAAGGATGTTATCAGGTTTGTAGTGCCTGCTGAAGGGATCAAATGAAATACTATACCCATGACTACAATGTTTGGTTGCCTACAAATGAATGGGAGTTTTCATTTTCAGAGTCTATTGGTGATGAGCATCTCAGTCAGGTGTTCAAGACTCATTGCTACCAGTTTTGGAAAAGTGTGAAGAGAATAGTAGACAATGAAATACTCTATCCACAGGTAAGGAGGGTTATTTTTCCTTCTCAATTACTCTCTAATTTTCTTTCTAATGTTTTTTATTTTCTGAAATCCCTTCCATTACTTGAGTTAATTGTTGGTAAGGTGGTTGGGGGGTTTATTTGCATGATAACAAGTTGTTGAAATCTGTGCAAGTTTATGACATGTGGAAAGGCCAAGGGTGCATTGGGGTCCTATTCCCGTATCAGCTATTATTGCATGGAAATACCTACATTTCTATGTATGATGCCATAAAGAACACATTAGAGATGGAGAACTCAAGATATCTTCAGCAAGCACTCGAAAGGCATGCTAGTATAATCGATGAAGATTTATTAGAGAGGATAAGGAAGAAGGTGCATTCATTATTAACCATGCTATCTCATGTGCATAATGAGCTAGTTCCCATTGTTTCATTACCCTAAGATCCTCTTTCTGTAGTAAATCATGCTCCTCTTGTGGCGGCTACTCAAGATAATGTCAGTACTTCTCTTCATCCACGTCATCTCCATATTCCCAACTTGAATGCTATTCCACCTATGTAATCTGTTGTTGGTGATCTTCAAGAGCAATAGGGTGAGAATGAAATTCAATTAGACAAAATGGAGTAAGGTGGTGTCTGATAAGATAAATTTTGTATATGGTGTTTAACTATAAAGGGGTTTCAGTGGATATAATGGAGGATTAAGGTGGTGCTTGATAACGAAAGTTGTTTATATGGTGCTTTTGGCCATAAAGGGTTTTCATTTCAATAGGTAAGGGGTAAATTTTTCTATCAGGTAGTGAAAGAATAGTGTGTAAATGTTTATAATTAATCAGTATGGGACAAGGAAACAAAATGTTTTGTCAATTTCAAATTGTCATGCTTATATTTTTGGCTATTAGGAGTCATTGAACTTATATTTTGTAAAAATATATATTTTTAGATTAATATATATATCTAGGCTTAATTCCTTTCACTTAAAAAAAAAATGAAATCTTATGCGAGTTTGTTCCTATAGGTTCTCTCAAGCTTACAATTAACTCCTCAATTTCTTTTTTCTTATTTTAAAATTTCCCCAATATATTTTAATGTGTTCCTAGAGCACGATGAGGAATTTGAGGTATTTGTTCAGGTTGTTCTTCAGGAGGGATTTCATCATGAGGTGAATTAGGAATTTCAATATTTTTGGTTGTATTATCAAATCCTAAAAATTAAATAATTTTTCATCATAAAAACATATTCAATCTACCTATTTAATACAAAATTGACACTAAAATTTTGAAAGAACTTACTCCTTTGACCTCCCTAATGTCTTGGTGGTATTTTAGCAAAGATTTGGCAAAAAATACCCTCCTAGAATGTGAGTGCACATTCAAGGGTTTGTTGGGCACGGGAAAAGATTATTTTGATATAAATGAATAATGAAAGATTTTTCTTTCTTATTATTGAGGGCTGACACAAGAAGTTGGGACCACAAAAAGCTTAAAAAGTGGAAGTGTTTTTTGTTGTTTTTCAGAATTTGTCACACTTGGACTAAAAATTTGAAGCACTTAATGAATCTTAAAAAAAATCAATAATATGAAATTTAGTATTTTGAATTTAGTTTCCAAATATGTAATTTATTCTAATACCTAGATGATAGAAATTAAATTGTAATAGGCATGTATAAAAACCACTTTTTAAAAGTCAAATTTTTTACCATACAATACATATGCATGAGCACCACTTTTTGACCTTTAAAATAAAATTACTTTTCTAATTCCTTTTGCAGAAAGATATGTAACAACATGAAGATTGATGAGGATATTTTTTATAATTTTTTCCTGAATATTTTTTTTATTGAACTTTTATAGGCCTTAATTGTTGTTTTTTTAAAATCAACATGTACATACAACATAATTGGACTTAAAATAATTTTTATTTTTATTTTTTTCATTGTGTAAAGAATTTCCTGAAGATTAATGTCATATAATTTTTTTTTCAAAAAAAATAACCAAAAAAAGTTATTAATAAAAAAAAAAATCTTGGTATTTCAAGTTTATGGGCGAGTTTTCTTATAAATTAATTAGAAAATAGAAAAGATAATCCAATCTTAACAAAAATTATATATTTTGAAACTATACTTCATGATCTATAATGGTTTTAATTTCATAGATTAATTTTGAAAAAAAAGGTCCATAAGCTATATTGCCTAAGTTAGACATTTCTCTTGAATCTACCTTAGTTTTCTAGTTGTAGGTCAAAAGATAAGGGTTGGGTTTCCAAACCTTTCTCGAGCCTAAAACCCAAGAAAAAGTGGCTTGGGGATTCTAGCTTCTAAAATAATGTAAAATGGGGATATCTGCTTTCGTATGGTTTAGGACAAAGCAAAACCCCTGATTGTAAACTAATGAGGGGTTCACCACAAAGATACGACTTAGAAAGACAAATGAAATGAAAAATGCAATGATAAAGCCTAATGCACAATGCAATCTTTCACTAAATGACCTAAAAATGCATGTACATTGGAACAAAAAGCTGCAAGAAGAAATGTGTGCACTTGAAAATATGAAGATGACTGAATGAAGGCTTGAAATGCTGAAAACACTAATTTTAAAGCCTATTGGACTCATATGCCAGTCTGCATGATTTAGTCCCAGATCTGGGTTTCTGTGTAGAAACTGGAATCTGGTAAATGGGTGTCTGAAACTGCAAAAACCTAAAAATTAACCTACACTAGGACTCATACACCAGAACTAGCATATCAACCCAGTTAAGGTTTTCTAAGGCTTCAAAGCCTAAATCTGGTCTTCAATGTCTACTTTGTCCTTACCAATTGATTTCCAGATCTGAAACCCTGATTTGCAACCTATAGAAGTCTTCCAAGTATCTCCAATGCTAGGTGACAACTTTGAAAATTTTGAACACTTTGACAACTTTCTCCAAACTTGCTCTTCCAAGTGTCTTCATCCTAAACCTGCAAATCACACACAAAAGAGAGGGAATTTTTTTTGTTAGTGGAAAGGGGTTTTCCTTGGTCAAACCCGATTTTGGTAATCAAACCATGGAATGAAATGAAATAGGAATGGAGAATGATGAATGAACAAAATATGATGTTGCAACTCACCAAACCCAGGCAATGAAGTGTTGCAAACATGTATGAGATGACTCCAGTGGATGTAGATCTTGACTCTTTCTTGAATAGGATAGATCTTGACTTGAACACTTGCTTGAATCATGAAACCCTACATCACAATTGTTAGCTCAAAAACAAACATGATGCATGATGACTTTGACATTATCCTTGATGCTTAAATAATGCTCTAAAATGCTTGATAATCTTCCCTTGAATTCTCTTGAATTCTCTTGCAAACACTTGAATGCTCTTGTGAACTCAAGATTTCTAAAAGGATGAATAATTGAATGCTTGGGGTGAAAATGAGTGAAAAAAACTTATATTTATACTTAATTATGCAAAAATTCTTGAAATTACAACACTACAAGATGACATCAAATCTAGGAGGATAAAATCCTTCCAAGAATTTGAATTAATTTTAATTTTAGGCCACATGGGACTCATACACCCAAGGTGGCATATGAGTCCAATTAGGCATAATTTATGGGACCAATTTTAAAAATGCTTAGAAAAGTGTGAAAACAAGATTGGGCCCCAAAACCCCAGGTGGGACCCATATTTCCAAGGTGGTGTATGAGTCCCAGACCATCAAATATGTGCCACACAACCTAAAAGTACCTAAATTATGATTGGATGTTGATTTAGGTCAGGATCATCCTCAAAAAGATGCATTAAATGAGGCTTTTGGATGTAAATAAGACCAATTAAAGTACAAAGAAGCCCAATTATTTAATAAAACTTTATAAAAGTGTGAAAGTGTGTTACAACACTTTACAACATTCCAAATAAGGTGTCAATAAGCTCATTTAGTTCACAAGGGCCCAAGACATAATGTGAATATGTTAGACATATTACAACACTAAATAAAGGCCATCTTAGGGAGTACTTTTTTCGTCATTACATCTAGCCCCCACTTTAGTGAGAGGGGGAACTTGCTTCCAACTCACACTAAAGTAGACCAAGACACATCAAGAGGGGTCCAAACACACCAATTCTAGTAAGATAGGATGGCCATGATCAAGAGGGTTGCATAAGCCCCCAGGACCAAGGTCCTATGGAAAACTAACATAGGCACAAAAGAACACACATGAAAATGATATAAAGAGCAACAACAAGGCACAAGCATACACTGCCAAAGATAAAAAGGCAATAAAAAGTAAAAGAAAGGGGAAAATCAAGCTTCGATCATTTGTCCATTGTGATGTGGATCAGATCTAGGTTGTTTGTCCGAAAATTCATGCCCACTCTCAGGCAAAAAAACTTCAAGTTGTCCACTAGGTGAGTAATCCAAGAATGTGAGACACATACACACATGGTCGGTATGTGCTTACACACACATATGAGTGGATAAGGGAAATTCATTCCATGTTCGTCCTTCTCATCAAACCATACCAAATTTATACCTCCTAATAACTTTGATAAGGTGCCACACAAAAATGAATTTCGAGCTTCATGAGACAAGAAAAACTTTGTATGCTTGGAGCTCATGAAGAAACAAGATGGCTCCAGAGGCATGCAAAGTGTGTTATGTAAGGTGGCCATATAACTAAAAATTCAACTCCAAAATGTAAAAAACGTTCAAAGAAGTCTTGCTGAATTCATATGAGGTCTTATCTTATGGAATATTGTGTATAATGTCTCCAAGGGAGGACCAATCGAAGAATAAAAGATTCACAACTTAGGGGATGCAGTGTGTCACATCAAGCCACTAAGAGGAATATAATATGCTTATAGAGATCATGCTCTTGAAAGACATCACAACCAATGTCAACCACAAAGTGAAAAATGAATCGCATGAAATAAGAAGACTACACCATAAAACATGAAAAGGAGAAAAAAAATGAAAAAGAATAATACCAATGTATGCCCCACTTTAAAGAAATTTCTAAACACCATGATGTGAGAAATTACTTTAAAGTAGAAAACTTGTAAATCCCTATGCCAAGTTATATGTTTCCAAATAAAGCTATGTCATGCAAAAGGAAAGAGAGAGGTTTCTCCCAACAATAAAACTACAAACATACATAAGGGATCTATGGATTTAGGGTCAATATGTTCTTGCTACAATGTTTTTAGAGAGATTGGAACTATCATCATTGCCAAAATAGACATAGAATTGGAAGAATGATGCAAAGAGAGCAAAAACAAAGAAAAATCCTTTTGGGTCAACATGGAAGAGACATGAATGTCTTGACACCTTGTGTCATCTCCAAAAGGAAAACACAAGACAAATAAAAAGATAAAAGAAAAATATTTTGGGTCAACATGGAAGCTACATGAATGTCTCAATGTCTTGCGTCATCCCCAAAAGGAAAACACAAGTCAAATGAGAAAGATAAAAGTCAAAATGATAAAATATTTATGACATAGAGAAGAATGAAGGTACAAATAGAGGAATGTCACAAAGAGAGAGAGAACATCAAATAAAACATCACAGGGGATCACATCACATACATGCAATCACACAAAATGCAATGAAAAAAAGAAATAATGAAAAAGACTAGTAAGGCACATGTGAGTCAACCTAGAGCAGGTCGTCTACATCCCAATCATTTTCATTGTATACAGAAGGTGGACAACTAGCCAAAGGGACAATAGCAAGTGTCGAACTAGGGTCATTACCAAGTTCAACACTCTTCTTAGGAGAATTTCCATTTAAGCTCATGGAAGAGGAAAACAATGTATTCAATTTATTATGCGCCTCCTCATAAATTTAAATAATCTCCTCGTCATCATCTAAATTAATCACAATAGGAGGGTGAATGATAATTTATAAAGAAGGTTTCAACTCTTGTTGTGGTTCCATTATAGGATCTTTTTTGGGGGAGGGGTAAGACTCATCATGCATTGCTTCAATAAAGTTTGGATCTTGATTTTCTTTATTTATTTCATCATGTAGCCTATGAGCAATGGCACAATGTCTATGCCTATGCTCTCTAGCACCTCTATTTCTTTTAGTTCTATTTTCAAGTTGCATTTGTGTAGGAGAGGGTTGATCAACCATAGGTTTCTTTTCTTCCCCAAGGGGAGGAATGAAAGGTTATTCAACCAATTTCTCTTTGACTTTGTAGAATTGTTTTATCCTATGAGGTGTGACGGGGACTTTTTCATTGTCTCTTGGTCTTTTTTAGGAAGTAGGTGAAGGTTTTGTCTTAGGTTGGTCTTGGCTATTTATAATTTCTTTAGGGTCAATCATGTTTTTTTCAAAGATGGTAGGATTGGTGATGGGTGGATGCATGTTTTGGAGGGATAATTATGATATTTTCTTTTCCATGAACTTTTAGTAGGATTTGGAAAATAAATCTTCTGGGTATGTGCAGGATCATCATGGAAAAAATAGGTCTTTAAGTGGCAAAAAAATTAGAAAAATCAGAGTTAGGCAACTTGAAGTAAAAATTTGAATAAGTTATCTATATTATTTCAAATATATGTAATACTAGAATTTGTAGCAAATTGAATGTAGTTTCTAAACTACTAGGTTTGTTTAAAAAAAAAAATCTATTTGGTGAAAATTTGAAATTTCAATGTAATAGTACTTAAATTTCAGGGAAAAAATAAGAAGTGTTTGTTTGACCACCCTAACCACAATAAAATGATAATATTTTTTTATAAGATTTTAGATATAAGTAGAGGACCTATGTCCCAATGTGATGCATTTTTTGTAATTTTTTCCAAGTAAATAATTATTATGATTTTTTTATTACAACTTTTATAAAATATAAAAAAATCGTATGTTTGACCACCTTAACTTGGTCAAAACTTCATGAAATTCAATTTTTCTTTTTTTAATCCTATAGTATGCGAAGTATAGAATGTGATGCATTTTTTGGATTCAAAAAATGTGATACCATTTGAAAGCTATAGATGTTTTCAATCAATCTATCAATCAGACTTTAGTCATAATTTGAATAGAAAATGAATAATAATTAATTATTATTAAATTCAAAGTAAAGCATAATTTATATTGGTGGAAAGCTGAGAATCTCCTTTAAAAACCATTTTCATTTCATCAATTTTGGGTAAAAAAAAGTCGTCAGCCACATACCCATCATATTGCCACTTTTTGGCCCATCATGATCCTACACATACCCTTCTCCTAGTTTGATAGGTTCTATAGGCTTGGGCCAAAAGAAATATAAGGAAAATTTACCATAGTAAGACAAAGGGTTAAAGCCACTATGATGGAAGGTGAAATTTTCATTTTCAAAAGGAAAATTTAAGCATTTATTTACAACCCCAGGGAATGCATTCATGGAGTGAAACCATGGATAGCCTAGATGCACATGAAATTGGTCCCACTGCGGGATGATGGAGAATGAGATATCTAATGTTTTCAGTCCTATTTGTAAAGGAAGAGTGATTAATCCCATCATAGGGAAAGCGAAACCGTTATGCATCTTGATCCATGCTTTTGGTTTATCATATATATCTTAATAGAGTTCATGCAGAAGTAAGAATTATTTGGTGATCACATTCTCTCCACAGACAAGATCTATTAATATCCCATTAGTGGGCTTGTCATAGATTCAATCGGCTATGTAAAGAGGACCATCGAGTGCATGTTTAAGCATATCTTGTGAGGAGAAAGAAATTTTAAGAGGATTTTTAGTTTGTCCCTTATGAGGAATAACGTCTATCACTCCTACCATATCATCCACAAGATCATTATCTATAGAATCATGTTGAAAACTATTATTGTTATGATCATCTGTATCAACATTCATCACATCATTCTTTATAGTTTTGTTGGCTTTGACAAATAAAATTTTATGATTTGCAATATTGTTGGTGAAAATTTGCAAGTTTTGGTTAGGAAGGACAATAGACTTATTTCCTTGATCATTAACACCTCCAATGGAAAGCTGACCAGAATCAATGAGGTCTTACACAAGATGTTTAAGACACTTGCAATGTTCCTTATCATGTCTATTTTGTCAATGATAATGACAATAAGAATTTGGTCTATAGTTTTCAGGTAATGGTTTATTAGGATCAAGAGTTTTAATGAGAGGAAATGTAATCATATTTTGTTCTAAGAGTTGTCATTTTGTTGTGAAGGGTATCGAGTAGGGGAGTGAATTGTCTTTTCGGGTCCCCATAGCTAAAGGGTATTGCAACTTTAACAAAAGCTACTTGGTTATTGACATTCTAAGTTGGTTTTTGAGGGGGTTTTAATTGGAGGAAGCCTTTCTTCTATTTTCTAAAAGGTTGAGAATTATTTTTGTTTACAGACTCAAAATTCTCAGTATGACTACAAGTGGATTTTGTATCTCGACTACTAACCAAATTTTGGTAATCACTGAGAGCAATACATAAGTACATGAAGGAGGGGAATTTCATCATGGTAAGTTTATCTTGTATCTTACTTTGAAAATTTTGTATGAACATCTTTTGAAGGTGAGGGTCAGGAACTTTGACATCGATTTGGGAATAAAGCGATTGATAGTGCAAGATAAAATATGTAATATTTCTTCTTTTTTTTGCTTAAATCTCATCAAATCAGCCAAGGTAATTTTAGAGGTCATATGCACTTGGAAATGGTTGATAAATTCCTCAATAAGCTCATTGAATGAATGAATTAAGTTGTTTGGTAATGAATAGAAACATTCCAAGGCAGTATCTTTCAAGGACCTAGGGAAAAGCTTAGCCAGGAGTTTATCATCAAGAATAAAGTCACTACATAAGGCAGTATAAGCGAAAAAATGGTTAGAAGGATCCCCCTTCCCTCCATATTTCTTGAATCTAGGAACCTCTACACCTTGTGGCATTGGTGTTTGAAATATCTCCAAGGAAAAGGGAGGTATGTGTAGGATCATGATGGTCCAAAAAGTGGCAATATGATGGGTATGTGGCTGACGACTTTTTTTTACCCAAAATTGATGAAACAAAAAGGATTTTTAAAGGATCTATTCTCAGCTTTCCACCAATATAAATTATGCTTTAATTTGAATTTAATAAGTAATTATTATTTATTTTCTATTCAAATTGTGACTAAAGTCCTGATTGATAGACTGATTGAAAAACATCTATACCTTTCAAATAGTATCACATTTTTTGAATCCAAAACATTCATCACATTCTATGCTTAGAATACTATAGGATTAAAAAAATAAAAGAATGAATTTCATGAATTTTTGACCAAGTTAATGTGGTTAGACATACGAGGTTTTTATATTTTTTAAAAGTTGTAATAAAAAAATCATAATTAATTATTTACTTGGAAAAAAATTACAAAAAAATATGCATCACATCGGGACATGAATCCTCTACATATATCTAAAATGTTATAAAAAAATATTATCATTTTTTTGTGGTTAGGGTGGTTAGACAGACACCTACTTCTTATTTTTTCCCTGAAACTTAAGTACTATTGCATTGAAATTTCAAATTTTCACCAAATAGAATTTTATTTTTTTAAACAAACCTAGTAGTTTAGAAACTACATTCAATTTTCTATAGATTCTATTCTTACATATTTTTGAAATAATATAGATAACTTATTCAAATTTTTATGTCAAGTTGCCTAACTCTGATTTTTCTTTTTTTTTTTTGCCACTTAAGGGCCTGTTTTTTCCATGATGATCCTGCACATACCCAGGGACTTCTTTTAACATAATATGTAGGTGGGCCATTTTGATTTTGGTTGATGGTGGAAACTTTCTTTTGAAGGGATGAAATGGTTTGCAAGAGTCGATTTATGAGAGGTTCATTCCTTGTATTATGAGATGGAGGTGAAAAAGGTGAAGGGGTGTATGTGTTCGAGGGGAAAGTGAATGGAATACTTATAGGTGGTAAGGTGGTAGAAGATATGACGTGCAATTCCAAAAAGGTGCTAGGGATGCTAGTAGAAATACCCAAGCAAGGAATCACATTACTAGTTGGTTGCATTGTTGTTGTGACTTGAGGGTTGGTATAGGTAGGAATAGAGGCAATTGTTGTCAAGGAGCAATTTGAATTTCTCCTTGGCTTGTGACATTGTTGGTAGGTAAAGGACTACTAATGGTTAATGTAAGGTGTTTTCCAAAGATCTGAACCATGTTATGCACAAAGTCAAGTCTGTCTTCACTTTCAAGCATGTGATGAATATTATCTATAGTAGGGATGGCAATGGTTGAGATGTTGTCATTTTGCACTTGATGTTGTAGGTTCTCTAAATCTTCCTAAATTTGAATTATGTTTTCTTCCAGAACACTAGCAACCATTGTTTCAACATGTATCACACTACTTGAAGGAAAGGAATTGTTAAGGGTATGGTCCATACCTAGTGTACTAGTGTCAATACTAGGAGTGAAAGAGCTAGAAAACCCAAGATCCACGACAATTGTGCTATCGTGGGATGACATGTGTCACAAACTTTGTCTAACTATAGTATTAGCAATAGGAAACTAAATAATCATGCAAGGGATACTAAATGCAAGATGAATGCAAATGTAATATAAGCTAAGAAAAATGAAATGACTATAACAAAAACTCTATAAATTGAAATAGAAAGGTGTCCACAACAAACAGGAGCATAGAAATAGAGTTTTAAATTTTTGAAAATGCAGTTTAAAATGTGCACTAGGAATAAATTTCCCAGAGTGCCGTATGAGTCCCAGTGAGGATTTTTTTCAAAATTTTGAGAAAATTTCAATTGATTTTTATACTTTTTATGTTGTATGATCTGTAACCTAAGTGAAAATATAGATTTTATATGATTTGAGATGCAAAAATGCAACCTATATGCATTTTCACTACTACAAGAATTAGAAACACTAGAATGCCAATTCACTAATGCAAACCCTAATGCAATGTTAATGCAATCAATATATAGGATGATAATTGTTGATGGGTGTTTTTGCACACTTTCTGAACATAGCCAGTACATGAATGCATTACCTCTCTTCAAAGGAAATCTCCAACAACAAGTTGAAAATCACCCCAATGTCTCTTAGGTGTTAGGTCACGACTTGCTTGGAATTCCTCAATTGATATTTGATGTGATTTTTCTGGTAATCATAGGGTGGACTTACATAGCTGGATGTGAAGTGGATCTTATGAATTGAAGTTCCTATGATGGAAATTGATATGTATTTTGCTACAGGTTCACACAGCGATCGGAAACTCCAATGTTCTCTTAAGTTTTAGCTTTAAAATGTGCAATGAACCTTAGCATAGGTTGTTTCTAAAAAAAATAAAGAGTAGGGAGAAGGAGAGTTTCCTAGATCTACAACTAGCTAGGAATAGTGATCATAGAGATTTTACTGTGGACAACTTCCTTAAACATGATTTCACTTAACCAAGAAACCTATAGTATCATGAAATTTGTGCTATCTTCCAAGGTCTGTAGATATTTTACCATTCATCCACAATATACATAAATGAATAAAGATAAGGACTCAAAGCAACTTTAATTTTTAGCCCAGACTAACTTTACACATCCATTTACCAGCAACAAATAGCAAAAAGTATGGACTGGAAGGCATCTACACAGTAGAAATTTCCATAATCACAGAACAACATTACTAAATCTATCTAAGGAATCTAAAACCAAGTAGAACAAAAATGAAAATCTAACTAAAAAATCTAATTATGGGACATTGAATCATGAAACATAGAGAGAAACTCAAAAAATGCACCAAAGTCAATGTATTTTCATTAAAATTTCTACAGCAAGTCATTACGACAACTCAACTCTCTCTTGAAAATGAGACGAGACCCCCTATTTATAGTTCCCAAAAGGTAGAATGAATGTTCAAGATTAGTTTTCATTATGTGGCTAAGATTCACTACAAGTTAGGGTTCTACCTACCCCACAATATTTTACAATTGAAAATACAACTGTCTTTATCCCTATTTTGTCCTCTAGTGACAACACTTTAGCATTTTGTCTTTTGCTGATTTCCCTTTTGTTGTAGCTACTCTGTCAGGAATTCTTCATTAATAGTAGGGTTGCCTTCTTGATTCTTCAAAGCTGCATATTCCATGAACTTCAAAATCACTGGCTGGAGCTTGTCGACCTCCAAAATCTTAGATCCTAGTAATTGGTAACTCCACTCCTTCGAGCTGTCTGTAAGCTTTTCCCAATCTTCATCAAACTTGGCAGTGTGGTCTCTGAATAGCTCTGACTGGGTGAAGGCCCAGGCAGAAAAACTCATGAAATCGATGGTTAATTCTCCTAACATTTTTTCCTCCATCCTTTTATGTAAATAGGGCTTTATCTTCTTTGGATCTATTTGTACGATAGGCATGTCATACCCCGTCATCAGCTTCAAGTATTAGGTGCAATCTACCCTAATTTCCTTAGCCCATTCAATATCTAGATCCACCTTGTCGAGCATCTACTCTAACCTTTCTTTCATATTCTCAAAGTCCTACCTCCATACATCCATCAGCCAATGATCGCCCTTCTTGAATGCGAGCTCCTTTTCCCAAGTTGCGCTTGGTAGTTTCAAAATTGCCTCAATCTTCGGGTAGGTGGACTCATACCTTGATGGGAATTCAATGCAATTTTTTCTTCTACCCTCAAGAGACTGTTGTATATCCAAGAATTTTTTTGTCATCCTAACCGCATGGTTGATGCCCATGTTTCCAGTATATAAGACCTACCAAAACTAGCTTTTCATAGTCTTATCCAAGTTCTTCCTCCTTTCGAGCTTGTCTATTTTCTCTTTTGACAACAACTGAGGTGGGGCAGAGGACATGGTAGGAATTTCTTCTATTGAAGACCATTGTTGGATGTAGGTTGTTAGATTAGCTACCTATGCCTTAATTTCCTCTTTCGAAGTCTTATCTTGCTAAATGAGATGCATTAAGGTAGAAAAAAACTCTTGGAGGTGTTCCACTTTATGTTCCCTTGTAGCTATTCCTAAGTCAATGGTAGAAATATTATAACTTACTCCCTCTTCTCCCACTACTGGTGTAGCTACTTGGATGGTCCTTGATCCAGAGGCGTCCATTGTTACTTTTGACCTGACCTTGGGCTTCTTATCCTTCTTGGTAGAGATCTATGCTCGGGCTAGGATAGCCTCTAGTCTTGCTGTAGGATCAATCGAAGTGGGAGCTTTCTTTTCAAACTATCTTTTTAGCCATTCAGGCACAACAAATTTTTCTTTAGGTGATTCACGATCACCCTCCCGCTCCTTTTTTTGGATCTCTATTTATTTATCTCTAGGAGCCTTTTCCTTCATTTTAGTGTCCTCTCCCTCTTCCTCATCAGTGTCCCAAGTGAATGTTAGGAGTTTGATGGGAGGCTTAATAGGCACTCATTCTTGGTGACCTTCTTTTTTAGTCTCCTCCTCTTCCTTTTCTTCATCTTTATGAGGAGGTGACACATCTTTAGGCTATTCCTTCTCTTGTTCTTGTTGTCCCTTGGAGAAAGGAATTTCCCCGTCATGTCTAGGGCATTGCTCTTTTTTGTTCACCTATAGGAAGTTCTACATTTCCTTCTACCTCATCATCCTCTTGCCCTTCCTCTTGAGGAGGTGACCTTTCAACTTCTTCCCTGACATCCCTTAGTTTCCTAGCCAGCTCTTCTTAAAAGTCACCAGCAAATGTTTGTATAATAATTTTTCCACCGGCATCCTCTTCTTCATCTCCACTTTTAGAAGACCCTGTTTCTTCTTCTTCATGTACCACCTTGTCAATTTTTAGGTTCTCATACTTAGGATGCTCATGATACTCATCCACCTCCTCCTCCAATTCTTTTGAAGTTTCCCTTCCCTGTCATTCCAGCTCCTTGGATATTTGCATTGTGGCTTCCATTTCTGGTGGTCCCATTGGAGATTTCAAGGGTGGAACACTGGCGAGGACTTGTGTTAAGGCAACTTGGATGGTGGGATCCAAAAATATTTGGGAAATCTCAGAGGGGATGTTATGTATGTGCCGCGATAATGCCTTTGGCAATGTGAGTGTGGGAATTGGTACTATAGCTGCTTCGAGGGGAAGCGACGTAGTTGGCGACATTGAGGCGGAGGAAAGTGGAGAAGTTGTAGCAGAGGAGGAATCAACCAATACTATGGGCCCAGTTGGTGAAGAAGTGGCAAGGTGGACCAATATATCTACCGCAGGTGGAGATGTAGCAATTACAACCTCAAAAATATGTGGAGGGGCAACAACATTAGAAGTGCCCGACAAAAGCTTGGGTTGAGCTATCTTTGTCTCCCGTCCCTCATGAAGGGGATCCTCTTGAATTGTAGGTAGTCCCATAATGTTTCCTGACCTTTTATGTTTTGTTGAGGGTGAACCCTTTGAATCCTTCCTTGTAGATACTTTAGGATTTGGCTACTCCTCAGCCTTTTTCCTTTTCCTTGACCTTGTGAGCAGAGGAGATTTGGATGTTTCTCCTATTGAGGTTGTAGCAGCAACATCATCGGTGGCACTAAGCTCACTTTTGAGTCCATAAACTAGGTCGACCCCTTGTTGCTTCAATCTGACTACCTGTCCATCGACCCATTCCTCGATGCGAGCCTCGACGTGCTTGGTTAGAATGTAGAGGTCATCAACCTCTTGTTCATCCAAATCTATTATGGGCAGCGACAAGTTGGCGACTGCATCATACTTGGGGTCCATTATGGTACTTTCATCTTCTTCAACCTGGTTAGGTATAGAGAAAAAATTCACCCTTTTTACAAAGTATGCAGTCATTCACATGTAGTGCCCCACATGTACCTCATTGTCATCTTCATAATTTTCCCAGAAATCTTCAACATGATGCAGGTGGGTGTACTCTGGTCCTAGTTCCTTCCTTATGTGCCCATAAAGATTCATCCGTGGGCGAGTAGTGTGTAGGAAAAAAGGATATTCTACTAGCTCCTTTTTTCTGAATTTCCTACGCACTAAGACGTTTACAGCTTGTACATTCCTTGGCCAAAAGAAAGGGGATAAGGAATCCATGCCAAATGTCTGCCGTTGAGAATCGAATGTACATGATGCAGCTATTGGGTGAGTTCTAGCAATATGATCCAGTCATTGGGGTATTAGGGCAGCTTATTCAACTTCTCTGTATCACCTTGGGCATGGATGTATGTGAACTTGGGGTACTGGATGAACAAGAAAGTGTATTATTTTAGGAATGCTCGAGCACTGTGAGAGACTCTTCTCTTGAAATCCCCTCCAAGTAGCCTGATGATGTGACCCACGAAGGCGTCATTCACCCTACAATAATCCTTCTTGAAATTTCTAAACTGGAGCTAGGGATCTCTATAATAAACTTTTAATGCACGACCTGGTTCTTCATCAAGCACCCTGAACAACCTAGCATACTGTGTTCATTCATCCAATGAGTAGACTAGGCAGGATGTCATATACAGTTTGGAGGTCTTTTTAACATTCATAAATTGTTGGTGGAAGAAATTACTTATTATTCCTCCCCAGTAGAATGAGACGTTCGTAGTGACATCCTCCTCCCCTCGGAGGATCTATTCTATGAAATATACCATCCACTCCTGAAAATAAATGGCATTGGGAAGGCCCATCACTCTGCTCAATAGAGTCACCAGGTCATGGTAGTCTTCATGGAAGTCACTGCGGAAGAGCTCTTGAGGAAATTTTGTAGCGCTGCCCCTTTTCTCTTTAAGCCAATATTGGTTTATAAGTTTCTTATAGCCCATTGGGTCCTTGTCCCACATTGCCTTACATTTTTCTATGGTTGGTAGCTCCATTGTCTCAAAGGTAGGGATGTGGAAAGTCTTCGTTATTGCTTCACCTGACATATCAGCGAAAATGTTCCCATCTCTTTCAACTATAGTTTGTGTCTCTGGTTGATATGCATGCTAGAAATCCATGACAAATTTAGGGGCTACAAGAGACGAAGGAAAGCCTTCAGCCTTAGCAATTCCACTTTGTCAGATTAGCAGGGAATTGTCGGTCTTAGGATGGACTCTGAGGTCCTTTGTTTAAATTCATCAATATTGATGTGGCCGATATTGGTATATGTAATCTTCTCCCAGTCCATAATGATCTTCGAGTGTAAAGGCTCTCCTTGGAATTGGTACTTCATCTGGTCTTTGTCCTCTTTCCCATGATGAACCTTGCCTGATTTCTTCCCTTTGTATTTCTCTGCAACTACCCCCCAGGGTCTTGCACCTGGTTCCATATATCCTACAAACAAAGCCATGATGAGCACAACCAATCATGAAAACATAGATGTTAGTCAAAATCCAATGGACGAAGTCCAATTAGATGATATATCATTCATCAAACTTTTACTTCAAGATATCGATAGCAATTTATTAGAGGGATTTCAAAAAACCCGAGCCCAAGGGGCCTGACTTCCTTGGTAGGAATGTCGTTTAAAAGGTGAATAGGGTGGAGTAATCCAAGTGGTTTCTCCCAACTTCAAATTTTGATGGTTTAAAAGGCTCATGTTGGAGAAGGTCAAATTTAAGCACGTTGGTTTTGATTGGTTTTCAATTTAAAAGTCATTTGGACCTCGATTGGAGCATCTGAAGGTGCAAGGCAGGAAAGCTGTTGGGGTTTTTCCATTTGGAATAGCTAGGAGGAAATGAAATTCCAAGATTGGAGTTCTGAGGTCTGGGACCTGAGAGGCTAAAGGGTAGTCAGCGTAACTATTAAACTTTGAAGTTCTCAGGTCTTAAGGGGCAAGAAGTTGTCGGCGAATTGCCATTTTAAAATGGCGGGAAATGAATGGAAGCCCAGTGGGGGTGGCCTGATGGATCAGGCTAGACACAATGTTTGGCTCCCTGATTTCCTCATTAAGTTTTCTTTCGGTGATTAGAGGGGCAGGCCCCGAAGGTCAAAGAGTTAGGCTAAGTTTTCCCTTTCATGTTGGCTAAGATAGAATGGAATCCTGGCGGGAAAAACCTAGCAGATGGGACTCAGTGAAGGAAAGGGTGCCTAATTTCTATCACTTATTGTCTTTGCGGCGAATGGAGGCCCGTGGCCTGGGAGATGGAAGGACAAAGTCATTTGGCTGCTTGAAATGGTGACGCCAATGCAGAAGTCTGTGGATGGAACTCTGTGGTCTGGGGTCTGGTGGAGGCTCGGGACATTGCACTTTGCTTTCCCAATCCTAGTAGTGAAGATCATGGCGGGGCCTAGATCACAGGTGGATAGGGCCGCTTTGATGTTGAGAATGACAAAGATCATGCGGCATCCTGCAAATGGAATCCTGCGGGAGTGGGCTTGGGAGGCACAGATGGAGGCTAAGGTGATGAACATGTTTCAAGTTTAAACAATGATCTTTCAAAGGATGTCTGAGGTCGTGGGCCCGAGGATGCATCCCATCGAAGAGTGTTTGATGATTTGGTAGTTTTTCAAGGGGCAACGAGGATGCTCGGGTCCGGAGGGTGCGACTGCCCTGTGCAAAGAACGGCCCCGAGAGGGTAAAGTTCTAGACATTGGTTTTCATGATTTTTTGGAGATTCCCAGGAATTCTATCACATGGGATTTTTAGGTTCAACCTTCCTCTATTAAATGAAGGTACTTTAAACTTGTTTTATCCATCATTCAAATAGGAAATCATCAAAAAATGCAGCTGGAGGGCAGAAAAAAATCCTACCTCAAGAACCCGATGGCAGAGATTGCTAAATACTCAGGGAACTAGTTGATGGAAGAAACGGGCATGGCAGCGACATGAGACGAAGGTGTTATATCTTTTCTAGTGGCTCTAAACTCCTTTTGCTATCTGGAAATTGTGAAAATGATAGGTTGGGCTGGATATTTATACTCCCAAACTCATTTAATGCATCCCATAAATGCTCATACGAAAGATGAGAGAGTTGGTAGGTTCAAATCCCCAGACAACGGCAGGAGGTCCGGGACCTGGATGCTAGGAGGATGTCAGTTGGTTGATGTCGTTGAAAAAAGAACTCACAACAGCATTTCAAGTAGAGAAGTCCAGCTAATCAGGCCTAGAGGACATGAAGGATGGCCCATTTTGCAACACTTTGTGGGGATGGTAGTTGAAGACCCGGATCTCAGGTTGCAGAAGGCTCCAGAAGGATCACCATCAAGGACAGTGAAAGGGGAATAGAAGTCCGTTGGGAGCATCCCAAAAGAACAATTCTGGGGGGTCTCGAGGTAGTGCAATTTAAACTTGGCCACCATAGGCATCAAGACACGGTAAACGACTGACTGGAACCTGAGGTGCGGAGAGATGGGGTCGTTTGGCCATTTAAAACAAAAAGCACGAAAGGGAAACCTGCGATGAGAAACCTGAGGGGCTATGACCAGGAGATGCCAAGGATGTTAGCAAGGGCAAACCGCTAAGGAAACTCTACAAGGAACTAGGACTTAGCAAACTTGGGGGGATTAAACTCAGTCAAATTAAGATCGGACTTTGGAGGCACGTTGACTGTCTAGGACACCAAAATGGGGCACACAAAAGAAGGTAGAAATAAAATGACCCAAAAAAATGAAAGAAGGAGAGGGCCCCCATTCCAAACAGGGCATGTGTGCTGAGGGCACAACAATGGAAACTCCGCTGGGAAACACTCCCGAGCATTCAAAGGATAAGTGCACATTCTAAACCCAGAATCTCTGGTTTCACAGACCAGGGGCCAATATCTAGACATGAACTGAGAGAACATGGTCCTTAGCTGAATCAACCTATGAACATCTCAAAGGTGTGTTCTTGGTGAATTCATTTCCCTTTCCATAGAAACTGTGACAAGTATTGTCTAATCAAGTGAAGCAAGCTACATAAATTGTCCAACACCAAAAGTAACCTAGACATTTCCCTGCTACCAATCAGGCATCCATAGCCCCAGCGGAGTTGTTACTGTGACCCCATGAATACTTTTCTACTACCAGGCAGGCGTCCATAGCCCTGGTAGAGTTATTCGCACACCCATGTAGTTGATTTATTTCAATATTTTCTTTCTCTTCTTTGTTTTGATACTTCTTTCTGAGTTTTATCTTTTATTCAACCATGTGAGCACTGAAGCCTATAATGGGTTTGAGAACCACAGTGGTCACTAGAGAGGACTTATGATTTTTCACTTGTCAAGCTATCCCAACAACAATTTCACAACCCTTTGGAATAATTAACATGCATTTTGTGCAAGATTTGAGATGAATGTAAGAGGATTCAAGTAAGGGTTGAGTTTTGAAAAAAAAATTAGATGAGGAAATAACTCCTAGGTAGCTTTTTGAGACCAATAGTCAAGAATGAGTGTTTAGCCAAAGAACACTAAGGATGGACAACAAAGTGCACCATTCGTTGAATAAGCATGGCTACCATAGCAGAACGAAGGACACCCTCTTCAAACCAGAATAGCTAGGAGAAAGGAAAAACAAAGCGATGACAAATAGCGAAACACAAGCAAACCGAAAGGCAACCTACTCAAACCTATGTACAAATATTTACAAAAAAGAGCCAGATAGAGTTCAAGCTTGGAAGTAGTGCTTTAGGTGTTGTTTTTTGACCTGCAACAGGACATCCTCACTAGTAAGGGTCTTTAAATGGAAAGCATTATCTCCCAGGATTTCAACTATCTAAAAGGGTCCAAGCCAAATTTTGTCAAATTTGTTATGTCCCCCTTTCTTTTCATCAGCCTTGTCCTAGTACAGGACTAGATCTGTGATTCTAAAGGCCTTGATCTTGGCTCGACAATTGAACCAACATTTGACTATGCCCTAGTGTTTGTGGAAATTTTCTATTGCATGGTCTCATACTTCTTCTAAATGCAAGAGCTCAGCCAGCCAATCTTCTCTATGGTCACCCCCTTTGTAAAAGTTGATAAATTGAAGGGTGGGGATTTTTAGGTGGATAGGAAATATGGGCTCTATGCCATAAATGAGGTGAAAATGAGAATCACCAAGGGCAGCCTTTTGGTGAGTACAATCTACCCAAAGGGTGAAGTAGAGCTGGGTATTCCAGTCCTTGGGATTCCTATCGAGCAGTTTCTTGATCACTGTAATTAGGTTCTTGTTTGTGGATTAAGCAAGGCCTTTGCCTTGAGGGTAGTAATTGGATGAAAATTTAAGGGCGATCCCATAGTCGAAAGTCCAACTAGCAAAATTTAATGAAGCAAATGTAGGTCCATTATCACACACCAATGCATAACGGCAACCAAAGCAATTTAAAATTAAACCTTCTAAAAAATTTATAACTACTTTAGTTGTACATTGCCTACATGCAATTTCCTCTATCCATCTAGTGCAATAATCAGTAGCGGTAAGAATGTACCAATGTCTCATAGATGATGAAGGGCTTACCAAACCAATGAAATCAACACCCCACTGTGCAAACGGCCTCACCTCCAAAATAGGTTGTAGCGGTACAATGACATTTTTCTCCTTGGTAGCGATGGTCTCGCATGTGTGACAAGAGCAGACATGGCTATGAGCATCCTTGAAGACTGTCAGCCAGTAATACCCAACTATTAGTATCTAATGCATGTTAGAAGGTCCAGATCCATGACTAGTGCCAAACCTATCATGAAACTCTTTCAGGACTCAATCTGCTTCTTCCTTGCTAAGGCACCTCAAGTAGATACCTTCATGATTCCTCTTGTATAAAATGGATCCTTGCAGTGCTATGAAACTATTACTTTTCAATCTAAAAGCATGTTCCTAAACTCCTTGCAGGTGAGGTAGGAACTTGTGATTCAACAAATAATAAACAACATCCTCGTACCATTCTCTTGGAGAAACATCTTCCAGTTGGTATTGTTGTGCGGTGAGTTCTAGCCCTACTTTGGCTGTTGCTTCAACAATTGTTCAAGTAAGTGCTTGTCCTCTCACCAACCTCATTGGTTGGATTTCCATATCATACTCTTACAATAGCATTACCCATTTGGCTCTCTGTTCACCCAATTCATTTTACATTAGTAACGTTTTCACGGCTAGGTCAAGAACTATAGCGAACACTTTATTATGCAAGATGTAATGTCTTAATTTCATCACTCCCCTAACAAGGGAATATGATTTTTTTTCTATGTTGTGGTAGCATAACTTACCATCTTTCCAAGGAGAACTCATGAAGGCGATTTGATGCCCGTTTCCCTCTTCATCTTTCTAAGTCATAATGTTGGCATAGGAATGTTTTGAAGCGAATGAGTAAATGTAGAATGGCTTCAGATAGTCTGGGCTGACTAGTATGGGTACTTTAGCTATTGCTTGCTTAATTTCTTCAAAAGAATGCTTTGCTTCGGGGGTCCACTCAATCTTGGCATCTTGCTTCAGCATGGCTTTGAGCATCTTAACAATTTCAACAAAGCCCGTGATGAATTTCCTCATGAAGTTGATCTTCCCAAAGAAATATTTCAATTCCTTTTTACTACCCGATGACATAATTTTTAGCAAATATTGGATGCGTTCAAGATCTATGGAGATTCCCTTCTCAAAAATTATATGCCCCAACAGTCTCCCTTCAGTCACTCCAAAGATGCACTTCTTCAGATTAAGGGAGACTCCAAACTCCCTACACCTTTGAAACACCTTGCATAAATCAGAGACATGATCACTTCATTTCTTAGAAAACACAGTTAAATCATCCATATAGATGATTATGCACTTTCCAATTAGATCCTTGAAGGCAATATCCATGGCACATTGGAAATTGGCACTAGCATTGATGAGCCCAAAAAGCATTCTTCTGTAGCCAATGGTCCCCCACTTTGTGGTGAACGCGGTCTTGTGGTGATCTTCATACTACACCGTAACTTGGTTATATCCAAAGTACCCATCGAGGAAAGACATCATCTACAAGCCATTAACAATTTGCAGTACCTCATCCAATGAAGGCACCAGGTAGTTGTCCTTCTCGAAAGCTCTGTTGAAATTATGGAAGTCTACACACAATGTGATTTCCCCATTCTTCTTTCTGACTAGGACCAAGTTGACCACCCATGTGGAGTGCTTGACTAGGAAGATAATTGTGGCTGAAAGTAATTTCCGCACCTCTTTGTAAATGATGGGTTCCAACAAGGCATTGATAGGATGCTACCATTGGTGGAATGGCCGCACTTCTATCTTGAGAGGGATGGTGTGCATGATGATAGAGGTGTCATAAGTCTTAAGTTCTTCATAGCTCCATGCTACCACATCATGATACTTCCGCAAAGCATCTACAATCCCTTTCTTTTCCTCTATAATACATACTTTTCCAATAAAAATATTTTTTATCTCCTTGGCAGTCCCGAGGTTGTGAGCATCGCATTGGTTACTTATGGCTTCCCTCTTCATTGGTCTATCATGATCTCTGATCTTATCTAAATAAAAAATGCACTCCAGTTGAACCATCCCTCGGGGAATTGTGTTGGTCTTGAGGTTGATTACCCCCTCTATGTCCAATTTGGCTTCTTCTGGATTAGCTTCATTGATTATTTGGGTCAAAAAGACATTAGAGCTTGTGATGAACTCGAAGATGTGCTTATCATCATTGAAGACTTGAAAGTGAGTGACATTATTTGGAATGGATGATGTAGAAGTTAGCTCAACATTGAATTTCTTGAGACCCAACAAGGATAGTGGTTGCAATGTGTTGGATGCTTGAGCCAAAGCATCAGCCGTGTGGTTTTGAGTACGAGGGATCAATTGTATATTGAATGTGTCCAACCCTTCCAAAAGATCCCAAACCCTATGACTATAGTTTTCCAATCTTCTGTCGTGACAAGAGTAAATTTTTTCTAACTTTTTTGACCACCATCTCAGAATCACCAAAAACTTGCAACATCTTTAAAAAATTCTTCAAAGCCATCAAAAGACCATGGACTAAAGCTTCATACTAGAGAAAATCTAGTGTCGACTCCTTGTTTGGACTTGGACCCATCAAAGCCTAAAGTCAGAAATTTAGAGGGCTCTTTGACAATGGGACCATTGAGGCAATCATTAACTTTAGGCTATGAGTTGTCATTTACATCTTCTGAGGCAGATAGTAGCTTGGTATGGCAGATGGTCGGCTGCCCCGATGGCGTCTCCTTCTCAAGAGTGGCTAATTTCTTTACATGTTCTACTATTATTTGGCATAGGAAACATTCAAATTCAGAGTAAGCCGCATCATGCACCCTACACCAATTTGGGAGCAGGAGCTCTTGGAAATTCATTCTTTCACCCAAGCTAAGCTAGTTTTGTATGCACTTTCCATAAAATCCTAGAATCCATCCAACAATCCCAACATGTTATCCTCAAGGGTTTCCTCATCATCAGCTTCTAATAGCATCTCTATGCTCTAAGGTGTATGGATTAAATCAATTGGAGGGCTACATTGCACAAGCAAGACTTTGGCTACCATCCCTTCTTCTTGAGTCTCTACCTCTTCTTGATAAACAAAGGGACAATAATTTCCAAACTCATTTTCAGTAAATAACACCTCGTTCAAGTTGTTATATTCAGTGATCATGAACTTCATGTGTGGCTCTCACTTGATACAGATCTGATTGGGTAGTCCCTTCCATGGTAGCCACATATGCAAAAAAATCCATGGTGGCATATCCATTCAAGGCACGGGTGAAGTCCCTTCCCAAGATGATTCCATATGCATCAGGAATATCCACAACTTGGATGTCAATGACCTACTACACTCTTGGGTCTGCGGCAATCTGCATTAGGATCTAGTTAATTTCTTCCATGATATTTATCTCAGTTTTGTCCAATTGAGTCACCTTTTTCCTTGAAGGGATAGGGATAATCCCAAGGGCTTTGCATATGGCTAGGGGCATGACGTTGGCTAATGCTCCAGAGTCAATCAAACAATTATGTATATTTTTCCCAAATATCTGGATGGTAGTAAGGAAGGGCGGTGTTTCTAATTTCCCTTGGAAGAAGCCTATAGGTGTGTCCACTTGGGCTACCTAAGAATTGTTTCTATCACCAGTCTTGTCCTTAAATTTCCTAGAGGGCGGATCCCTGGGGATTTTCCTATGGTTCTGATCTGATTCTTTGGCAGGTTGTTTACCCATAAGTTGATTGGAGGGAGTATCCTTCCTTTTCCCAATGAGGTCTTGGATCACAAGTTTTTTCCTAGGTTCTTCAAAGGTGACCCTTTTTGCTAATGTTTTCAGTGTTGCTTCAGACGTGGGGTTCCATTAAGTATCCTAAAGAAGGCATGCCTTACGGTAGGGACTTTGAGTAGTTTGAAGGCAGATAGACTGATTTTTTACCTTCTTGAATTCTTCTGCTACATATTTACCCATTTGTTCAATCTCAAAATCAAAGGCTCATCTGATGGCAGAGCTAGCAGGTTGGGCTTTCATTTGGCTTGACTAGTTTTGGGATTGGCCTTGAGGCTAATTTTTTGGTTAGCTTTGAGGCTGATTTTGTGACCTATCCTTGTTGAAGTATTGGGTGGGCACATGGGGAAGCCCATGATTATTGCTAGCATTTAGATCAGGCGGATTACTAAAGTTATTTGGTAGGTAGAAGTAGTAAAGGGTCCACCAACCTGCCTATTCCTAAGGAAGTATGGATTTGATCTTTGGTGGAACATATGAACTTTGTCTACATCTTGATCTTCCTCATCTACTGGACCATTATCTATTGAGTCAAAAATCCTTGATAAGGTTACTTCGTTACTTACCTCTTGTAATTCTTCATTCTAGATGGGTGCAACCTCCTTCTCGAGCTCATTGCAGTCACTCTGTGGGAAGGGAGCTTGAATGACCACAAGGAAGGAAGAGTCATAAGGCTCAGATGGGACGATTTCCCTACAACTGACACTATCGACCATATTTTGGACCTCCACTTGGAAGATTTCAGTGGCTATCTAGAATTTAGGACAATCCAACTCATAGAGTCTACTTGTCTTGTGAATCCAGCACCATCCGGACAAAGTAGCCTCGGCAAGATACACTCCACTAGTTGTCTTTTCATTGCTAGCAGGTTGATCTAGAAGAGTAGGAACACTCCCATTAATGGGTCTCATAGTCCATGTGTTTTTCTACCTCTAAGAAGGTCTCCTCTCAAAGTTCTGACTTGAATTCTGCCCTCTGTCATAGTTTTTCCCAGAAGAAGTGTCGACTTCGTGGTTATCACTACCATCCTTGTTATCTCTACTCTCCCAATTAAGGTTAGCCTAGAGGTTATGTTGGGAGGCCTATAACTGATTGTTTTTATTTCTCAGGTGCGTCATCTCCGTGGACATTTTCTTTATCATTTTTGTCAGCTCTTCCAATTTGTCTTTCTTAGTATTGCTCGGTTGTGGCACTTGATTTTGGAGGAAGACAAGTGGGGTTGCTAGCTGGTTTTGATGTGTTGGAGGGAATTCTAGTTATGAAAAATATAATGGTGCTTGCGGCTGCTGAGAGTACATCTACTATTATTGGGGGGCCTGAGGATAGGTTTGTTTTTGTTGAGGCTACAAGTAAGAAGGCACAGGAGGCACATGATTCATCAGTTGTCCAGGGTGTAGGACGATGGGCAGCTGAGGCACCTGGTTCATAAGAGGTGTTTGATGAGTGAATGCTTGGGTGAGCCCCTAAACTTGCATTGGATGAGCTACCGGTCCCAAAGAGGGTAGCAGACTGGAGATATTCTACCCCAAGTTAGCACTAGCAAAAATGACTTCTGTATAAGCATTCACTAGCATGGTAAGTGGTGGGCGCATCCTTTTTACCAATGCTAACATGAGATTATCCAATGTTACATAGTAGAAAGGAATGCCCACAACGCACATATGGATCTTGAAGTCTCATGAAGTCGTGATGGAAGCAATCATTAAAAGAGCCAATGGGTTCATTACTTTCTCTCTAAATAGATATAAACTGTCGATATAGCTCTAAAGGGCTAATCAGAATCTTATACTTCTACAAGAAAGCATTCTTCATGAGGTCCCATGAAGTAATAGACCCTCTCAAAAAATTGATGTACCAGTAAAAAGCCTCCTCCCCTAACGAGTATGGAAAGAGGCAGCATGCAACATCTTCATGATTGATCTACATATCTATAATTGTTGCTTCAAATATCTTGATGTGTTCTTTTGTCATCCTTTGAGGGTCACAAGGATTGAACTTCATGAAAAATCCCTCTAGATTCTTGGGTATGTCATGATAAGCATTCAAGTGCAACAGTGAAGGATTTTTTGCCAGCCAAGCCATGGTGGGAGGAAGAGGTAGCACCTGCTATAAGAGAACAATCTAGGGTGGTAGTTGCTATAAGATAGCAACCTAGGACTGTACCTAGGTTGCGGCTGTTTGGACTGTGCCTTGAACTTGAAAGGCAGGGAGAGTGACATCTCCCTGGCTACCAGAGATAAAAGGTGGAAAAGTAGTTTGATTTGGCTGGGTGGAGGATTGACAGGAGGTGAATGGAGGTGAAAGTGGAAGGGAAGTGAATGGGACAGAGGAAGAGGAAGAAGCAGAGTCTCCTCCCTTAGTTTGTTTAGCCCTAGTGGGGGGCTGCAACTCTTGAAGTTCCCCTTTGTGTGGTGTTGACATTAGAATTCTCTGAAATCTTTTAGGGGAGAATGATCTGATTCGATCCAGCTTCACAAGGCCCTCCTTCTAGTGCCAATTCTATTGATGGGTGTTTTTGCAAACTTTCTCAACATAGGCAGTACATGAATGCACTACCTCTCTTGAAAGGAAATCTCCAACAAGTTGAAAATCACCCCAAGGTCTCTTGGGTGTCAGGTCATGACTTGCATGGAATTCCTCAATTGATATTTGATTTGATTTTTCTAGTAATCATAGGGTGGACTTACGTAGCTGGATGTGAAGTGGATCTTATGAATTGAAGTTCCTAAGATGGAAATTGATATGTATTTTGCTGGAGGTTCACACAGTGATCAAAAACTCCAATGTTCTCTTAATTTTTAGCTTTACAATGTGCAATGAACCTTATCATATGTTGTTTCTAAGAAAAAAAGAAAAAGAGCATGGAGAAGGAGAGTTTCCTTGACTTGCAACTAGCTAGGAATAGTGATCATAGAGGTTCTATTGTGGAAAGCTTCCTTAAATATGATTTCACTTAACCAAGAAACTTATAGTATCATGAAATTTGTGCAAGATTCCAAGGTCTGCACATATTTTACCATTCATCCACCATATACATGCATGAATAAAGATAACGATTTAAAGAAGCTTTAATTTTTGGCCCAAACTAACTTTACACAACCATTTAAAAGCAGTAAATAGCAAAAAGTATGGACTGGAAGGCATCTACATAGCAGAAATTTCTATAATCACAGAAAAAAATTACTAAATCAATCTAACCAATCTAAAACCAACTAGAACAACAATGTAAATCTAACTAAAACATCTAACTATGGGAGATTGAATCATGAAACATAAAGAGAAACTCAGAAAATGCACCAAAGTCAATGTATTTTCATTAAAATTTCTGCAACATGTAATTACAACAACTCAACTCTCTCTTGAAAATGAGACGAGACCCCCTATTTATAGTGCCTAAAAGGTAGAATGAATGGCCAAGATTAGTTTACATTGTGTGGCCAAGATTCACTACAAGTTAGGGTTTTACCTACCCCACAATATTTTACAATTTAAAATACATTTTTGTCTTTATCCTTATTTTGTCCTCTAGTGACAACACTATAGCATTTTGTCTTTTGCTGATTTCCCTTTTGTTGTAGCTACTTTGTTAGGAATTCTTCATTAATAATAGGGCTTCCTTCTTGATTCTTCAAACCTGCATATTCCATGAACTTCAAAATCACTGGCTGGAGCTTGTTGACCTCCAAAATCTCAGATCATAGCAATTGGTAACTCCACTACTTGGAGTTGTCTGTAAGATTTTCCCAGTCTTCGTCATACCTGGCAGTGTGGTCATGAATAGCTCTGACTGGATGAAGGCCCGGGAAAAAAAACTCATGAAATTGGTGGTTACTTCTCTTGACATTCTGTCCTCCATCCTTTTATGGAAATAGGGCTTTATCTTTTTTGGATCTATCTGCATGATAGGCATGTCATACCCCATCATCAGCTTCAAGTATCGGGCACAATCTGCCCTAATTTCCTTAGCCCATTCAATATCTAGATCCACCTTATCGAGCACCTACTCCAACCTTTATTTCCTATTCTCAAAGTCTCGCCTCCATACATCCATCAACCAATGATCATCCTTCTTGAATTCGAGCTCCTTTTCCCAAGTTGCACTTGGTAGTTTCAAAATTGCCTCAATCTTCGTGTAGGTGGACTCATACCTTGATGAGAAGGCAATGGAAGTTTTTCTTGTACCCTCAAGAGACTGTTGCATATCCAAGAACTTGTTTTTCATCCTAACCACGTGGTTGATTCCCATGTTTCTATTATATAAGACTTGTCAGAACCAACTTTTTGTAGTCTTATCCAAGTTCTTCCTCCTTTTGAGCTTGTCTATTTTCTCTTTTGACAAAAACTGAGGTGGGGTTGAGGATGTGGTAGGAATTTCTTCCATTGAATACCATTGCTAGATGTAGGTTGTTAGATCAGCTACATGTGCCTTAAGTTCCTCTTTCAAAGTCGTATCTTGCTGAACAAGGTGCACTATGGTAGCGACAGACTGTTGGAGGTGTTCCGTTTTCTATTCCCTTGTAGCTATTCCTAAATCAATGGTAGAAATATTATAACTTACTCCCTCTTCTCCCACTACTGGTGTAACTACTTAGATGGTCCTTGATCTAGAGGCATCCATTGTTACTTTTGACCTGACCTTGGGCTTCTTATCCTTCTTGGTATAGATTTGTGCCTAGGCTAGGATAGCCTCTAGTCCTACTCAAGGATCAATCAGAGTGGGAGATTTCTTTTTGAGCTGTCTTTTCATTCATTCGGGCATACCATATTTTTCTTTAGGTGATTCATAAACACCCTCCCCCTCCTTTGTTTGGATCTCTATTTCCTTATCTCTAGGAGCCTTTTCCTTCATTTTAGTGTCCTCTCCCTCTTCCTCATTGGAGTCCCGGGTGAATGTTAGGTGTTTAATGGGAGGCTTAATAGGCACTCATTCCTAGTGACCTTCTTTTTTAGTCTCCTCCTCTTCCTTTTCTTCATCTTTATGAGGAGGTGACACATATTTAGGTTGTTCATTCTCTTGTTCTTGTTGTCCCTTGGAGAAAGCCATTCCCCCATCATGTTCAGGGATTTCCTCTTATTGTTCACCTGTAGGAAGTTCTACATTTCCTTCTACCTCGTCATCCTCTTACCCTTCCTCTTGAGGAGGTGACCTTTCAACTTCTTCCCTAACTTCCCTTAGTTTCTTGGCCAACTCTTCTTCAAAGTCACCATCAAATGTTTATATAATAATTTTTCCACTAACATCCTCTTGTTTGTCTCCACTTTCAGAAGACCCTGTTTGTTTTTCTTCATGGACCACCTTGTCAATTTTTTGGTGCTCATACTCAGGATTCTCATGATACTCATCCACCTCCTCCTCCAATGCTTTCAAAGTTTCCCTTCCCTATAATTCCATCTCCTCGGATATTTTCATTGTGGCTTCCATTGCTGGTGGTCCCATTAGAGGTTTTGTGGGAAGAGCACTGGCGAGGACTAGTGCTAAGGCAGCTTGGACAGTGGGATCCAAAAATATTTGGGAAATCTTAGAGGGGACATTTTACATGTGCCGTGAGAATTCCTCCGACAATGTGAGTGTGGGCATTGGTACTGTAGTTGCTGCTAGGAGAAGCGATGTAGTGGGTGACATGGAGGCAGAGGGAAGTGGAGAAGTTGTAGCGAAGGAGGAATCAACCAATACTACGGGCCCAGTTGGTGAAGAAGCGGTAAGGTGGAATGATATATCTACCACAGGTGGAGATGTAGCAATTACAACCTGAGAAATAGGTAGAGGGGCAACAACATCGGCAATGGCTTGTTGAAGCTTGTGTTGATCTATCTCTATCTACCCTCCCTCATGAAGGGGATCCTCTTAAATTGCAGACAGTCTCGTAATGCATCTCAACCTTTTATGTTTCTTTGAGGGTGAATCCTCTGAATCCTTCCTTGCAGATACTTTAGGATTTGGCTACTCCTCAGCCTCTTTCCTTTTCCTTGACCTTGTGAGCAGAGGAGATTTGGATGTTTCTCCTATCAAGGTTGTAGCAGAAGCATCATTGGTGGCACTAGGCTCACTTTTGAGTCCTTCATAAGTTAGGACGACCCCTTGTTGCTTCAATCTGACTACCTTTCCATTGACCCATTCCTTTGTGCGAGCCTCGATGAGCTTAGTTAGAAGGTCGAGGTCATCAACCTCTTGTTCATCCCAATTTATTGTGGGCAGCAACAAGTTGGTGATTGCATCGTACCTGGGGTCCATTATGGTACTTTCATCTTCTTCAACCTGGTCAGGTATAGAGAATAGATTCACACTTTTTACAAAGTACGTAGTCATTGGCATGTAGTGCCTCATGCGTACCTCTTTGTCATCTTCACAATTTTCCCAAAAATCTTCAACATGGTGCAGGTGTGCGTACTCTGGTCCTAGTGTCTTCCTTATGTTCCCGTAAGGATCCATCCATGGGCAAGCAGTGTGTAGTAGAAAATCATATTCTGCTAGCTCCTTTTCTAAATTTCCTATGCACTGAGAGGTTTGCAACTTGTACATTCCTTGGCCAAAAGAAAGGGGATAAGCAATCCCCACCAAATTCCTACTGCTGAGAATCGAATGTACATGACATAGCTTCTGGGAGAGTTCTAGCAATATGATCTTACATTCGACTATGGTTGGTAGCTCCATTGTCCCGAAGGCAGGGATGTAGAAAGTCTTCGTTATTGCTTCACCCGACATATCAGTGAGAATGTTCCCATCTCTATCAACTATAGTTCATGTCTTTGGTTGATATGCCTGTCGGCAAGTCATGACCAATTCATGGGATACGAGAGATGGAGGGAAGCCTGTAGCCTTAGCAATTCCACATTGTCTAATTAGCAGGGCATTGTTGGTCTTAGGATGGACTCTGACCCTTTGCTTAAATTCATCAATATTGATGTGGCCAATATTGGTATCTATAATCTCCTTCTAGTCTATAATTATCTTTGAGTGTAAAGGCTCTCCTTGGAATTTGTAATTTATCTAGTCTTTGTCCTCTTTCCCATGAGGAACCTTGCCTGATTTCTTCCCTTTGTCTTTCTCTGCAACTACCCTTGAGGGTCCTACACCCAGTTCCAAATATCCTGCAAACAAAGACACAATGAGCACAACCAATCATGAAAACATAGATGTTAGTCAAAATCCCATGGATGAAGTGCAATTAGATGATATATGATTCATCAAACTTATACTTCAAGATATCGTTAGCAATTTATTAGAGGGATTTTAGACAACTCAAGCCTCGGGGGCCAGACTTCCTTGACAAGAATGTCATTTAAAAGGAAAATAGGGTGGAGCAATCTAGGTGGCTTCTCTCATCCTCATATTTTCATGGTTTAAAAGGCTCATGCAAGAGAAGGTCAAATTAAGCATGTGGGTTGAGATTAGTTTTCAATTTATAGGTTATTTGGATTTCAATTGGAGCATCCGGAGATGCAAGGTAGGAAAGCTGTTGGGGTTTTCACATTTGGAACAACTAGGAGGAAACGAAATTCTGGGGTCAGATTTCTGAGGTCTGATACCTAGGAGGATAAATGGCGGTTAGTGTAACTCTTAAAATTTGAAGTGCTCAGGTCTTAACGGGTGGGAAGTCGTCAGTGAATTTCTATTTGAAAATGGCAGGTGTTGAACGAAATTCCAAAGAGGGCAGCCCAATGGATCGGGCCCAGCACAACATTTGGCTCCCTAATTTCTTTGTTTTCTTTTAGTGATTAGAGGGGCGGGCCCCAAAGGTCAAAGAGTCGGGATGATTTTTCCCTTTCATGTCGACTAAGATGGGACATAATCCCAATAGGAGAAACCCGACAAACGAGACCCGATGAAAGCAAGGGTTCGTAAGTTCTATCACTTATTGTCTTTGGGATGAATGGAGGCTTGGGGCCCAGGAGATGGAAGGATGCATTCATTTGGCTATTTGAAACGATGACGTCAATGTGGAAGTCCGCAGATAGAAATCCACGGTCTAGGGTCTGGTGTGTAAGGAAAGCTAAGTGTGGAAACAACTCTCCTAACATAAAAACCTCAGGGATGAATGCAGCTAGATACATTTAAATTTTTAATTACAATCCAATTAAGATACACTTGAAAGCAATAATAGAAACAGAGAAATAACATACACACATGAACACAAGATTTACATGGGAAAACCCTTACAAGAGAAAAACCCACCACACCAAGAGAAGTCACTTTGTATTACAGTAATGGAGATTACATACAGAGATCAGGCTTATCTTTCTAATGTCAAATTACATCAACATTCACAATGATCAACCTTGTACAAAACATTCACATTACAATGCTCTCGGAATCGAATTCATCCACTGATCATACAACCACACAACAATCCGTCAAACCAAACATCATCTGCAACTACAGAGTATATCCATGATGCCCCTATCTGTCGAGCTTTCTCTCAATAACGGCTGTAATAGTCCAACTGCTAGTGGTTCCCATTTGGCTCCTTTGATTGGTTGAGGATGAACCACATAGGATGGTCACCCAATCAGTCAAAGGCGTTCACAATGTATTTGCATGTCCGTGAGATACTAATCGTGTCTCCTCGATGCCATAAGACCTGACTGTAGCTATCACCAAGAGTCCTCACTATTGGCAAGATGTTACATCAAGTTCAGAAAGCTATCGTTCAGACTTCGCCTTGTCGCCAAGACCTCATACTGATGATCATCACTTGTACCGCTATCGCCAAGACAATCGCTATTCGATGAGACATCATACCGAAGTCCCAAAGTCACATAGACATTAGCTTTCCATTCGGTGAGACTATCACTACTCGCTAGGACATCGCATCGATGTTCACAAGTTATTCCGAAGTGTCCAACAATCGGCAAGACTTACCGCTATCGCCAAGAGATTACGCTGAGCCTTCATGTCATATCGAAATAAACAACTATCGGCAAGACTTACCACTATCGCCAAGAGGTTACAACGATGTTCATACCTATCGACCTCGAGAGAACCAACCATCGGCGATACTTCTTACCGAGACTTCCATGTTACCCTGATGAGCATTGGTGAGACAAGCATATGTCACCAAGAGTTCATAGCAAAGCCTCTGTGTTACTCTGAAGGCTCCAACTGAATAACTATCAGAAAGACTTCGACTATCGCTGAGACTTCATACCAAAGCAATCCTTTTGGCCAAGGGTCTCCCTAACACCGCTTGTTGCCCAGAGTCTCCCCGATATTTGATAAGAGTGGCATGTCGGCAAGATATCTCCACTCGGCAGAAGGTTACAATGAATGCCACAAGTCACAGCAACAACACCAGTCGACAAGACATCAACAAAGTCACGGCGACCAAAACATTTCAAAAGTTTTCACATCTACTATTCAGCCAGACACAAAGAAGGTCATACCAACTTTGCACTTCTAGAGGTTTCAGCCTGTGAGATTGAGGCACATATTTCCAACAATCTCCCACTTGACGAAGATCACACAGGCACCTCCAGAGCACAACAAAACTACTAAATATCATGGGCACTGAGGCCCATCGATTTGGCACACCACTTGAACTTGTCTGTGCTCACTAGCTTCATCAATGCATCTGCAACATTCTCTAGAGTATCCACTTTTTCTAACAAAACCTTTCCATCCTCCACCATATCTCGTACAAAGTGATACTGTACATCTCTATGTTTCGTCCTAGCATGTAAAGTAGGATTCTTTGCCAAACAGATAGCACTCTGACTGTCACAATAAATTGTTATTTGCGCTCCATCAAAACCAATGTTATAACACAAACATCTTAACCAGATTGCTTCTTTATAGGCGTGTGTTGCTGCCATGTATTTTGCCTCTATAGTGGACAAAGTGACTACAGCCTACCGCTTACTCATCCAACTAACTGCACCACCATTCAACATGAAAGAATACCACCGGTGGATCTTCTGTTGTCAATGTCCCCTGCCCAATTAGAATCCACATAGCCTCGAATGATGAGAGTCCACTGTGATTCAACCAAGTTCCCATGGTAACACAAAGCATATTCTAAAGTGCCCTTCAAATATTTGAATACTCTTTTCACAACATCCCAATGTGTCCTTCCAGGATTAGCCATAAACCGACTAAGTAATCCCACTGCTTGGGAAATGTCTAGCCTTGTACAAACTATTGCATACATAAGACTTCCAACTGCACTAGCATAAGGTACATTGGTCATGTCCTCCATCTCAGTAGGATATTTTGGACAGTCTTCAACATATAGCTTCATTCCCTGCAAAACTGGAACAACTAGCTGCTTGCAATCATTAATACAAAATCTCTCTAGAATAGTCTTGATATACTTACTCTGATTGAGCAAATTTTTTCTACTATTCCTGTCCCTGGTTATTTCCATTCCTAGAATATAATTGCTGCACCAATATCTTTCATTTCAAACTTTGCAGACAAATGAGACTTAAGATCAGAAATCATTAACTTACTATTGCCTATGAACAACATATCATCAACATAGAGAGAAATAATAAGAACTCGATTACTTTCAACTTTATAATACACACAATGATCAGATTTTGATCTTACAAATCCCAAAGACAATACAAAAGTATCAAACTTCTGGTACCACATTCTAGGTGACTACTTTAACCCATACAGATACTTTTTTAACTTGCAAACTAGTTTCTCTTTACCTTTCTCCACAAAGTGCTAAGGCTGGGACCTATAAATCTCTTCTTCAAGATCACCATGAAGAAATGTTGTCTTCACATCTATCTGTTCGACCTCTAAGTCATACGCTACTGCAAGTGACAAAAGAAATCTGATAGATGTCAGCTTAGCTACATGAGAAAAAATTTCCCCATAATCAATTCCCTCTACCTAGAAATAACCCTTTGCAACCAACCTTGCCTTGTATTTTTCCACACTGCCATCCAGACCTATTTTCCTTTTAAATACACATTTGTAGCCAACAGCTTTTCTGCCTTTAGGCAAGGGCACCAAACTCCAAGTATCATTCTTTTCTAATGATGCCATTTCTTCATTCATGGCTTCCAACCAAGAATCTGAATCAGACATTCTAAATGCCTCTTTCACAGTCCTACTAGGCTCATCAATGTTAGAAATTAAAGCATAGGCACAAGTAGAATCTATCAAAGAAAACCCATACCTATCAAGTTGCTTTCTTTCACGAGTTGACCTCCTCACTTACTGAGGTGAGGTTCTTCTTCTTCTTCAGAACATTCAGAACTACTTGAGCTCTCCTCAGTTTTAGGTACATTTTGAATTTTCAATTCCTCTTTATTTGGTGTCGGAGGAACTTCAACTACATCCTTTTTGTTTTCTAATTTTGTCTCTGATTGCAGATCCAGGGTAGAAGGCTTCAGCTCATGAAAGATTACACTTCTACTGTATAGAACCTTCTCCGTATCAGGATTCCAAAGCTTGTATCATTTTATGCCAACACTATAGCCAATAAAAATACATTTGACATCCTTGTTCTCCAATTTAGATCTTTTCTCATATGGCACATGTGCATATGCCTTAGCCAAAAACACAAATATGTCTCAGAGAGGTCTTCTTACCAGACCATGCTTCCAAAGGTGTTTTCTCAACAAGAGAAGAATTCAGAGAATAGTTTATCAAGTAACATGCTGTAGCAACTGGCTCAGCCCAAAACTTCTCCTCCAAGCCAGCACTGCTCAACATACTTTGTGCTCTTTCCATCACTATCCTGTTGAACGTTTCTGCAACTCCATTTTGCTGCAGAGTGTAAGGTGTAGTTTTATGTCTTTTAATCCCATCATCTTTACAATACCTCTCAAAATTGTCAGAACAAAATTCACCGCCATTATCAGTCCTTAAACATTTTATTTTTGTTCCAGTCTGATTTTCTACAAGGTTCTTAAATTTCTTAAACCGATTGAACACTTCTGATTTACTTTTCAAAAAATAAACAAATGTTCTTCTCGAATAATCATCAATGAACTATATATAGTACCTTGACTTAGACAAAGAAGGAACATTCACTGGACCAAAAACATTAGAATGTATATAAACAAGCAAACCAGAAGATTTGTGAGGACTGGAATAAAATGAAACACGGTGATGTTTACCATATATACAATGTTCAAAGAATTCAAATTCAAGGTTACAATCTTCAAGCCCCTGAACTAGGTTTTTTTTCTTCAAGGTTTTTAAACCTTTCTCACCAATGTGGCCAAGCCTATAATGCCAGAGCATATTCTTTTCTACTAGAAGTTTAACTTCCATAGAGTTTATAGAATCATGAACTTTTTCCTCTTTTCCTCCATGAGTAGCTTTCTATGACTTTGCAGAGACACTATTGCATTAAACAACATGTGCATCTAGCTTAAACAAGGTACCAATACGAGCACCCCTTGCTAGCACCATTGAGCCTCTAGTCATCTTGTAGCCATTTCCAGAGAACGTGACTTGCACTCCAATATCATTCAACATACTAACAAAAAGTAAGTTATGAGCTAGACCTGGTATATGCATTACATCATTAATTCCCTTCACTCTTCCATCAGGGAAATGAATTCTGACTCTTCCACGGCCAACTATTTCCAATGATGAATCACTTGCCAAATACACCTTTCCACCATCATATTTTTCATACTTTGTGAACCAATCTCTATGAGATGTCATATGGAAAGATGCTCCAGAATCAATTAGCCAGACATCGTCTGATGCTTGCGTAGCCAAAGCTGCAACGAAGGTGTCTGCATCACTATGAGAAGAATCATTGTCAGAAGAATACTTATTTTTCTTCTTCTCCTCTTTACAATCCTTTCAGACATGACCAGGTTGCCCACAATTCTAGTACTTTACCGTGGACTTCTTGCCAGGAGACTTTGATCTCCCCTCTGATTTCGATTTGGACTTCTTGTCCTTCTTCTTGCCTTTCTCTTTCGACCTTCCTCTAATAGCAAGGGCCTCCTTCGCCATCTCAGAATATTTCCTTCTCATCTCTTCTGATAACAAAGAAGCAACAACATCTTCCATCTTGAAACTGGATGTTGTACTCCCAATAGCCATCACCAAGTGATCCAAAGAATCTGGCAAAGAACATAATAACAACATACATCGATCCTCTTCATTAATCTTCACACCCACAGATGTTAATTGTGCAATCAGCATGTTGAATGTGTTCAAATAATAAGCAACAGATCCTCCCTCTTGCATTCTCAAAGCATACAACTTCTTCCTCAAGAACAATTTATTCACCAAGGATTTCCCCTGATAAATAGATGCCAGTCTCTTCCACAAGGAAGATGCAGTCTTCTCTTCATGCACATTCAGAAGAACGGAGTCTGCCAAACAGAGCCTTATCATCCCCTTAGATTTTCTATCTGCAAGGTCCCAATCTTCTTGCTTCATGCCTATAGGCTTCGATCTAGAAACAACAATCCAAAGATCACGATCAACCAATAGATCTTCCATCTTAAGTTTCCACAACTCAAAATTGCTGCCATTGAATTTCTCTATCTCAATCTTTCCTGACGTGCTCACCATCTCAATCTGTAATTCAAATTAACAAACTTCTACAAGACTCCCACTGAATCAGAAATTGACCCAAAAAACCCAACGTACCCACAAGGATAACACAACTAGCCAGGCTTTGATACCACTTGTAAGGAAAGCTAAGTGCAGAAACAACTCTCCTAACATCAAAACCTTGGGGAAGAATGCTAAGATACATTTAAATTTTCAATTACAGTCCAATTAAGATACACTTGAAAGCAATAATAGAAACAGAGAAATAACATACACACATGAACACCAGATTTACGTGGGAAAACCCTTACGGGAAAAAAACCCACCACACCAAGAGAAGTCACTTTGTATTACAGTAATGGAGATTACATACAGAGATCAGACTTATCTAATTACAATAGCATTCACAATGATCAACCTTGTATAGAACATTCACATTACAATGCTCTCAGAATCGAATTCATCCACTGATCATACAACTGCACAACAATCCGTCGAACCAAACATCATCTGCAACTACATAGTATATCCATGATGCCCCTTTCTATCGAGCTTCCTCTCAGTAATGGTCGCAAAAGTCCAACTGCTAGCGGTTCCCATTCGGCTCCTCTGATTGGTCGAGGATGAACCACGTAGGATGGTCACCCAATCGGTCAAAGGCTTTCACAATGTATTCACATGTTGGTGAGACACTAACCATGTCTCCCTGATGCCATAAGACTTAACTGTAGCTGTCACCAAGAGTCCTCACTATCGGCAAGAGGTTACATCAAGTTTAGAAAGCTATCGCTCAGACTTCACCTTGTCGCCAAGACCTCATACTGATGATCATTACTTGTACCGCTATCACCAAGGCAATCCCTATTTGGTGAGATATCATACCAAAGTCCCAAAGTCACATAGACGTTAGCTTTCCATTCGGTGAGACTATCACTATTCGCTAGGACATCGCGCCGATGTTCACAAATTATTCTGAAGTGTCCAACAGTCAACAAAACTTACTGCTATCACTAAGAGATTATGCCAAGCCTTCATGTCATATTGAAACAAACAACTATCGGTAGGAATTACCGCTATCGCCAAGAGCTTACAAAGATGTTCATACCTATCGGCAAGAGAACCAACCGTCGGTGAGACTTCTTACCGAGACTTCCATGTTACCCCGATGAGCATCGGTGAGACACGCATATGTCGCCAAGAGTTCATAGCGAAGCCTTTGTGTTACTCCGAAGGCTCCAAGTGAATAACTATCGGCAAGACTTCGGCTATCATTGAGACTTCATACCGAAGCAAGCCTTTCAACCAAGGGTCTCCCCAACACCGCTTGTCGCCTAGAGTCTCCCCGATATTCAATAAGAGTGGCCTTTCGACCATAGATCTCCACTTGGCAGAAGGTTACAGCTAATGCCACAAGTCCCAGTGACAACACCAGTCGGCAAGACATGAACAAAGTCACAATGAATAGAAAAGTTCAAAAGGTTTCACATCTGCTAGTCGGCAAGACACAAAGAAGGTCATACCAACTTTGCACTTCCAGAGGTTTCATCCTATGAGATTGAGGCACATATTTCCAACACGGTGGAGGCTCGGGACACTGCACTTTTCTTGTTTGATCCTGGTGGTGAAGATCATGGAGGGGCCCAGAGCATGGGTGGATAGGGCCACTTCACCATTTGGAACAATGAAGATCACGCGGCATCCCAGGAACGAAATCCCATGGGAGTGGACCTAGGAGGCATGGATGGAGGCTAAGGTGATGAACATGTTTCAAGTTTAAATGAAAATCTACCGAAGGATGTCCGAGGTTGCGGGCCCAAGGTGGCATCCCACCGAAGAGTGTTTGATGTTTTGGTAGTTTTTCAAGTAGCAATGGGGAGGCTCGGGTTTGGAGGGTTCGACCACTCTGCGCGAAGAATGACGCTAAGAGGGTAAAGTTCTGGATGGCTGTTTTCTTGATTTTTTGGAGATTCCCAAGAATTCTATCACATGGGTTTTTTAGGTTCGACCTTCCTCTATTAAATGAAGGTACTTTAAAATTTTTTTATCCATCATTTGAACATGAAATCATCAAAAAACAAAGTGGGAGGGTAGATGGAAAACCTACCTCAAGAACCTGATGGCAGAGATTGCTAAATACTTAGGGAACCAATTGATGGAAGCAACAGGGGCGATGGCGGCATGAGACGAATGTGTTGGATCTTTTTTGGAGGCTCTGAACTCCTCTAGGTACCCTGACATTGTGAAAATGACAAGTCTGGATGGATAATTATACTCCCAAACTCATTTAATGCAACCCATAAATGTTGATACAAAAGATGAGAGAGTTGGTAGGTTCAAATCCCTAGACGATGGTGGGAGGTCTGGGACCTTGACACTGGGAGGATGTCAGCTAGTGGCTTTCATTGAACAAAGAACTCACAACAATGTTTTGGGCAGAGAAGTCTGGTTAACCGGGCCCAGAGGATGTGAAGGATAGCCCACTTTACAACACTTTGTGAGGATGGCGGTTGAAGACCCGGGTCCCGAGTCATGGAAGGCTCTAGAAGGATTGTCGTCAGAGATGGTGAAAGGGGAACATAAGTCTGTTGGGAGCATCCTAAAAGACCGGGTCTTGGGGGTCTCGAGGTAGTACAATTTAAACTTGGCCACTAGAGGCATCAAGACACTGCGAATGGCTAACCGGAACCCGATGTGTGGAGAGATGGGGTTGTTTGGTTGTTTGAAACGACAAGCACCAAAGGGAAACTCACGATGGGAAACCCAAGGGGCCAAGCCCAGGAGATGCCAAGGATGTTAGCAGGGGAAAACCTCCAAGAAAACTTTACAAGGAACTAGGACTTAGCAAACTTGGGGTGATGAAACACAGTCAACTTAAGATGAGACTTTGGAGGCATGTTGACTATCTAGGACACCAAAACGGGGTACACAAAACAAGGCAGTGACAAAATGACCTATCAAAGCGAAAGAAAAAGAGGGTCTCCATTTTGAACAAGGCATGTCTATTGAGGGCACAACAATAATGCACTCCAAATCAAAATTATGATGTTCTAAATGTAGGTTTATCAAAATGAAATAATGTAAAATGGTGATATATGCTTTTTATGGTTTAAGACATAGAGCAAAACCCACTTTCCAATTATTCTTGCAATAGGGCTGCCCTAAAGTATGATTGTAAACTAATGAGGGTTCCCCACCAAGCTAGAGCTTGGAAAGACAAATGAAATACAAAATGTAATGATAAAACCTAATGCAATGCATTCTTTCACTAAATGACCTAAAAATGCATGTACATTAGAATAAAAAGTTGCAAGAAGAAATGTGTGCACCTAGAAATCTGAAGATGCCTGAATGAAGGCCTGAAATGCTAAAAACATTGATTTTAAAGCATGTTGGACTCTAATGCCAGTATGGGTGATTTAGTCCTAGATCTAGGTTTTTGTGCAAAAACTAGAATATGGAAAATGTGTTTGAAACTGTAAAAACCTAAAAATTAACCTAAACTAGGACTCATATGCCAGAACTTGTATATTAGTCCAATTAGGGTTTTCTAAAGATTTAAAGCCTAATTCTGGTCTTCAATTTTTTCTTTGTCCTTCCCAATTGATTTCCAAATCTAAAACCTTGATTTACAACCTGTAGAAGTCTTCCAAGTATCTCCATTAATGCAAGGTGACAACTTTGACATTTTTGAACACTTTGAAAAATTTCTCTGGAAACTTTCTCTTGAAAGTGTCTTCCACCTAAACTTTCAAATGATGCAAGAGCATCCAGTGGTGTAAGGGCAATCTTGCATCACCCAAAAATAGTTAAATTTCAAGTTTCTCAATTTTTAGATGTTTTTACATTTTTGGATACCCTTTTCATCATAATGAAATTCCCAATTTATGGTTTTTATTTTCTATTCCTGGGTGGAAAGATATTGCAGTTTTAGTTTCCTAGATTTGCACTTGAAAATCTTCTGAGTTAGATTTGAAGCACTTAGGGTTCCCAGATCGGCAGTGAAACTTGCTAAAATTGGTGTAGCAAATTTCAAGCGCATTTTTGACTTTGTGACCTTTCTAACGGTTCAAACGGTTCGCGAATCGGAGTCCCGGATCAAAAGTTATGGCCCCGGGAAGTTGGCGCACTTTCTAGAAGATACAATTGCAAATGCTCTTTTGAAATTTGAACTTAATGTTGTAAATTTTTGGTGCCAAACCACCTAAACTCAAATTTGAATGTTGTTTTGGCTCCAAACTAAAGAGGAGCTCTATTTATGGGTGGGTTTCTAATTTTTGGGTAACCTTTTGGGGACAAGCTCGCATATTGCGAAAGGGTTATTCTGTAGCTTTCTGTAACTTGCATGTGTTGTAGAACTTGGGGATTTGAGATCCTCTGCATGTAAGAAGCTCCATTTTCTGAATAATAAAATTATTCTCTTGTTTGTGGGTTATTTTCTAAGTCTTGGACTATGCCCTCATCAAGTGGTATTAGAGCAGGTTTTCTTGAGCGTGTGGATAGATTGTCGATCATGAGGCAGTTTGCACCATGACCGTGGTTGTGGGTCGAGGTCAAGAAAGATTCCTCCAAGAGTGATGCTTGGTAGACGTGGTGGTGCTAGAGGTGGTCGAGGTGGCATAAATGCTGGTGGAAGAGATGTATTGATAGCCCTCCAAAGACAGATTGATGCGTTATAAGAACAGTTGAGAAGAGGGTTAAACCTGAGGGAGGAAAGTGAGGATGAAGGAGAGGAAGAAGGTTTAGATGTAGAAGAGGAAGAAAAAGCAATTGATCAAGACCAAATGCGGCTAATAAGGGCCATTTCAAAGATTGAGAAAAGACCCAGAGCAGAAGTCCCTAGTTATTCCGGAAGTCTGAACCCAAAAAAGTTGATCGACTGGATCAATGAGCTAGAAGAATATTTTGAGTATGAGGAAATAGAGGACCCAGATTGGGTTAAGTTTGCGAAAATGAAGCTGAAGGGCCATGCCAGTGTTTTGTGGAAAGAGGTCTAGTTGGAAAGAAATCGAAGAGGAAAAGGAAATATCACTAGATGGGATCGCATGGTAGAGAAACTGAAGAAGCAGTTCATACTAGTGGATTACGAGTTAGATCTGTTGAAGAAATTGCAAGGGTTGAAGCAAGGAAGCAGATCTGTGAAAGAATATACTAAAGATTTTCAAAAGATAATCATCAGAACGGGCCACATAGAGGCCAATAAGGAGAAGGTAGTCTGATATCTTAATGGGTTATGACCGAGCATTCAGGAGGAGTTAAGCCTAGTCAGAATGACCACCATTGAGGATGTGTATCAGTTTACTCTGAAGGTGGAAGAGAAGCTAAACAAAAGATTTGATTACAAGCAAAGATCA
>VDFB02047397.1:31508699-31545190 GCA_007258455.2 Sequoia sempervirens
GATTTAATTGGAATTTAAAAGATAAGAAACATTTAGGTAAAAATATGAAAACTCAAGGTCACCCTATTATGGTGGAAGGACGGAAACTTAATGTCACCCTATTAGGTGGCAAACTATGGGCATTATTTGCAAACAAAATTTAACTCAATTTCTTAGGGGACCATACAATCAAAGGGTCCATCTAGTGTTTGGTGTACATATTAATTTTTTCTATATTAAGGTAGTATTTAAGATGGATAAATAAGTGGTTTATACATAAATTGGATCTAGGAATAACATTTAAAAGTTTGACATGGGGAAAAATCAATGAGATTAAATGTGGGATATAGATAAAAATAAAATAAAATGGAAACCATAAGAAGTTTAAGAAGGGTGATTTGATGAAAATAAGAAAGGGGTGTAGATGACTATGAGTGAAGTAGGTGTGGGGATAAAATGAACACAAAAGTGTAATAAGGAAATTGTAAGGTGTGCAAACTTTGTTATCATACTTCTCAAGATACTATGGTCTAAGTTAGAACTATATATAATGCTCTTATTTGGCCATAGGTTTCTTTTTTGAGTTTTAATCCCTCTTTGAATGCCAAATTATTGTCTTTTATAAAGGAAGATGATGTAGTGTCTTGGTTCTTACCATTAATATAATCAATTGTCTAATACATGAGATAAGGATCATAGGTCAAATTCTAAATGAATTATCCTATTATCCCTCCTTAGAACAAGATTCTTGCTTGTGGAACATTTAATGACCATTATTAAATAAGTATGACAAGATGTGAGATTTAAATTCAACATGTTCATAACCATGAACCTCCTTAGGATAAAAATACCATAGATGACATTACCAATTGATATAAAATTCAAATGTATAGCATAAAAAACCTTTGTTTTTCATATAATATAGTCAACAAGATCACACTATTAAAGAAAATTTTCCTTTTGCTAATTATCAATGAATAATTGGACTTTCTTTTTTATGTGTAACACCTCTCCAAAATTAACCTCAAATAATGATATCTTGAGGCACCAATTTATTACATTAAATATATTTTGAATAAATTTTTTAGATGACTATAAAAATTGTTATTTATTCCTTTTAGCTTAACCAATGAAAAAAATAAAAATCATTTTCTTGATAAATGACATCCTATAACCCTTTACCAACTCATTTAATATTGTCTACTTGGATTACATTACTTCTTCTACAAGACTTAGGAGGAGTACATGGAATATGTCTCATGTGTTCTAGATACTCTATGACAACACAAGCTATATGCCACCACTAGAAAATAAACTTTTAGAAACGGGTATGTGCAGGATCATGATGGGCCAAAAAGTGGCAATATGATGGGGTACGTATCTAATTAATTTTTAAATCCAAAAACTGGATGAAACCAAAAGGGCTCTTTAGGAGGACATCTTAGCTTCCAACAAATACAAATTCATGCCTCACTTTGGAATCCTAACAAGCACTATTATTCATCTTCATTCAAATCACTTCAATTAAAAAGTCCCCGATTATTAGATTGATTGAAAACATCTATAACCTCAATCAATATCACATTTTTGAATCTAAAAATATTTACAAAATACATTCTATGCTTCAGATACTATAGAATTAAAAAATAAAAATTCAATTTCAAGGAATTTATCGGCCATAAGTACTTAATTTACATTTTATACTTTTCAAAGCCGTAACAAAAACTGGCACCACCTCATTTTACCTAAAAAACTTAAAAAATATGCATCACAATGAGACAATGAGTCCCCACCTATGCATCCAAAATACAGGGAATATGATATTATTAGGAGCTGGAGATATCATTTATTTTTCAATGGTGGCTTACTACATTGAAATTTCAAATTTTCACCAAATAGATTTATTTATTTTTTAAACAAACCTAGTAGTTTAGAAACTACATTCAATTTTCTGTAGATTCTATTCTTACATATTTTTGAAATAATATAGATAACTTATTCAAACTTTTACGTCAAGTTTCCTAACTATGATTTTTTTGAATTTTTTGCCACTTAAGGGCTTGTTTTTTCCATGATGATCCTGCACATACCCAAACATACATATAGGTTATTGCATGATAATAATGTGTAAAAAAAGGGAAATGGAGGAAAAAAATTGCATGAAAGTGCTAGCCAAAATTGTGAAACCCTTTTTAGGCTTAGATTCTCAACTAGTTTTGTCTTGGTAAGTCAAATTGAAATATGTATGACCTATCATATAAGAAAATTAAGACTTATTTTTTTTTGAAAATATTTATATTTACTTTTAGGCTCAAATAACTACAAACTCAATGGGGGAACAAATAGATATCTATCTCTTAAAAATAGATAATTTTTTAGTTTCAAAATTTCTACCCCAACAAATAGTATGTGAATTAGGCTTGGGAATTGAAACCTAGGTTCTTTGGACCATGTAGATAAAAAGTTGGGATGCTTTCACAAAATTTCTTCAACTTGACCCTTAATATCAATAATTCTTTTTGTACAAATATGATCAAAAGGGTTATGTTTTGGAAACTCTCAAGATTTTATAAATATAATATACAATATTTTTTATAGATAATTATTATTAATTTTACACCTACACCATCTATGATTCTTGATAGACATGTTTATTGAAAAATATCCATATATTTCAAATTGTTAAGCCTTTTTTATATCTCAAAGATGTGAAACACTTTATGCTTCACTAATTATAGGTCTATTTTTTCTCTTTTTATATAGTTTTTGACCAAGTTAAGTTGGTTGAATTTCAAAGAAAATCATAGTGAAAAATAATAACCAATTATTTAATTGTAAAAAAATACTACCAAAATATTCATCATACTTGAGCACATGTCCCTTACTTATCTCTAAAGACTTATGTTATTCTTTCTCAGAATTAGGTTGGTTGGAATACCACATATAATTTTTTTCTAAAAATTTAGGTAGCGACTCATTAAATATATAGTTTTTAATAATTAACTTAAAATTTTCAATAAAATTGTAGCCCATTAAATACATTTAATTTTTAACAAATTTTACTCCTACATATTTTTTAGATTGTGTAGATTATCCATTCAAATTTTCACATGAATTTTCTAAGTAGTTTTTTAGCATTTTCATTTCCACTTAGGGGTATTTTTTGATGATGGTGATGTCAGAATCATTCAAATCTAGTCATAAGATAGATTTTCAATGCTATACATAGCCTCACTAAATTGAATAGCTTTAATACTTATGGAAGATGTGTTCTTAGATTCCCTCACATCATGTGGTCACTCCATTAGATCTATGCACCAACACATGAATCTCATGGAGATCTATGAAAAATGAACCTTTAATGTATCAAGAAACAACTTTATAATTTTATCAATTCTTGACATAGTGCACCCATATAGGATCTAAATCGACGCTTCTAACAGAGAAATCAACACTATGCTCTTGAGCAATATGGAAATTCAACCATTTATTATCTTAATAAATTTAGAAAATTGATTAAATTTTCTTCCCTTCCAAAGGCTTCTATGCAATTATAAAATCTATGAAGCAATGGTATCACTATTTCCTAGGTAAGGAGACTATCATTCACTTTGAAGATAAACCAGTTCAATTGCCACATTCACAAAGAAAACTAAGAAATAATGCTACATGAATCAGATGAAAGATTTAGATAGTAGTTACATTTATTGATAAAGTACAAGAAGGGGAAATAAAAGGAAATTTATTATAAATTTGCATTCTCATCATAGTGTTGGACTCACAGCCACAATTTATTAGATCAAAATAATTTATACCTAGGAAATTGTTGCAAGTATGAGCATATTGGTAAATTTCCATTGATGTCAAAAAGCTTTGCTATTGTCACTAGTGTCAAATATATGAGAAGGATTTAGTTGCAAGGATGCATAGTTAGTATTGAGTTGGTGTTTTCCCTGATGATGCTTTGATTGGTTTCATTGTTGTGTCATTAGTAAGCTACTAGTGCCAACCTCTAGTGTTGCTTTGATAAGCTCTTGTTTATGGATGTATGGTTGAGTTGTTATGTTTTAGTTGGCTTTATGGTGATGAGGAAATACTAAATATGATGATTATTATTTTTTGGTACTTGGTTTCCAAGTGCTCTTGCAAAAATTGAATAAAAAGAGGAAACAATGCATTGTAGTGTGTTCTAGGTTGAAGAGTAGTGTTATGGTTTTACTCCATAGTTCTTCTGGGTTGAAGACTTGTGTAGTTTAGATATGTTGACTATAGGTGTTCAAAGGTGTTGTATTCAAAATTTGGTGTGTTGGATTGTTTTTCAGAGGAAGTTGTGTTCATTAGTGTGTGAACTATACATTGCAGAGGTGTCTGGGAGAAATTTTCTTGCTCCACATTTCTCGATAGAGTTGTTTCAAGTATTGTAGATCTGGAAGAGTGTAGATAGTGTGTGTATCTTTATTAAGACAAAGTTTTTTATATTTTGGTGCTAGGTAATATAGTTTCTTGAGTTATTGTGTATGGTAGAGTTGTTTAAGTGTAGAGTTGATTAAGTGTACCAGGTGTTTATGTTCTTCAAGTGAAAGATGTTGTGAAGAAATTTGTTGGATTTCAAGGTATTTCTGGAATATTCTAGATTGTATTCAAGTTTTATGTAGTGTTTGCGAGTTATCTTTGGATTTTAGGAAGCATGTGCTTAAGTGTTAATGTTGTCAACACAAGTTCAAATGACCTTGGGTGTTTACACTACCTGCACAGTTGATTTGATATTTTTGGAATTGGGGCATGGTGTTCATGAGTGGATATATGTCCTAGCTAAGGTGTGTTATGTTCCACCTTCATTCATTTCCACTGTGGGAATATTTTGGTGCTGACCTAATTTAAATTTCCTCGATTGAGGTGCATAGCCAACCTTGGAGGAGAATTTTTTCAAGGTTGGAGATGATATAAATAAGTGTTGAGTTGTTAAGGGATGTTAAGAATGAATTCTAGAGTTGGAAAGTGTGAATTTGAGAAGTGCAGTATGATCTTTCATGTGTTAGATTACTGAATATAGGGAGCATAAGGTGCCACAATTCTTCACAAAGACTATGAAAGTGTTGGTGATGCTATGGCAGATTTTTCTATTTCTTTGAGATGGATTTCTCATTGTAACACTCTTCTCTATATTCTTTTCTATTTTGGTAGTGATCCTTTTTATATTTAGTGTTGACATTACTTTATATTGTGAGTTAATCCTCACCATGGTTTTTTCCATCTTGGTTTTTCCATGTAAATATGCTATTCCTATTTGCATGGTATTGATGTGTTTGAGTTTCTATTATTTTCTTTCATGATAAATTATCCTAATATATTAAGGGTTAATTGAATTAATGTGGATTTGAATGTTTGTGATGGTTTTCAATTTTTAAGGTACAACTGATTCATCTCCCTCTCAATTGTCTTGTGCATTCAATAATTGATATCAGAGCAAGGTACCTTGGAAGAAATATTAACCACTTTAGGTATATCTGGGATGACACAAAAGAAATATTTTCCTATATTTTATGGATTAGATTATGCATTTTGGAAGATGAGGATGAAAATTTTCCTATTTTCTCTTGGATTTGAGATTTGGAAGTCTATTGAGAACGAATATACTATTCCTATAATTGGTCTAAGAACTAATGATAAGATCAAGGCCTATGAAAACAATGGTAAAGCAAGGTATGCTCTCTTAAGTGGTCTTGCTAATTCTAAATTAGTGAAAGTTATGATTTTGAAAACTACTAGAGAAATTTTGGTGAAGTTAGAAATCATTTATGAAGGAGATGATAAGATCAAGCAAGCTAAGATGTAGAATTTGAAGATCGTGTTTGACACCCCGTGAATGTCTAAAGATGTAAACATCACAAGCTACTTGTATAAGTTAGATGAAGTTGTCAAAATTATTAGAGGTCTTAGTGGAGAATTGAATGAAGAAGTGGTAAAAAGGGTACTTAGAGCTCTTCATAGACCTTATAGTGATAAAAAAATTTCTATTGAAGAATTACAAAATTTGAATCAATATACCATAGTTCAGTTGTATGGTTCTTTCACTGCTTTTGAAATGAGAAAATTTGGAACAAATAGTACAAAAGTTGACACTACATTTAAGGCTACCAAATCAAAGAAGATTATGGATTCAATTCAAGAGGATATTTATGGTGTGGAAGCTAACTTTGTGAGAATAATGAAAAAGGTATTGGAAATATAGTGGTAAGTTTCCTTTCAAATGTTTTAGTTGTGGAAAGATAGGTCATGTTATGATTCTAGATGTCCAAACAGATATTTGAATAACAAAAATAGGGAAAACAAAGGTAAGATGATTAAGAAAAGTTACTATGTTAGAGAAGATGAAAGTATATATGATGATGAATCTGATTATGGAGATGATGAGGATAATGAATGCTTGTTCATGGATTTAAAACATGAAACTAAATTTGTTAACTATGAGAGATGTGTGAAGGAAAGGGCTCTGGAAGTAAGTGCTAAAATTGAAGGCACTTTGGTTTCTACTTTTTCATGCTAGACATGAGAAGAATTACTAGATCATTGATAGTGGATGCTCTAATCATATGACCGGTGATAAGAGTAATTTTTTTAAACTTGAAAAAAATCAAGGAAGACTAGTTAGATTTGGTGATGATACATCTGCTAAGATATATGGAAAAGGTTCAATCAATTTTGATGGCAAGCATAATACTATGATTGATGCTTGAAGAAGGATATATGGAAATAGGAATAACCTCTTGAGTGCTTGAAAAATGTGTAGCAAGGCATCAAATCTAGTGTTTCAGGATGATGGTTGTGAGATCATAAAAGGATCCAAAACTATGATTGATGCTTGAAGAAGGATATATGGAAATGTCTATCAGCTCAAAGGTGTTGATGGTTATTGTTTCATGACTTAGATCAATGAGAGTTGGCTATGGCATAGAATAATGTGTCACATCAATTTTGATATCCTAGTGAGGATCAGTTTAGTTCAAGCTATGATATATCTATCAAAGATTACAAACCCTATCAATATTTTCTATAAGGAATGTCAAATTGGAAAGCAAGCAAGAAGAAGTTTCAAAGTCAAAGAACAATCTTCTACTAGACTATTTGAATTGGTGCATACAAATATTTGTGGTCTTATTAGAGTAACAAGTCTTCAAGGTGATAGGTATTTAATTCTATTGATTGATGATTATTCTAGAATGACATGGGTTACTTTTCTCAAAGAAAAATCAAAATCCCTAGATAAGTTTAAAACATTCAAAGTTATGGTTCATAATGAAATGGATATGAAAATCAAATTTTTGAGAAATGACAGAGGTGGAGAGTTCACCACAAATGAGTTTCATATTTTTTGATGATCATGGAATAAAGAGGCATTTATCTACCCCTATGACTCCTTAGTAGAATGGAGTGGTTGAAAGGAAGAATGAGACTTTTCAAGAAGCTGCAAGAAAAATGATGAAAGAAGAAAATCTACTGGAAGTCTATTGGAGAGAAGAAATTCATACTATTGTTTATATAATTAATAAAGTGCAAGAAAGCGAAACAAAACAAAGAATCCTTATGAGCTATGGTATGGAAGGATTCTTATTGTGAAAACAATAAGAGTGTTTGGAAGAAAATGTTGTATTAGAAGAGATGAAGAAAACTTAGGAAACTTTGATGCAAGGTTTGATGAAGGTATCTTCCTTGGATATTCTAATAAAAGAAAATATTACTAGTGCTACAACAAGAGGATGAGAAATATTATTGAGAGTGAAAGTTTCAAGGTTGATGAATACCCACAAAAGAATTCAATTGTAATAGATGGATATGAATCAGATGAGTCTACTTCCAAAGAAGAAGAAAAATATAAGGAAAAAGAAGTGCAAATTGAAGAGGAAGAAGCTCTAGGAAAGGATCCTAAAAATCCTAAGTATGTGCAAATGAATCATTATGAAGAACAAATCATTTGTGATAAGAAAAAACATGTACTGAAAAGATAAAAAGCTATTGAAGAACAGGTAAATCTATGTTTACTTTCTAAAGGTGAATCAAAAATAGTGATTGAAGCATGCAAGGGTGAGTATTGGACTAAAGAGATTGAGAAGAATTAGACTTGGGAACTTATCCCAAGACTAGAAAACAAGAATGTATTTGGAACTAAGTTTGTATTCAGGAATAAACTAAATGAGAATGGAGAAGTGCTAAGAAACAAGGGAAGGCTTGTGTGTAAAGGCTACTCACATGTAGAAGGAATAGAATTTGAGGATACATTTTCTCTGGTGGAAAGAATGGAAGCTATCAAGATGTTTTTTTACTTTGTAGCACATAAGGTTTCAAATTTTATTATATGGATGTGAAGTCTGCTTTCTTGAATGGTGAATTGGAAGAAGAGGTATACATAGATCACCTAGAAGGATTTTATTTATCAGATAAACTAGATATGGTCTAGAAATTGAAAAAGGAATTATATGGATTGAAGCAAGCTCCTAGAGATTGGTATGCAAGGTTAGATAGGTACTTGTTATAGAAATTATTCAATAAAGGTACCGCAAATATCAATCTTTACTTCAAAGTTGAAGAAGATCAAATATTAGCTATGGTTGTGCATGTTAATGACATTATTTTTGGAGGAAATGAAGCTCTGTGTAAGAATTTTACAGAAGAAATACAAAAATAATTTTAAATGTCAATGTTTAGGGAGATGAATTTATTCCTTGAGCTACAAATCAATGAGATAGATAAAGGTATTTTCATTTCACAATCAAATTATGTCAAGGAAATGTCAGAGAATTTTGGAATAGAAGATTATAAATTGGTATGTACCCTATGGTTACTAGTTGCAATCTGAGCAAGAATGATGAATCTCCTAAGGCTAATCAAAGAAATAATAGATTAATGATTGGAGGATTTCTATATCTAACTACTACTAGACCATATATGATGCATGAAATTTGTCTTGTGACTACATTTTAAGAAGATCCTAGAGAGTCACATGTTGCCGTAGTGAAGAGGATATTCAAATACTTGAAGGGCACTCTAGTTAATGGCTTGTGGTATCAAAATGATACTTATTTTACTCTGAGTGCTTACACAGATACAAATTGGGTTATTTGTGTAGATGATTTTTTTTTTACAAGTAGTGGTTCATTCTTTCTTGTCATGGTTAAGTGAGAAATAAAATTTAGTGTCTTTATCTACTACAGAGGAAGAATATATTGTAGTAGCATCTTGCTACACATAATTTTTGTGGATGAGACAAACATTAAAGGATATCAAAGTAGTGTATGATGAACCAATTTCTATCTTCTGTGATAATATAATTGTTATCAATATTTCAAAGAATCTAGTAATGCATTCAAGACAAAGCATATCTCAATCTGGCATCACTTTTTGAGAGAAAAGGTTGTAGAAAATGAAGTGAAGCTTGAATATGTGCCTCAAAAGGATCAAGTTGTTGATATATTTACTAAGGATCTTCCTAAGGATAATTTTGAGTATCTCTGGGAGAATTTGGGGGTTATTGCCCCTCCTTTGAACTAGATGCATAAGGGGATGCATCAATCCAGTGTATATTAAGATTCATTCTTTTTTTTGGATTGATGCTATTGGATACCTCTTGGGGGATTAGGTAGTGGAATTTTTGGTTGTTGTAGTTAGAATAAGTGAGTGTTGTCATTTTCTAGTTGTTGTTGATTTATATAGTTTGGTGTGTGCTCCTAAGGCAGAGTATGTAAAGCATTAAAGCAAAGGAAAGTTGTAGAAAAGATAGATTAATGTCAAAGGGAGAATGAATGATGAAAATACTTTGTCCCTTTCCATTGATGTCAAAGGGGGAGAATGAGACATGTGAAAAATATAAGATGCTAGAGAGAAAGTTATGTTATCAAAGGGGTAGAGAGTGTAATGATTTAATTGTGCAAGGGAGAGAAAATGGAAAAGGAAAAAGGAATGGAGTAGAGTTGTGTTTGTGGTTGATGGTTTTTCACATAATGTGTTGCCATGAATGACAAAGGGGGAAATTGTTGCAAGTATGAGAAGATTGGTGTTGTCATTGGTGTCAAATGTATGAGAAGAAGTATGTTGCAAGGATGTGTAGATGGTATTGAGTTGGTGTTGTCCTTGATGATGCTTTGATTGATTTCATTATGTTATAATTAATAAGACACTAGTATCAAACTCTAGTTTTTTTTTATAATATTTTTTTATGGATGTCTAGTTGAGATGTTATATTTCATTTTTATTGATGGTGATGAGGAATTACTCAAGATGTTGACTATGATTTTCAGGTACTGGGTTTGCAAGTGCTTTTGAGAAAATTGAATAAAAAGAGGAAACAATGTGTTGCAATATGTTCTGGGTTGAAGAGTAGTGTTTTGATTTTGATCTGCTGTTCTTTTGGGCTAAAGATTTGCTTGTGTGGTTTAGATATTTTGATCAAAGGTGTTCATGGGTGTTCCATTCAGAATTTGGTGTGTTGGATTGTTGTGTAGAGTAAGTTGTGTTCCCTAGTTTGTGAACTATACATTGCAAAGGTGTTTGGGAGAAATGTTCTTGCTCCACATTTCTTTGCAGATTGATTTCAAGTCTTACAAAACTAGAAGAGTGTAGATAGTTTGTATATATTTCTTCAAATGATTTTTTTCATAGTTTAGTGCTTTGGAAGTTGGTTACTTGATTTACAATTTATGGTAGAATTGTTTGAGTATACTAGGTATATACATTCTTCAAGTGAAAGATGTTGTGAAGGATTTTTTTATTTTAGGGTGTTTGTAGAATATTATAGATTGTATTCAAGTGTTATGTAGTGTTCGTGAATTGTCTTTAGATTTGAGGAAGTGTGTGCTTAAGTGTTAATGGTGTTAACACATGTTTGACTAGCCTTGGTTGTTTACACTACTTGTGAAGTTACTTTGATATTTGTGGATGAATGGCATGGCATGTATGAGTGGATTCAAATCCTAGCTAAGGTTTTTTGTCATCCACCTTCATTCCTTACCACCGCGTGAATTCTTTGGTGCAAAACTAATTTGAATTTGCATGGTTGAGGTGCATAGACAACCTTCGAGAATGTTTTCAAGGTTGAAGATGATATAAATAAGTGTTGAGCTGAGGGATGTCAAGATAGATAATTATGATGTGAGTGATGTGAATTGAAAAGTTGTAGAGTGTGTATTTGATAAATGTAGTGTGAGCTTTCATGTGTTAGATTACTAACTATAGTGAGAAGTGAAAGAGATAAAGATTAGCTCATCACCCAATAACACCTAAAAAAACAATGAAAACCTTCTACAAAAGGATATGCAAGAATATGAGCTTGCTTGATATTAAGACTTCTCAAATGATGAGGTATGAAGTATGATGAAGTATTATACAAATGAGTACAAGCATATTCCTTATATAGGCAAGGTTGAGATGTAGTAAGAAATATGATGTTGCCATGTGTCATGACTTAACAAAATGTGACAACTAACTAACTACCTAGAATAATGTGAAGATAGGATAAGGCTTCTAGAAAAGACAACTCATCCTTCTAGAAATAATATTTTATCCTAAGAACATGTGAAGGAGGATGGCCCCATTATAACTAATTTCCTAATGAATGCAACCTAGGAATTAATTAAATATTATGCCTAAGTAAACTTATGCAAGTGTAATTAAATAATTAATTACACCAACAAGAAGTTGTCTACAATTCTTCAAAAAGACTACAAAGGTATTGGTGATGTTGTCATGCATTTTTATATTGCTTTGAGATGGATTTCTCATTGAAAAACTCTTCTCCATCTTCTTTCTATTCTAGCAATGAGCCTTTGTCAATGAGCCTTTCTTTCTTTTGGGCAGTGAGCCCTTTGACAGTGAGGCCTATTGTATTCAGTGTTGATATTAATTTATATTGTGTTAATCCTCACTTTGGTTTTTCCCATCTTTGTTTTTCTACATAAATTTGGTGCTCCTTTGTGCATCATTTTAAGGTGTTTTAGTTTTTTTTTTTAATTTATTTCATAATAAATCATTCTAACAAATTAAGAGTTAATTGAATTAATATGTATCTAAATGTTTGTGAGGGTTTTGAAGTTTTAATGTGCAACTGATTCACCCCCCTCTTAGTTTTCTTGTACATTGAACATAAGCACACATTTATTATAGACTAATGTTGTGATAATATAAGGAAAATATGTTGGCGAATCCTATATTTCTAACAAATTTCTCTACAAGATTAAGGATCCCTATGATATAAATGGTATTCCACCCTAGAATCTCATCTAGGAGGTTCATTGTGCCATGATAGAGAGTCACTTCAATTTTACATGTGTATGTGCATTGAAACCACATTGAAAACACATCAAATTTTACACTCCTTGTAGTATTGAAAAGTATACAAATAGGAAGCTTAGGCTTTATACTCCTCTATTGGTACTAATTAGACTTGGAAATCCATGAAAATGGAACTATTAATTGGAATACATATAAGAAAAGAGCCAACATTCAATTGTGTGTTTGATGTGGTAAACATACTCTCCAAGATTCCCATCATGCACTTGTAATAAAAGACATAATAATAGATTTTGTACACATTTTCTTCATTCATGTGTGTGCTTATTTTATCTCTCCAATGTCCATTTATTTGACTATGATCCACTATTTTTTAGTTATTTTTTCAAAATTATATTGATTGTGTTACATACAAAATTGCATTAAGTGGCCAATCTCAAATTTGTGCATCTTCTATGAATTTCCTATGGCATGTACTTCTACACATGGGATAAAAAATTTCTTTATATATAACATGTATACAATAAAGCTAGGAATAATTAGAGAGTTAATAGTCCTTTTAAAATATGTTTAGGGTTCTAACTAGCAGTAACCATTGAAATATCCTACTATGCATCATCCACATTAAATTCATGTGTATAGAAATTTAACAATCATAAGGAACTCATTTATTTTATAGTGCATTTATAATATGCATCAATAGGTACACCAAATACATAACTAGCAATAGAAATACAAACTATGTACCTCACTCATTTCAAGTTAGTGACAAAGTTTGGTTGTATCTTCTAAAGGAACACTCATGGGTCCACACCAAAAGATGAAGGCTCTAGATTATGGTGCATAAAGGATTCTATGCATAGTTAGAGAGAACACCTTTTTCGTCAAACTCCAAAATAATAGAGATTATATTTTATTTTCAATGTTTAACTTCTTAAGGAATACTCTCCTCCTCTTCTAGAATTAGTCATAGTCTAACATCCTCAATCTTCCCTACATACCTTGATCTTCATAAGGATTAGGAAACAAAATTAAACCATTTTATGGAAAACTCTTGACATGTCCATCTTTTGGTCACACACTATCCAATAAGATGTCATAGCGTACATAGAACTATCAAAACCTTTATATAGAATAAAACATATTATTCCTATGTGATATAGTCCTTGGAGAACATATCCTAAATCCTCCATCAAATAATCTTCATGTCTCATATCCTCAATTCTAATCATCGTCCAATACTCTACCTAATAAATCCATTATCCTTTCATCCTCATTGCAAAGACTTAGTTTTCCCTTATCATCGGTTCCAATATTTTGATCCACCTATCCAACATACCTTGACCTAGTTCTAAAAGAATTCCATCCAAATTTGATAATCCTAATCCATGTAGTCTTTCTATTCAACTTAGGACATCATCCAAAACATCCCTTGGGTTTGTTCCTAACCTTGCTACAAATCTTGATCCTTTTTAGTCATATTATCATAATTGAGATATGTCTTCCCCTATTTTTTAATTTTTTAAAATGGATCCTTCCCACATCAACAATGTTATTATCATCATCAAACAACTTTTAGCTTGACTAGGGGTAGGATCATGTTTTCTTTTCATCCTTCTACATGCTTGCTTACTTTCTTGTGCATATTTTAATAATCTACATTTATCATGGCTTTAATAGTATATACCATCCTCAACATATCAAACTCATAAATAAACACAAGAAAAAATATCAAACATAAAATTTCTTTTAAAATCATTAAATAAAACACTTTAAACATGTGGGTATGTGTAGGATCATCATGGAAAAAATAGACCCTTAAGTGGTGATAAAATTCAAAAAAATCAGAGTTAGGAAACTTGACGTAAAAATTTGAATAAGTTATCTATATTATTTCAAAAATATGTAAGAATAGAATTTGTAGCAAATTGAATATAGTTTCTAAACTACTAGGTTTATTTTTAAAAAATATATCTATTTGGTGAAAATTTTAAATTTCAATGCAGTAGCACTTAAATTTCAGGGGAAAATAAGAAGTAGGTGTCTGTCTGACCACCCTACCCACAATAAAATTATAATATTTTTTTATAAGATTTTAAATATTAGAGGAATCATGTCCCGATGTGATGCATATTTTTTTGTAATTTTTTTCCAAGTAAATAATTAACTATGAATTTTTATTACAACTTTAAAAATATAAAACTCGTATGTCTGACCAACTTAACTTGGTCAAAACTTCATAATTTTTTTTTTTTTAATCCTATAGTATGCGAAGCATAGAATGTGATGCATGTTTCAAATTCAAAAAATGTGATACCATTTGAAAGCTATAGATGTTTTTCAATTAGCCTATCAATCAAGACTTTAGTCGTAATTCAAATAAAAAATGAATAATACTTATTTATTATATTCAAATTAAAGCATAAGTTATATTGGTGGAAAGTTGAGAATCTGCTTTAAAAACCCTTTTTGTTTCATCAATTTTGGGTAAATAAAAAGTCGTCAGCCACATACCCTACACATACCCATCATATCACAACTTTTTGGCCCATCGTGATCCTGCACATACCCATGTTCTTTTAATATAAAATGTTAGAGATTGATATCAACTTTTATAACATATAGTCAAAACCATCATTTTCCATTGTGAAGATCACCTTTTAAATCATCACTCATCTTATATGGGATGTTTCCTTCTCAAAACTAGGTTCTTGTTTTAATTGGCATGTTTCATTATTGAAACCAAACATAATCCAAATCCATCCTTTATTCCTTTCCAAACTTTGACATGAGACATTATTTTTTGTGTTGATTGGTAGTTTCTTGTCATTTTCTTTGGTTTATACTTTTGATCTTTTGATCTTTATTCTTTTTTTAGATTTCAAGCAATACTATTCCTGCTCAATGACATCGTTCAATAATTTCAAATCATGGTGTGCTTTGAATGGAAAAAATTCAGGAAAGTTCTATTATTTCTATGTGTAATGTTTGATGTTTATCTCATCATAGATCTACCTAGAGTGTAAGACACCTTATGAGTGTTGGGGCATCCTATTATCTCTTATTTTCTTGAGAATTATTCCATACATTGGATACATCATGACCTCAGTCTTATGTAGTGTAGGAGATTGTATACCATTTACAATTTCACACTTTGTTTGGGTCCCTTAATTAACTAGACTTAATTAAAGTCGTAATTTTCCAAATTATGCATTCCAAAGCCCCATTTTCTCATTTTTCAAAATAAAAACCTATATTTAATTAATGCAATAAATATTTCAATCACCCTAAAATGAATGTGTCTTGGAATTTTGGGCCAATACCTATTCGAACAAGGGTGAATGGGTCATACTTAGGCCCAAGGTCCCAAATTTTAGTATATTTTTGGTGGTTTTTTAATGATTCAAATTTCATATGTACTTTTTGGATTTTGGAATCTAATTTTTGGGAAATTAGATAAACACGTATAAATACATAGTATTTTGATCAATTCAAATCTAAAACTTAATAAGGAACATTATCAAGGATTTATGAGAGAAAATATTATTTTCAAGAGCATTCAAGAGTAGATTTATAAGTCATTTGTTGTAGCACTCAAGATCCTATCATCATGTTCAAGCTTGTGTCTGTTTGTGTTATCTTGTGAAGGCTAATATTCATTTTCGATCCTCAAAGCATCCAAGCATTCAAGTATCCAACAAATCAAGCAAAGCAAGACCTAATTCTTTGGAGTGATGTGTTTTGTTTCAATCCTCTAAGGGAATCCATTAAAGGTTTGATGAATTGTAGCAAGAAAGTGTCCATTCATCATTCCTTCCATTTATCAATTGTTATTATCATTCCATCAAGGTTTAACTACCAAACATGGGGTTTGACAAAGGAAAAACCCCATTAAAACACAAAAAAATATTATTTTATTTTTATGTGTAAATTTACAGGTGAAAGGACTAAAAGGATCTCAAAGAGAAATTTTCCAACTTTGCATAACTTTTCACCATTGTTTTCAAGCCATAAAAAATCAATTACAGGCCTTATTCCTGACTTTCTAATAGTGGGACCTGTGTCAAACTGAAGCCATGATCCAACATTATAGGATTGGCAAAGCTCTATCTAGAAACCCTTCCTAGGGCTCATTTTCCCTAGGGCGAACCTATCCTTCAATAGTTCTCTAAACAAAAGTTTAATGTCAAGTACATGTGTCCAAAACCTTCTTAGATATTCCTACAAACCATCAATTTGATTCTTGTAGCTTTGGTATCTTGCATTTTCTCATTTTGGTCTTATTGTTCATTAGGTTTAGTTGCATCAAATTATTTCCATTTAATTCCAAATCCTATTATCCCAAAAACCCCCTAGAGATTCAGGCTTAGTTAGATCACCTAAGGATTGATAGCCAATCTCTATACCTTGCAATCTCTTAGGTTTAATGAAATTATGGGAAGAGGGACATCCTTAGTGTCTTAGTTCTTTATATGAAGGACCTAGGACACCTTGTTTTGGGATTCCCCCTTTTCACCATCTTTTCATTTTAGTGAACATGTCACTGTACAACAACATTTCTAATTTGGAGATCATTGGACCCCTAGATCTAAGTTTTGCATTATCGAGTTTTGCATTACATTTAGGTTTAGAATTTGCATTTTTGCATCATTCAAATTCATAAAAATCCAAAACAATTGCATACTTTCTACATATTAGATTGCATAAAAGTGTGTTTCAATCATTTAGATCAAAATTACATCAAAAAATTGCATTAAAAAAAGTTGTCATTTTGTTCATACATTGTCACAAGATTACATTTTCACTTCATATCAATTTCTAAAAATTCTATTACTAAAGAATTTGTTTGTAGTTAGGAACAATGAGCTTAAATATCAAACTAAACACTCAAAAATTAATTTCTCAGATCCCTATCTTAGTATAGGAAAATTTCTAAATTTCTTCACATTTATCAATGTATTCCTGCTTTGCTTTGTTTTACCTACATATATCTATTTAGTTTCAAAAAGTCTATTTTTCTGTCATTGTTTGCATCTAGTTCAATTAGTGAGAAAAAGTGCATTATTTAAAATAAAATTTCACATTTCAAAAATAATCATTTTTCAGTTCCTTGCATTTAAAATCAATCAATTATCATTTTTAGATTTAAAAATTATGAATATCTTCTTCAATACTTGCATTGTGCTTCCTAGTTCTAAGTGTTTACTATCTCTATTTAGTGCATTTTGTCTATTTTGGGTGCACTTTTGGTTTGGCGAAACTTGTGTGAGTATTACAACCTAGTGTCCTATTGCCAATACTTCAGTGAGACATAGTTTGAGACTCATAGCATCCTATGATTGTAAACTAGATGTTGATCTTGGGTTTTCTAATGCTTTTACTCAGTGTGGAAAATACTCAACCCATCTAGGAATCCATTCCTGATATCAGGTGATCCCATAATACTGGTTTACAATTTTTGACCAAACTGGACACTTAATTGATTTTTTCTAACTAAATCTTCACTTTCGAGCACCTATAGTGGCTAAACCGTGAGGAATTTGAAGATGATGCAAACCAATGATTTGTGACATTTTTTTTGTAGATTCTAAATAAATTTTTTTCAAAAAATTTGGAATCAGATTGCACTTCTTTTTCCATCTCCTTCGAAAACTATTTTTTTTTTTAGTAAACACCATTTTTAAGGAGTGACGCTCACCGTATAACACATAAATTTTTTTCCATGAAGGATAAAATTATAATTTTTTTGAATTTATATTTGTAAGTATGATATCGAGTGATTCCAATTGGTTTCATAGTGTTTTATTGAATATTTTTTCCTTAATCAAGTTTTGAAGTCAAACCAATTACATTTCAGACATAGGCGGATTGTATAACACATAACCTTTTTTGCATGTATCAAATATTTTTTTTTTTGTTGGATCAAGGACTTCAATATCTGGTGCACTCATTTTTTTTAATTTTTTTTGATAATCTTCTATTTTTCCACATGTGCAGAATAAAGATCTTGATTTTTGGTGAAAAGCCTACATTCACAAGAAATAAAAAAAAAATGTAATAAGAAAATTAAGTTTATTTCAAATTATACATTTTGGGAGCTTATAATAATGAATATATACTTACAAAAAATAAATTTTAAATGAATTCATTTTATCCCCCAAAAGGTAAATCAAAAGTGGTTTTTTATCAACATTTTGATAGGTGTAAAAGAGACTCTGTTATAGGTATGTTTTAAAACTAGCGGGGTTCTATCCAAGGGAGTTTGATTTAAGGTAGTTTGATCAAACCCTCTTCAATTGCAATGCTTTAAATAGAACTTTTTAAGGATTAAATCATTATATTTTCTAAAAATATATGATTTCAGCAAAAATCAAAATCTCCCAAAAATTGTAAACCAACTTTTTGGGATCACCCTATCACATGTCCTTTGACCACTACTTCTAGTGATGTTTAAAACACTGTTGTTGATATCCCTCAAGAGAAGCTCAAACAAATGGATAAAGCCTTAGGAAAACTTAAATATTTTGTGATTAAAAAATATATTTTTGGTACTACCATTCCTATCATAGATCAAATGAGAAGAATGCCTGATAATGAATATGGAAAAGAAATTGTATGTAGCTTGGTTCATATTATTGATAACTATATTCCTACAATGGATAGTTGTGCTCAAACTTTGGGTTACACCCAAATTATTGGAGGAAATCAAATCCCTTCCCTTCAACCATAGCCTCTATTCCTACATATACCAATTCAACTATCACTACAACAATGCAACCAACAAGCAATATCACTCCAACTCTGGGTATTTCTACTAGAAATCCTCTTAGCTTTGTGAATTAAAATACAATATATCCAAACCCCCACCTCTCACAAGATTATAATTCACTTTTCCACCCAACACATATACAACTCCACCATATTCCCTTCCATCTCAAAACACAAGCAATGATTCTATCATAAACCAAATTTTACAAAATATCACAACCCTTCAACAACAAATAGAAACATTGAACCAAAATAAAAATGGCCAACCTTCATAATATGTCAAAAGGAACCCATTTTCATTGGATATATTGAGAACACAAAGGAAACAAGGTATATAGATTCCTAGATTTAAGAAATATGATGGTAAAGGAGATCCTAGCAACCATGTTTTAGCATACACAACCTTATGTAGTGCCTTCATTTTTAAAGAAAAAATCTTGGCTAAACTTCTTCCTAGGTCTTTGAAAGGTACAACCTTGGAATATTTTTGTTCCTTACTGAATAACTCAATCAAATCATTCAATGAGATTTTTGATTCCTTTCTAAACCATTTCCAAATGAAAATTGATCCTAAGATTTCTTTACCTGATCTCATGCAATGTAAACAACAAGTTGATGAAAAGGTCACTGATTTTATAGCTCATTATCAACTGCTTTACTCACATATCAACATTAAGCTTCTTGATTTTAATCTTCAAAGGATGTTCATTGATAACTCAAAAATATATATTCAATACAATCTTGGGATGATAAAATTTCCCTCTTTTACACAATCATGCACAACTCATCACGACTATCATAACTAAATCAATGTGTAGACAAAACTCCTTCAACTTGCCTTGAAAAATTTGAAACTGTGCATCATAACAATTCCTATCCATTCAAGAAACCAAAAAAGAGCTTTATATAGATAATTCAACCTCAGCCAACCCATCATGTTGAATCTCAAGTGGTTTCCATAAAAAAAAATCCATACCCATTTACATAAAAGAATAGGCAATTCACCCCACTACTTGATACCATCCATTCAATCATGTTACAAATCTTGAGTAAAAACTTAATCCCTTACCTCTCGTTAGACTGCTTGATACAACTAAACCTTTACCTCTAAATTTTAATCCAAATTATTTTAGCCAATATCATTGAAAAAATGGACATGATACAAGAGGATGTATACATTTTAAACATTTAGTGCAATACCTCATTGATTCTAATAACATCCAATTGGGTAATGTTAATGATCAAGGAAATATATCTATTGCCCCACCTAACTAAAATTTGTAAATCTTCACGAATCCATTTCCAAAAAACTCCATCTCATTTATTAAAGATAGTGATACTAAGAATGATGTGATGAATGTTGAAAATATACAAGACATAATTGATGATGATAAGAGCAATAATGAAGATGATCTACATACTATGATTGGATTAATTGATGTTAAACCTCATAAGGGCCAAACTAACTTATCTATAGACATTGCTTGCTCACATAGTGATATACTTAAGAATGCACTCAATGGTCCTCTTTACATAGCCGAAAGAATCAATGAAAAACATAAAAAGGGGATATTAATTGATCTTGTATGTGTAGAGAATGTAATCATTGAGGAATTCTCATTTGTGCATGAACTTTACCAAGATTATTATGAAAAATCAAAAGCATGGATTAAAAAACATGATGGTTTTGCTCGTCTTATGATAGGTTTGATCACTCTTCCATTAAATGTTGGACCGAAACAATTACATGTCTCATTCTCCATCATCCTGACATCAGATCAATTCTATGTGAAGTTAGTCTATCCATGTCTATGCTCCATGGATGTTGTCCTGTTAGTAGTTCATAAATGTTTAAAATTTCCATTTTGAAATGAAATTTTTACAGTGCATCATAGTAGTTTTAATCATTTTTCTACCCGTGGAATTTTTTTATTAGACTTCTTTTGGCTTGAACCTATGGAACCTAAAAATCCTCATGAAGAATTCTTTTTTGAATCCTATCAAAAGTTCAAGGCAAAGAACATAGTAGAATTATCTCTTAGCAATATTACCATGTCCATGATTGTTTCTCCTCCCCAACCTATCATTGATGAACTAATGCTTGAACCAAAAGTCCTTCAAAGTAAGAAATAAAATTCCAATACAATTCACTCACCCATTTCATACAAAATACCAAGAGATAACAATACAACTCGTTTGGTGCCTCATAAGTGTAGCATCGAAAAATCTAACCCTTTTTCACACTTAGTTTGGGAATTAATAATTAATGATAAAATGTGCTTAATTGTGCCTTATTTAGGGTATTTTATAGTGTTTTCTTACTCTTTCACACTAATCTAGGGATTTATTAATTAATTGAGGTTAACTTTCCCCTTTAATTCAAATCTAAGCCTTATTAATTACATTTTTCAAGGATCTATCTCGACACCCATTAATTCAATATTTCCTAACATTTACATTAGAAAAGTTGGAGTCCTAGAAAACTGTGCTAGGACCCATTCACCACTTTGGTAGAATGGGTCCTCCTAACCTAGGATACCCTTTTTTTGGCATATTTGAGGTGTATTTTTGATGTTATTTCACCTCTATGAAGCTTAGTCCTAGAAAATTATGCTAGGACCCATTCACCACTTTGGGAGAATGGGTCCTTCTCACTTAGGACACCACTTTTTGAATTTTTTTGTGGCAATATTTTAGTAATTTTGAATCCTAGATCCGATGTTGGATTGGATTATTTGAATTTTAGGGTTAATCCTTAGATTTAGTAGAAATATAAGATTAATTCACATAGTTTCACCTAGCAAGTTCAAGTGATCATAAGAGTACTTTAACAAGAGAATTATACATAATTTCACATGAATTCAAAGGTATATTATCAAGGTTTTATTGCAGCGATTCAAGATCATGTCATCATGTCAAATGCATAGTGCATCCAACATGTTGTTGAGCTAGTGTGTGTTGATGTAGTATTGAAAATATATTTGCAAGAATTGATTCATATCCAATCCAAGATATGGATCTACATTCTACATGGCCACTTCATGTTAGTTTGTAGGTTTAAATTCCAATAAATCTTCCAAGGTATCATCATTTCATGTTTCATGTTTCATGCTTCTATTTCATTATTTCATCATAAGGTTTAATTACCTAAATGTGGTTTGACCAAGGAAAACTCTTATTCCATAACAATCAACAAGTTTTTTCTCCTCTTTGATGTGTTATTGCAGGTTTTAGTTTGGAGATCAAGTGAAGAACAAAATTGGAGCAAAATTGTTAAAATTGTCAAGTTGCAAAGTTGTCATCCACATTGCAAGATCACCGAAAGAGCTCTACATAATTTGTTTCAGATTTTTAGTAGTTGAGCACTGAGGAGGTGGAAGTGTAGAAATCAAGGAATAGAACCTAGAAGTCAGTTTTCAAAAACCCTAATAGGGACCCATTCGCCACTAAAGGCGAATGAGTCATCAATGACCTAAAAACAACAAGTTTTCAACAAGGTACACATTGTTTCAACCTCTCAAAACTTCCCTTATTGTTGCTATAATAGTTAGGATTGATTTCTAATTGTTATTTAGGAATTTTTTCCCTCATAATTGAGTGAAACATCCCTAGAAAATATACTGGATCATCATCTTATTAATTCACCTTGATGAACACAATTTTTTGATGTTTCATTTTGGTGAACCCGACCTATTCAATATTGTAATTTTATGATCTTGGAGTCTTTCTTCTCATCCTAGGTTAGATATTGCATTCATTTGCATTGAATTAGATCTCATTTAGGGTTTCATACTTTTTGTTCAAACTTGCATTTCATATAGGGTTTTCAAATTGCATGGTTTTTCATTCCTTAAATCTAAATAATATAAAAACATATAAGTCATTTTTCATATCATTTAGATCTCATAAATTTCTATTTGAAAATTAAAAAATTGTATTTCAAACTAGGTATTTGCATTCATCATTTCATTACCTTCTCAAATTTCATTTCATAGTACATTTGCAAATATTTGAAACTAAAGCTTACTATTACAGACCTGAAACTAAAACACATTGAAAAAAGCTTAAAAATCAATCAAAAATAGTTAAAAAATCCTAATCAAAGGACCCATTTTCCACTTGGGGCGAATGAGTCCCTGATCAGATCTGAACTAAATTTTTTGGCATCTGAAACTCATTGAAAAAACTTTAAAATCAGTAAAAAACATTTTAAAAATGCTCATCTAGAACCCATTCGCCACTTGGGGTGAATGAGTCCCTAATTAGGTACTGGTCTGAATTTTCTGGAATTTGAAATCTTTGTTTTAGGCTTCGATTTGTTGCTGTTACATTTCAGTTTTAGTTTTTTGATTTGTTGTTTCATTAAATTCATTTAGTGCATTGTCAAAATTTGAAATTGCATTTACAACATTCCATTTTCAATTTATTGCATGGTGTAATCAGTAAATTGCATTGTTTAGAATTTGAAAATTGCATTTTATTCTAGGTCATTGCATTGCCTCTTTCCATTTTGGGTTTGTAGACTAAGTTTTTAAAACTTGTATGAGATTTAGAACATGGTGTCCTATTAGCAACACTATTATAATACATAGTTTGAGGCTCATGTCATTCCATGATATCCCACTCATCATGGATCTTGGGTTTTCTAGCTCTCTTTCTAATAATGTTGATAATCAATCCTCCATGGCTCATAATTTGCATACTTCATTTCTAATGACTTATATTGATGTGCATGATTTTATTCAGATCTCACAAGAAGATATAAACAAACTAGATTTCAAAAAACTAGAAAACTTAGAAGACTATATCCTTAGTGAAAGCATATACATTGGCATGGTTCCCATTATACAAAATATAAGAAAAGCGCATAAAACTGGACATGAAACACAAATTTTCTATAGCCTTAGTTACTTCTTTCATGAGCACTTGAATAAAAAAGGAAATAATGACATACATGTTAGATGTTGTGGTTGTGTTACTGATATGTGGTTGTCATTGATTTCAACACTATTGGTATTAATGTCTTAGAATTTGTATATGTCGAGGATATTGAGAAAATTGTAATAAATAAGTTGCAGGTTGTTAGTGGTGAAGTGTAGTCCAGTCTATTGGTTAGCTCAGCACATTGATGATCAGAGGTTGTGGATTAATTTTTTTTTATCGATTATATCTAGTTTATCCACATCAACTTTTAGAGATCTGCGTGAAGATTTGATTGAGTTATGAGAAGTTGTGTTTTGACAGTCATTATGTTGCTCTAGTTGGTGTTCTTGAATGAAGATGATGTGATTTTAGTAAGTTCATTTGTTTTGGATGCTTCTGTAGTGATTCATGATGTTTGTGGATGTTTCTAGATCATGCTCTATCTTTTTTGCACATCTGCATTGATCATTGTGCTCGCAATTAGAGATTCTCTCTTGTGTGTTCATTTTTTTCATATTCTTGGCCGACAGGGTGTTGTATCATGTTATGGATCTTCGAGGAATAATTGTTTAAGTTTTTTTGTGTTTGAGCATGTTGATTTGGGTCCTCATTATGTTGTGGTTGACTTTGGTTGGTGCAAATTGAAATTTATTTAATGTTTTGGGCCGACAGTTTGTATTCATTTTATTATTTTGTTAAGGCCGACATGTAGCAATGTAATTTCTTGTTGCGGATATATATAAGTGATTATTTATTCCATTAGGAGGTGTGCTTATGTATAAGATGTGTGAATAATGTCCTAATCATTCAAAGGAAAAAGTAGAGTATGAAGAAGAATAAGCAGAGTGTGAAGAAGTGTTCATGTGCTTAATTGGAACTATAATCAGGCATTAGCAAATTCTATTTTCTCAGTTCAAAATCTTGTGGATGTAATCCAAATCTTTTGTAAGACAGTGTGTATTCCTTTGGGCAGTAAGCCTTTTTGTAATTGAGTAGTGAGCTCTAGGAAGTGTGTCTGAATGCATGTGCATTCCTCATTCACATTTCTTTATACTTTTAATAGGGTATAATCTTGTGGACTAACCTCCACCATGGTGTTTCCCCTAACAGGGTTTCTACATAAAAAATCTTGGTGCTATGTGTGTTTTTGATGTGTTGTTGATTTATGCTTTCATGGTTATTGATCAGATCTGAGAATAAGATTAATAAGTTTGTTAAGTTTTAAATTTTTGGGACAACTGATTCACCCCCCACCTCAATTGTCTTCCCTTGTGTTTCCAACAATTGGTATCAGAGCAAGTTCCTAGGAGGAAGTTTAACAACTGGAGGTGATCTGGGATGGTGACATACAAGAAGGATAGTTTGAGATTTGATGGAACAAATTATTCTCTGTGGAAGGCTCGAATGGAGTGTCATCTAAGATGCATTGTTGAACCCTACTATAAAATTACAAAGAATAGGTATATCATTCCATGGAATGGTCCTTCTACTACAGACGATATTAAGGAAGACGAGTGCAATATCACCTGGGCTAAGGAAGCATTATTAAGTTCTTTGACTGATTCTGAGATGAAAAATGTTATGGATCTGATGACTACTTATGAGATCTGGAAAAAGTTGGAAACTTTGTATGAATGTGATGCTAATGTGAAGATTGCTAGGTTGCAAAGTCTGAAAGGGAAATATGAAATGTTGAGAATGGGTGATGATGAGAACATTACTTCTTTCATGCAAATAATGAATGAACTTGTTTGTGGTATCAGATGTGCTGGTGGATGATTGGAATAATCAGAGATTGTTGCTAAAGTGCTTAGATCCTTTCCTACTGCATACAAAGTCAAAGCTACTACTATTGAGGAGCTCCAGACTATAACAAATGTAACCAGAGACATGTTGATTGGTAAGCTTACAACCTTTGAGTTGAGTGAGTTTGGTGATGCTCTTCCTAAGATAGAATTTGCATTCAAAGGTACTACTTTCAGAAGAGATAAACAAAGATATGATCTGGGAGAAATTTCTTCTAGAAAGGTATTCAAGTATGAGGCTGAAATGAGAGAGATTGAAGAAGAGGAGATTGAAGTACTTATTATCAAGAGGGAAGCCAGAGGAGAAGGTAAGTATAAAGGGAAATTTCCTATTAAATGTTTTTCTTGCAATAAGATAGGCCATTTTGCATCAAGGTGGCCAAAAAGAGTCCCTAAGCCAAGACCTAACAAGCCTACATTTCAAAGAAAGTGTTATTATGTTGTTGATGAAGGTGTGACCGATGATGAATTTGATAAAGGGAATGCAAGTGAAGATGAATGGGTATTTATTGCTATCAAGGAAAATGATCCAGCCCCTACTGAATTAGTTAGTTGCTCAAATGTGGAGAAAGCTCTAATGGCCAGAGTTGAAGAAAAGGATGAATGGGTGATTGACAGTGGATGGTCTCATCACATGATAGGTGATAAAAGTAATTTTGTGAGCTTGGAAAATTATTATGGTGGTGTTGTAAGATGGTGATTCCACAATAGTGGTTTACAATTTTTGGCCAAACTGGACATTGAAATAATTTGTTTTAACTAAATCTTCACTTTCGAGCACCTATAGTGGCTAAATCGTGAGGAATTTGAAGATGATGCAAACTAGAGTTTCATGAAATTTTGTCTGTAGATTCTAAATATATTTTTTTCAAAAAATTTGGAATCAGATTGCACTTTTTTTCCATCTCCCTCAAAAACTAGTTTTTTTCTTCAGAAAACAACATTTTTAAAAAGTGACGCTCACCATATAATGCATAACTTTTTTTCCATGAAGGATAAAGTTCTAATTCTTTCGAATTTAGATTTTTAACTCTGATATCTAGTGCATCCACTTGGTTAGATAGTTTTTTATTGAATATTTTTTCTTTAACCAAGTTTCAAAGTCAAACCAATTACATTTTAGACATAGCGCGACCGTATAATGCGTAACTTTTTTCTATGTATTGAAATTCAAATTTTTTTTGTTGGATCAAGGACTCCAATATCTGGTGCACTCATATTTTTCAATTTTTTTTTTTATAATCTTATCTTTTTCCACATGTGCATAACATAGAGCTTGATTTTCGATGAAAACCTATATTCACAAGAAATAAAAAATAAATTTAATAATCAAATTAAATTTAATTAAAATTATACTTTTTTGGAAGCTTATAATAAGGAATACATACTTAAAAAAAAAAAAATTTGAAATGAATTCATTTGATCCCCCAAAGGTAAATCAAAAGTGGTTTTTTTCAACATTTTGATAGGTGTAAAGGAGACTCCATTATAGGTATGGTTTAAAACTAGCAGGGTTTTATCCAAGGGGGCTTGGTCTAAGGTGGTTTGATCAAACCCTATTCAATTTTAATCCTTTAAATAGAAATGTTCAAGGCTTAAATCATTATATTTTCTAAAACTACGTAATTTCAGCAAAAATCAAGATCTCCTAGAAAGTGTAAACCACTATTGTGGCAACACCCATATAATTGATTTGGTGATGAGAAAGTAGGTGTAATTTGTGGCAGAGGATGTATTTATCTTGATGGTAAGAATAATACTGATGATGTTCTTTATGTGGAAGGTTTGAAGAATAATATCTTAAGTGTTGGACAGATGGCTGACAAGGGATACAATCTTCAATTCAAGAATGGAAAGTGCAGAATATTGGGAAGTTCTAGAAATGTGATTGCTTCAGGTACAAAAATACAAGGTAACATCTTTCACCTAAATGCTACTGGTAAAAATTGTCTAATTTCTCAAGTTGATGAAAGTTGGTTGTGGCATAGGAGAATGTATCATGTAAACTTTGGAAATATTATTAAGATAAGTTCTACTTAGGTAGTGAGAGATCTTCCTAGGTTGGTGAAGCCTACTAATACTATATGGAAGGAATGTCAGTTAGTGAAGAAAACTAGAATTTGATTTTGGATCAAACAATATTGTTCAAATGAAGTGTTCCCGCTTGTTCATATTGATTTGTGTGGTCCTTCTAGAGTCAGAAGTTTACAAGGAGACATGTACTTCATGTTACTTATTGATGATTACTCTAGATTAATGTGGGTTACTTTCTTGAGGTAAAAATCTAAAGCTCTAGAGAAATTTAATATTTTTAAGGCTATGGTTAAGATAGAGACATGTTTGAAGAATAACTATTTGAGATTAGATAGAGGTGGTGAATTCACTTCCCATGAGTTTAATTATTTTTGTGAAGTGCATGGGATAAAGAGACAATTATCTGCTTTGCGGACCCCTTAGCAAAATGGAGTTGTGGAAAGGAAGAACAAGAAAATTCAAGATGTTACTAGGACTATGATGCTGGAAGGAAATTTTCCTCATATCTATTGGAAAGAAGCTGTGAGTAACTCTATTTACATTCTCAACTGGGTACAAGTCAAAGGTGATACTGATAAGACCCCTATTGAGCTATGGTTTGGTCACAAGCCTATTGTTAGATATTTCAAAATCTTTGGGAGTAAATTATATATCAAAAGAGATAAAGATATAGGAAATTTTGATGCTTGAAGTGATGAATTTCTTGGTTATTCTACTAAGAGTAAGGCCTATCGGTGCTGTACAATAAGAGATTGAGGAAAGTAGTTGAAAGTGCAAATGCCAAGGTTGATGAAGACATAGCTAGACCATCCAAAACCTGTGGATATGATTCAAATGATCAAAATAATAGTTCAGTCATAAGAAAGAAAGTTTAGATCATTCCATTGAATCAACAAAGGGTATGTACAGGATCATGATGGGCCAAAAAGTGGCAATATTATGGGTATTTGTAGGGTATGTGGTTGATGACTTTTTTTAACCCAAAATTGATGAAAATAAAAGGGTTTTTAGAGGACATTCTCAACTTTCCACCAATATAAATTATGCTTTAATTTGAATTTAATAAATAATTATTATTCATTTTCTATTAGAATTATGACTAAAGTCCTAATCGATAGGCTAATTGAAAAACATCTATAAATTTCAAATAGTATCACATTTTTTGAATCCGAAACATGCGTCACATTCTTGCTTCACATAATATAGGATTAAAAAAAGAAAAATTAAATTTCATGAAGTTTTGACCAAGTTAAGGTGGTCAGACATACGAGTTTTTATATTTTTTAAAAGTTGTAATAAAAAATTTGTAATTAATTATTTACTTGGAAAAAAATTACAAAAAATTATGCATCACATCCATACATGAGTCCTCTACTTATATGTAAAATCTTATAAAAAAATATTATCATTTTATTATAGTTAGGGTGGTCAAACAGACACCTACTTCTTATTTTTTCCCTAGAATTTAAGTACTACTGCATTGAAATTTCAAATTTTCACCTAATAGATTTTATTTATTTTTAAATAAACCTAGTAGTTTAGAAACTAGATTCAATTTTCTATAGATTCTATTCTTACATATTTTTGAAATAATATAGATAACTTATTCAAATTTTTGCGTCAAGTTTCCTAACACTGATTTTTCTGAATTTTTTGCCACTTAAGGGCCTGTTTTTTCCATGATGATCCTACACATACCCGAAAATCAAGAGGAAGAAACTGGTGAAAGTGCAAAAGAAAGATCACAAGAGGTAGAAGTTCAAGAACATCCTAATAATCCAAGCTATGTAAGACTAAATCATTCAAAAGATCATATTATAGGTGATAAGAACAAAGGTGTTCAGACTAGGAGAAAAATTGTAGAAGAATATTCTTTGATTTCAAAGACTAAGCCTAATAATGTGAATGAAGCATGCAAAGATGAACATTGGGTAGAAGCAATGAAAGAAGAATTACAAAAAATTGAGAAGAATAATACATGCATTATTGTTCCTAGACCTAAGGAAAAAAATGTAATTGGAACTAAATGGTTTTTTAGAAACAAGCTGAATGAGAAAGGTGAAGTTGTTAGAAACAAAGCAAGACTGGAGTGTAAAGGATATTCTCAGATGGAAGGAATTGACTTTGAAAAAATTTTTACCCATGTTGCTAGGATTGAAGTTGTGAGACTATTTATTGCTTATGTTGCTTACAAAAATTAGAAGGTTTATCAGATGGATGTCAAGTCACCATCTCTAAATGGTTATTTGGAAGAAGAAGTGTATGTTGAGCAACCTGATGGATTTCAATTGACTAATCAGGGAGATATGGTTTGTTGGTTGAAGAAAGCATTGTATGGACTTAAGCAAGCCCCAAGAGCATGGTATGCTAGATTGGACAAGTATTTGTTAAAGCTTGGATTTAATAAGGGTAATGTTGATAGTAATCTATATTTCAATATTGATCATGATAAAGATTTGATTGTTGAATTCTTTGTTGATGATATCATTTTTGGAGGAGATGATAGTTTGTGCATGAAGTTTGTTGATGAGATGCAGAGTGAGTTTGAGATGTCTATGATTGGAGAGATGGAATTATTTTTGGGATTGAAAATTACTCAGTTAGATAAAGAACTCTTCATATCTCAGTCTAAGTATGTGAAAGAATTGCTAAAGAAGTTTGTTATGGAAGATTCAAATCATGTTGGTACACCTATGGTGACCAGATACAGGTTGACACAAGATGATGATTCTCTGAAAACAAATCAGACTAGATACATATTGATGATTAGTGGATTGCTTTATTTGACTCAAACTAGACCAAATATCATGCATGTTGTATGCATTGTTGCAATATTTCAAGCTGATCCTAAGGGATCTCATGTGACTATTGTGAAGAGGATTTTCAGATACTTGAAGGGGATAGTTGATTTTGGGCTATAGTATCCTAAAGATGATGATCTTACTTTGAGTGCTTTTACTGATGCTAATTGGGTAGGTGATGTGAATGACAAAACGAGTACTAGTGGTGGTGTATTTTTCTTGGGTAAGAAGTTGATGCCATGGTTAAGCAAGAAGCAAAATGCCATTTCTTTATCTACTGTAGAGGAAAAATACGTTATTGTTGCTAATAATTGTACTCAAGTATTGTGGATGAAGCAAATGTTGAAAGATATCACAGTTGTGTATGATAAACCTATTGCTATATTCTATGATAATTCAGGTGAAATTAACATCTCTAAGAATCCGGTGCTACATTCAAATACCAAGCATATATCTATCAAGTTTCACGTTTTGAGAGAGAAGGTGAGTGAAAAGTAAGGTAGACTGGAGTATGTGCCTACTAAGGAATAGATTGTAGACATATTTACAAAGCGTTTTCCTAAGGATACTTTTGAGTATCTTAGAGGGAAGCTAGGGGTGATTACCCCTCCTAATCAGAACTAAGATGCATTGACTTGCATCAATCCATGCATTTCATAGTCATATCTTGATCCAAATTGATGTTGTGGTGGTTGCTACTCAAGGGGAGTAGTCAGATGTTCAGATATGAGGCTCAAAGCTTGTGTGGAGAAAAGAGATATTTGTCATTGATGTCAAAGGGGGAGAAGAGTCATTTGAAAAATTGTGAATTATCTAAGGATAAGAGTCATGTGGGGAGAATAGTTGTGTAAAAGAATTGAGGAGAAAAGAGTCAAAACCTAAGGGGGAGTAAGTACTAAATTTAGTTGCGTTGATGGTGTTTTACACATCATGTGTTGTCATCAATGCCAAAGGGGGATATTTTTGGATATTGTGGTTGTGTTGCTGATATGTGGTTGTCATTGATGTTAGCACTATTGGAATTAATGTATTAGAATCTATATATGTCAAGGATATTGAGAAAATTGTAATAAATAAGTTACAGGTTGTCAGTGGTGAAGTGTAGTTCAGTCTATTGGTTAGCTTAGCATGTTGATGATCAGAGGTTGTGGATTAAAGGTTTTTTTTTTTAGTATATCTAGTTTATCCACATCATTTTTCAAAGATCCATGTGAAGATTTGATCGAGTTATGAGAAGTTGTGTTCTGACAGTCATTATGTTGCTTCAGTTGGTGTTCCTAAATGAAGATGATGTAATTTTAGTAAGTTCAGTTGTTGTGGATGCTTCTCTGGTGATTCATGATCTTTGTGGATGTTTCTAGATCATTCTCTATCTATGTTGCACGCTTGCATTGATCATTGTGCTCGTGATTAGAGATTTTCTCTTACGTGTTCATGTTTTTCATATTCTTGGTCGACAGGGTGTTGTAGCATGTTGTGGATCTTTGAGGAATAATTGTTTAAGTGTTTTTGTGTTTGATAATGTTGATTTGGGTCCTCACTATGTTGTGGCTATATTTGGTTGGTGTGCATTGAAATTTATTTAATGTTTTGGGCTGACAGTTTGTATTCATTTTATTATTTTGTTAAGGCTGACATGTAACGATGTAATTTCTTGTTGCAGATAATATAAGAAATTGTTTATTCCATTTGGAGGTGTGCTTGTGTATGATATGTGAGAATAATTTCCTAATCATTCAAAGGAAGAAGTAGAGTGTGAAGAAGAATGAGCAGAGTGTGAAGAAGTGTTTGTGTGCTTAACCAGAACTGTAATCAAGCATTAGTAGATGCTATTTTCTCAGTTCAAAATCTTGTGGATGTAATCCAAATCTTTTGTAATACAATGTGTCTTCCTTTGGGCAGTAAGCCTTTTTGTAATTGAGTAGTGAGCTCTAGGCAGTGAACCTGAATGTATGTGCATTCCCCATTCACATTTCTTTATACTTTAACATGGTATAATCTTGTGGACTAACCTCCACCATGGTTTTTCCCCTAATAGGGTTTCCACGTAAAAAATATTGGAATTATGTGTGTTTCTGATGTGTTGTTGATTTATGCTTTCATTGTTATTGATCAGATCTAAGAATAAGGTTAATAAGTTTGTTAAGTTTTAAATTTCTAGGACAACTGATTCACCCCCTCCCTCTAAGTTGTCTGTCGTTGTCTTGCCAACAATACAAGCCAAAATAAACTTTATTGAAGGTATTGAAACCAAGAATGATGTGATGAATGTTGACATGGATGATGAAAAAATAAAAGAAGAAAATGTGGATAAAACAACTAAAGTGGTATCATTTATTGAAGCTAAACCTCATAAGGGCTCAACTAAAAATCCTCTTGATATATATTTCTCACAAAATGACATACTTAAACATGCACATGATGGTCCTCTTTACATAGCTGGCCGAATTAATGTTAAGCCCACTAATGGTATATTAATTGATCCCATTTGTGGAGAGAATGTGTTCACTGAAGAATTCATAGTCATGCATGAACTCTATCAAGATACATATGATAAACTGAAATCATAGAACAAGACACATAATGTTTTTCTTGTCTTACGGTTGGCTTGATAGATCTCCCTTTGAAAGTTGGAATGAAAACATTAAATGTCTCATTCATCATCATCACACAATCAAACCAATTTCATTTGAAGTTAGGCTATCCATGGATTCACTCCATGAATTTCATCCCTTTGGTTGTGCATAAATGCTTAAAGTTTTCATTTGGAAATGATATCTTTAATGTGCATCATAATGGGTTTAATCTTGTGTCTTCCCAATGGAACTTTTCATTAGATTTCTTTTGGCCTGAGCCTATGGAACCCATTAAACCTCATGAGGACTTATTTTTCAAATCATATCAAAAGTTCAAGGCAACATGCATAGCAAATTTATCCCTTCGAAACATGCCTCAACCTATGACTGAACCACCTATCCATGATGAAAAAATGATTAAATTGAAAAACATCGAAGAATAACCTATAAAAAATCCTTCTGCAATTTCTTATAAGAGACCATGAGATAACCAAAGCAATTCCATTGTCCCTCCTAAAATTAAACAAGTTTACAAAGCTAAAGAGAAAGTGGTTGAACAACCTCCTATTTTTTCTTTTATTCCTCCTAAGGAAGAGAAGAAACCTATGATTGAAAAACCCACTCTTACACAAACACAAATTGAAAATAGATTGAAGTAGAATCAAAATGCTAGAGAGTGTAGGAATATATTTCATGTTATTGCTCATATGTTACAAACTAAAGAATACAAGAAAAACCTAGAAAATCAAAATCCAAAGTTACTTGAAGCAATGCATGATGACTTTATACCCTCGTTGCAACATAAACAAGAACATTCCATGGACATTGTCATTCGACCTCCCATTGTGATTAATCTATACGATGACATTGATACTGCAAAGATAGATGAACAAGTGTATAATGAATTGAATACATTGTTTTCCTCTTCTATGAGCTGAAATGACAAATCTCCTAAAAAGAGTGTTGAACTTGGTGCTTCCCCTAGTTCAAAACTTTTTGTTGTCCCTTTTGCTAGTTTTCTGCCTTCCATTTATACCGACCGAGATTGGGATGCATATGACCTACTATAGGTTGACTCACATGTTCCTTACTAGTCTTTTTCTCTTTCATGTTTCTTTATGTGATTTCATGTGCATAACATGATCCCCCATGATGTTTCATTTGATGTATCTCTCTCTCTCTATTTGTGCATTCCTCTATATGTACCTACATTCTTTTGTATGTAGTAAAAATTTTATCTTTTTTGTTTTTCTTGTTTTTTTCCTTATGCAGATGATGCAAGGTGTCAATACATTTAGGTCTCTTCCATGTTGACCCAAAAGCTTTTCTTTACCTTTTTCCATTTTTCTTGTGTTTTCCTCTCAGGGATGATGCTAGGCATCGAGACATTTACACATCTTCCATGTTGAACACTTTAAAGTGAGGGAAAACATCGATGGAATATTTTTGCATATTTCATGGCGTGATTTTCTTTTTTTCTTGTGACATTTCCTTTTCTTGGTGGCATCATTTGGTTTAATGTCCTTTGAGAGTTTGATATTTCTAAGCATACGATATCCCTTGGTGGCATGATGCGAAATGAGAGGCATCACATAAATGGTGATTTGATACTCTTTGGCTTGTCCTCTTTTGGAGACATTTGGCATGATGTTCCCTCAGAAGAAAACCTTACATGAGCAAAGAAAAATCCCCTTTAACAAGAACTTATAGACACGACATTCAAAAACATTCAAAAGCATAGCATTGTGGTTGCTCATCAAAGTTGTCAGGAGGATAACTTAAGTATGGTATGGGAGGCTAATATGAATCTCTCATTTTCCACCTCATTGGGTTAACTCACCTAGTTGACAAATTTATTTTCCACTACCCCAGAGTGAGCATGCATGTTATGGACAAACAACCATGTTCCACATTGTGTTGGAACGGTTGTGATTGATCCTTTGTTTTTATTTGTTTCTCTTGGTCTTTGATAGGGTATGAATATGTATCTTTGTTATTGCTGCATACTTAAGCATCTTGAATGTTTACTTTAGTGTGAGTTTGTCATGGGGGGAAACTCTCACTAAAGTGGGGGAAAAATGTAGCATCGAAAAAAGTAACCATTTTTCATACTTAGTTTGGGAATTAATAATTAATGATAAAATATACTTAATCGTGCCTTATTTAGGGTGTTGTAAAGTGTTTTCTTACACTTTCACACTTATCTAGGACTTTATTAATTAATTGAGGTTAATTGAGTTTAACTGGCCCCTTTAATTCAAATATATTCCTTATTAATTACATATTTCAAGGATCTATCCCGAAACCCATTAATGATATTGCCTAACATTTATATTGGAAAAGCTGGAGTCCTAGAAAACTATGTAAGACCCATTTGCCACTTTGGGAAAATGGGTCCTCCTAACCTTGGAAACCCTATTTTTGGCATATTTGAGGTGATTTTTTAATTTTATTTCACCTCCCTAAAGCTTGGTCCTAGAAAATTTTGCTAGGACCCATTTTCCACTTTGGGCGAATGGGTCCTCCTCACTTAGGACACCCCTTTTTAAATTTATTTGTGGCAGGAATTTAGTAATTTTGAATCCTAGATCTGATGTCAACTTGAATTATTTGAATTTTGGGGTTGATCCTTAGATTTAGTATAAATATAATGTTAATTCACATAGTTTCACCTAGCAAGTTCAAGTGATCATAAGAGTACTTTCACAAGAGAATTATAGAGCATTTCAAAGGTATTCAAAGGTAGATTATCAAGATTTTATTACAGAAATTCAAGATCATGTGGCATAGTGCATCAAGGATGTTGTTGAGCTAGTATGTGTTGATGTAGTATTGAAGATCCATTTGCAAGAATTAATTCATATCCAGTTCAAGATCAAGATCTACATTATACATGGCCACTTCATGTTAGTTTATAGCTTTACATTCTAAGAAATCTTCCAAGGTATCATCATTTCATGTTTAATGTTTCATGCTTTTATTTCATTATTTCATCATAAGGTTTAATTACCTAAGGGCGGGTGCATAAAGATGGGTAGCAATTTTGTGGCCACTTTTTTAAAAAAAAATTGAAAAATCATAACGCGCTCACATTATAGCTTGGTGTGTCGAGCCTAAGGCTCGGCCACCACAAAGCCATGACGTGAGCACGTTATAACACACTCGCATTATGACATGTTAAAATCAAAAAAAAGAGGTCGAATTCATTTTCAATTTCTGACTATTTTTCTCTTCTTGCCCGTGGCCAAAAACACCAGAATTTTGCACTTGCATTCTAGGAGGAGATTTTTTGAAAAAATCTTCATCAACAGTTGTTGATTCATTGC
>VDFB02047397.1:31545290-31611252 GCA_007258455.2 Sequoia sempervirens
AATTTCAGGAGCATACATTATGGACTGAGTCTTCATAGTTTCTGTTATTTTTAGTTCTAAAGACTTTATAGCTCGTGTTGAGCTTCTTCAATATTTCATTTCATGGGCTTTAAAGTCCATTAGTTGTTGACAATCTGTTGAAGACTTTATTAACTATAAAGTAGGATTTTGTTAACCGTTTCTATATAAATATGTAACTATTGAAAATGATGAATACAAAAGAATATCATTATGCTGCCATTATTTCTTTTCTAAGTTATACTTCCATATGAATAAAATGAGTTTTTCTCACCACTCTTTGAATTACTGAGTAATGTGAATGGAGTTCTTTGAATGAAGTAATTTGAAGATTACCGGTAAATGTGATCTAAGATAGTTGTAGAACAGCCCGAGAGCTGGCTGCTCGAGGGTTATAGATTAGATAGATAAGTATTTTACTTCTCATTTTGTACTTTCTTTTAGTAGATAATAATTGAAATTGGAATTTATTTTCATGTGTGTTTCATTTTGTTAGTGTCAATCCTATAGGTTGTAGCTAAGTTTGTAGTCTCTTAATTTAGTGTCTAAAGTTCTGAAGCACCTTCCTTTACTTGTTTCAGATTGTTAAATCATTTTCTGCTAGCTGTTTAGATTGTTATCTTTCACACTAGATCAATGTTTCCTAGTTTCTTTACAAGTTTTACTTCATTAAAAATCTATACATTCTTTAGACTAATCATTTCCATGATTTCTAGCTTAGTGGTGATGCTTTTCAGATTCATAGTTTTTTACTTTGTAGTTTAATTATTTCCAATTTTCTAGATAGATGATTTCCTACTTTCTAAGTTTAGAGGCTTGTTAAGTTTAGAGTTTTATTTAGTTGTTTGGTATTTAGAGAACCTGAGAGAGATAGTTGAGATGTCTTTTATTGCATATAGCCTTTGGACACTAACCGGTCGATATATTAATGTGTTTATTAACTAAAGTGTTAGGACCCATTGATAGCCTATCAACCCTTCTAGGATATGCCTACAAATTGTAAATTTGATTCTCATAGCTTTGAGATCTTTCATTTTACAATTTAAATGTTATTCTTCATTAGGTTTAGTTACATCAAATCATTTCCATTTAACTCCAAATCTTATTATCATAAAAAATCCCTTGAGATTCATGTTTGATTGGCTCACCTAAGGGTTGATAGTCAATCTCTACACCTTACAATATCTTAGGTTTAATGAAATAATGGGAAGAGGAACATCCTTAGTGTCTTAGTTCTTTGTATGAAGGACCTAGGCCACCCTATTTCCTTTTCACCATCTTTTCATCTTATATGCACCCTAGTGTATAACATTAATTTCAATATTAAATAAAGGTTTCTAAACTCAAATTATACATAGAATGTCATCCTCATTCCATCCATATTCATGTTCCGTACATTCATCTTTTCATATTTTTTATCCATAATTTTCCATATTTCATTTAAATTTTATTTAATTTTTTGATAGATATTCCATTTAGTTCTCACATGGATAACCTCTCAAGGGGCATCAATCATCATATTTTTGGGTATGTGTAGGATCATCATGGAAAAAATAAGCCCTATGGCTAAAAAATAAGAAAAATCGTGAGTTAGCAACTTGACATGTACCCTGAATAAGCTGTCTATATTATTTCAAAAATATAAGAAAAAGAGTTTGTGGTGAAAAATTGAATGTAGTTTCTAAAAATACTAGGTTTATTTAAAAAAAATCTATTTTGGTCAAAATTTGAAATTTCCCAATGCAACAGACTTAAATTTCTACAGTGGAAAAATAAGAAGTAGGTAAATCGTCTCCGACCACCCTAACCAATAAAAATATAATGTTTTTATAAGATTTTATATATAAGTAGAGGACCCATGTCCCGATGTGATGCATATGTTTTTTGTAATTTTTTTTCCAATTAAATAATTAATTATGAATTTTATTACAACTTCTTTAAAAATATAAAATCCTCGCATGTCCTAATTCACTCCAATTTGGTCAAAACTTCATGAAATTCATTTTTTTCAATCCTATAGTATGCGCTATAGATGTGACGATATTTCGTGATCTTCAAAAAATGTGATACTATTTGAAAGCTATAGATGTTTTTCAATCAGCCTATCGATCAGACTTTAGTTGTAATATTAGAAATGAATAATAATAATTTATTAAATTCAAAGTAAAGAATAATTTATATTGGTGGAAAGCTGAGAATCTCCTTAAAAACCTCCTTTACTTCATCAATTTCCGGTAAAAGTTGTCAGCCACATACCCTACACATACCCATCATATCGCCACTTTTTGGCACATCATGATCCTACACATACCCTATTCTATTTTTCATTTCTAATGCAATTAGAGCATGTCATCATCTTCATCTCTTTTATTTCTTCTTCTTGGATTTTTTTTTCCTTTCTTTGAAACAATGTCACTTCAAAATTTTCTTCAAAGAGTGGAAAAATGTAGACACCTAAAATAATTCACCTAATCATCAAATCCATATTATCATCATTAACCATTAACTATATTTAACATTATTGTTAATCATATCATATACCATTTAATAATTACCACATGATTATTAATAATAATAATTTAGAATCACCCAATATCCATTTAATTAAATATTATTTAATAATTTAATTAAATTTGAACTTAATATGGAAACTTTCAAATAATTTCCACTTTCACTCATTAAGTAACTCATATTTTCTCTTCAATAAATTTTTTCTTCATTGATCAATAAACTTATTCTCTATTTAGAAACTCGATCTTCTTCTATCAATTTATTAATCTCTATTTTGAAACATCTTCTTCTCTCCTCAATTAATTTAGTCCACAAATAGAAACTTGATATGCATATTTATTTATCAATAAATAAAATAATCCAATATTATCCTCTCATTAGTTCAACATGGAAAATATATTTTCTAGTTGATTTGAATCCATTGTAAATTTAGCTAACAAGTTTTTTATTCTCATCCTTATCATCTAGCTGATTTTTGTAAGAGTTGGTATAGAATAAATCTACACCACACAAGATTAGGTTAAAGGTTATAGTCACCCAATATCAAGGAACTTCATGAAAGTACAAGAGAGATCAATATGCAATTCTCAATATTGGAATGGAACTAAATCCAATAGAATAGATTTACAAATGAGAGAACCCCTAGGTTATATAGCCAAGGTGAGATATATGATTAAACATGATCATGACAAGTGTCTTAATCCTATGTCATGTGACAACTTATCATAACTACCTAGGACATGCGTGTTAAAAGTAAAAATATTAGATAAGATCTATTTACAACTAACAAATTCTAGAAAGGTTCCCTCCTAGGACCTAAGTAAACATGTAAATAGGACCTACTAGTGTCTAGATAGGTAAAACACCTATTTAAACCAACACCACCTTAAGTGTAACTTAGAGAGTAGATGATTATTATATAAATGGTATAAAGATGGGTACTAGATACAAGGCCATGTTATGTACCCATGTAAAAATTCAAATGGAATCTCTCATAAATGAAGAAAAGGAGAAAACTTAGTGGGACAAAATTCCTCCCCAAAAAAGGGATAGTGAACAAAATACTCTCAACGATGAATGAGAAGGACAAAACTCCATTCGAGGAAAAAAAACCCCCATAAGAGAGAATTAGAAGAGATACCATGCATCCCCCCTCAATGTTGAGTCTCCTACACATATGGTAGAAGCTCTAAATTAAATGTTGAAGGAGATCTAATAGCATTGAACACCATTCCTCCCCTTAGGAAGAAACAAAACCAAGATGGTAGATAGGATGTCTTCCCATTCCTGAAAGGAAGATGTGGGAAGAAAGATGATATGTGTTGTCTTTGATTCCAATTCTCAAGTGTCTCTAAATTGATGTCAAAATATGTCACAATCCAAATAGGAATTTTAGGCCATGCTACCAAAGAAGATAATCCTGAATCTCATAGAAATGATTGTAGAATATATTCCAAAGAAAAAGATACCTCCTTGAAATATTGTCGAAAATAATCCACACTCATGTCAAACTACAAAGGATGATCATGTAGGGAATCAACAAGAGGGTCAGAGTGTTCCCTCACACCAAGTAAAGAAGGAACATCTCCATCAAAGAGAAGATGAATGCCATAAATGATGTCTCCCAAATCTGAAATATGGGACTCACAAAGCAAAGTAACAATGTCTTTCAATTACTCATCCCAAGTAGCCATCTCTAGAAGACGATGAATGTCTTTTTGCACACTAAATCACAAGGAGCCAAAACTATGGCAACACAAGCATCCTCTAAAGAAACTTAGACAATGAAGATAGAATATCACCATATGCCACTAGATCCTAATTAGATGAAATAATACGAAGATTCAAATGACCACAATGAATCTCCTCAAAAGTGTCCATACTAGATTCCTCATTATGAACATTTGTTGAATCAATAGGAGGAGAAAAATGTGAGTGTAAGGAAGATAAGGTAGTATAATAACTTCCTACACTAATCTTGAGAAGAGGATAATGCAAAAATTTACATATATTTTTAATAATTATAAAAAAATTAACATAAATAAACATAAAAATCATGCATACCACAACATAGTAATTTACAAGAGGAAAATCCTTTTAGGAGAAAAATCTAACACTCCAAAATCTTCCCAATATACTATTCAAAAATCACACAGATTACAATATACTTGCAAAGTAAGATTCTCATAGGAGTATCACCAACCAAAGATCTTGAGGAAACATGACCACTATTAGACTCTCAGAATACATCATAATGCATAGTCATAATACAACACCATCATAAAATAGGGTTTCCTTATAGGGAAAGTAAAGCCAACAAAATATCAACTATCAAATTTGAGACTTAATGATAAACGATCCAAAACTACAATAATAAAATATACAAAATTTTTAGCTTTCAGGGGTGCTTCCCTTGAGCCCCCACCAAGGCACATGGTCCTTGGACCCCTATCAAGGGGATGATCCCCCTGTACCCCTCACAAGGGGTACGTCCGCCCCCCCACACACGTGCCCCCCTATACTTACATATCAATACTACCTTATGTAAGTGCAATGTTGAGACACATTTTCCCAATAGTGAGGTGGTGTATACTTGATATTGGTGATCAACCTCCCCAACTACAACTATATCTCTACTATGTAAATCTCAAATTACCATAGAATTTGTGTGAACTCAACAATCTTAACTACTCCACCTTGTGTGATATAATAGACATAAAGGATATTGGTTGATAATTAAGGCACACAAAGAAAACCATTTAATGATTCATCATCCATGTCAATGGATCCCTTCCCAAAAAGACACATATATGTGCTATTAGCCATCAAGATATGTGGTGATGAACGAGACTAAAATTAAGAGAACATACTCTCAGATGAAGCCATGTGATGTGAGGCCGTTGAATTGAGTATCCACCTATCTTACTCAAAATTTACAACTAGAACAAGTGTTTTCCCCTTATTTCTATTGAAAATTGATGAAGAAGAAGATGAACCCTTTGATGATGATGAAGAATTAATTTGATCCTTCTTAAGAAGAAGATTCAACTTGAATCAATCTATTTTGAATAACATTGGTGTTCATCATGCCTTTTTTTCTTGCAATATGCACATGTAGGCTTCTCCTTCTTAGATGACTCCCCTTTATAGAGATAGGATTTAGATTCTTTATGTAGCTTGTTATTTTTCTTCTTTTTCTTCTTATCAAGATTCTGGATTCTTTCTATACCTTAGACTCACTAGCCAACAATGCTTGTGACTTGGGAAAATTGATTAGACACATATTAGTTAACTTTGATTCCTCTTGGATTAGAATATTTACAAAGTCATCAAACTTAGGATCAACATATGATTCTCCCATAGAAAGTTGATGGGTATGAAAGCTATAAACAAACACCTAATAATCAGGACCAAGCTTAGATAACACATTCAAAATCAATTTTAGATCCTCCTTATCAATATTGAAATTTTTCAACTATGTTCTTAGTTTCTTAACTTTAGAGATGTAGTCTTGGATGTGGTTAAAACTTTTAAGATCAAGATTGATCAAATTGTTATCAATCTAATATCCCCTAATCTTATCAGTTTTACTGTATAATTTCACAAAATTCTCCTAAGCCTCTTTAGGTGTTTTGTATGATTCAACATGAAAGTGTAAATCAAATGAGACTAATGAACATATGCATCCAAATTTTTTCTCATGATCAATCTCCCATCTTTCCAATTCTTTAGCATCATTAGGTTGAGAAATAGTTTTTTAGATAGCATATAAGACCCTTCCCCATGAGATAATTCCATAATAATTTTCTCCACGTAGCATAACTATATGGAGTTAGGGGTTCATTTAAAATTTCCCCTTTACAAGAACACAAACCAAGAAAAAGAAAGCAATCAACCACTGCAAGATTACCTCCCAAAATTCACTCAATCAAGAAAACTCCCCAGTAATAAATGATTTGTGAAAATTTATATTTAGTGTGATTAAAGGTTCCACTTTCCAAAAATAGGGAAGTTGACTTGATCTTAGTGCAAATAGATGCCAAATATGGCCACAAGATCAAAGTAATTTTTTTACACAAAATGGGATCAACCTGATTACACCACTAGAAAGTACATGAATATAGCCCAAAAATGTGCAAATTATGCAATTTCAAAAAATATTTCACTCAAAAAATTTACTGTAGGAGTAAGAATGGAGCCTCAAAAGTTTTGAAAATAAGAACAGCTTAGTAGCACCTCTGAGAATCTAAAATTTCTAGAAATACTAGGCACCAAAATAAAAACCAATTGCACCACTAAAAAGAGTGACATTTTACACAAAATAAAAAAAAATGTTGCAAAGGGAGTCCGAATGATTGAGTTATGGCCTTTTGAAGTTCAACTGAAAAATCAAAAACTCCAATGGAGAGGGGGCAAAAATATCCCAATGAGTGCCAACGTCACTGCTTAGGCAGTGCTGATGTCAGAAGATGATGATGTTAAATTTTATGGCCTTGAGACCCTCACACCATAAAAATATACATTTTTCACCTAATATATTCTATTAGAATATTCTAAGTCAAATTTTCTACCCAAAATCTTCATTGTTTGATGAAATATTCTTCTTTAGTGGATGAAATATATATTCTTGAGTTTAACCAGTCACATGTCCAGTTTTATTGTTGGTGGAATATGCAATGTAGCCCACATGACACCTATGAAGACTAATGAAAATTTCCATGTGAAAGAATCTTTCACCATTATTGGCCTTCTATACAAGGATGTACCTGCTAATGTAGGTATGACCTGCAAATATTCTTTCTATCAAAAAAACCATAGACTTAAAATAACATCGCATACTTGAAAAACCAATTTTTCAATGGAAAATATTTTTCAGGTCTATAGACAAATTTTCTTGCTAACTACAACTTTGAAAACAATTTTTTTTGTGACAGATTCATATAACCATATAAATGTATGGTTGGATGTACGACCAAATTGGCTAAATTTTTTCTCTAATTCGTAGGGAAAATTGCTCAATTTTTTGTGATTTGGTAGTCGACCTTACGGTTTTTGGATCTCCTAGATGCAATGATAGGGTTTCATTTGACCCAAAATGCTCCAAAATTGTAGCTACCTCTTAGATTGGGCAACCACACTTTAGCTTCAAACCCTCATAGATCTTCCCTCATATGTCCAATTTGGATGAAACAAAAGGAAAAACTAACTTTATCGAGTCCTTTGATCTCAATTTTAAGCTCTAATTTGAACCTTCAATACAAAGCCACAAAGAGGAAACCCCAAAATCTGGTATTTATTTCAAGATTTTTTGATTCTCTAGAACATCATTCGATGCAAGAGAAGATAATACTCAACTTTTTAGTATCTACCAATATTTGTAACCTATATCTCTCAATAAAGAATGACAAGAAGCAATCCCAGAAGCTCTGATACAATGTAAGAGTTGGTATAGAATAAATCTACACCATACAATAATTGGTTGAAGATCATAGCCAATGAAGATCTAGGAACTTCATGAAAGCAGAAGATAGATCAATATGCAATTCCCAAGATTGCAGTGGAATTAAATCCAATAGATCTGATTTACAAATGAGAACCCCTTGGTTATATAGCCAAGGTGAGACATAGGATTAAATAGGATCATGACAAGTGTCTTAATCCTATGTCATGTGACAAATTATCATAACTACCTAGGACACGTGTTAAAATTCAAAAGATAATATGAGATCTAATGATAACTAACACCTTCTAGAAAGATTCTCTCTTAAGAACTAAGAAAACTTAACATGTAAATAGGACCTTCTAATGACTAGATAGGTCAAACACCTATTTACACCAACAATTTTTTATTGGAAAGTCTATAAATAGGATCAATCCTTCATCAATTTAATATCTCACACTTTATGCAAGTATATTATTTCAAAATCAAATCAATCATCAAATTAGTGTTATGATGTTGAGTCACATCCACATCCAATCAAGCAATGGGATCAATAAATTAAAATTATCTATTTAATTTTACTTTATGTTTTCCAGACTTTGTTTTTCTTGTTTTTTATTTTAATGCTTACAACTATTATGTGGAAAAATTACTTCTATCAAACTTATTTCTTTCTCATCCTTTCTTTTAGTCTCCTTCAAATAGGTCTTCTAGGAATTTGTGAGAGTTGTATACAATGTTGGTTCTATTACATCTATTTAACCATTGACTACAACCTCACATAAATCATTTGTAACTAATTGTGAACCAATTATCTTAACCTACTCTAAAAGATGTAAAACAAGGTGCGAAAAGAAAGGAAAAGAGCACTAACACCTCAATGATAAGCCTAGTTGAATTCAAAACAAAGAAAGATAAGAAAAATAAGATATTTACCTTGTATTGAATTGATCTTTGGTTGGCCCTTCATGGTTGATTTTGTGTGCTCCTTTTGATGGCAAGGTGGATGAAATTGATTCAAAATGATCTATGCAATATGAGGATTGAAATGGGTTATGTGGGTAGTTGAGTAGATGAATGAAGTGGGTGCAAAGAAAGCTTGAATGTGCAACAATGGAGGATGATATAAAAAGTTGAATGAGCTTGAGATGAGATAGTTGAATGCTTGAGCTTGAGAAAAATGGTTGAATGAAAAGTGTTAGTGAGAGAATGAAAGGAAATTCTTTCATTTTATGGAGAGAAGCCCTAAAAATATGGATGGTTGAGATCTTAACACATGAGCAAGATGAAGGGTTGGGGTGAGTTGAGGACTCACAAGCCCTCACATCTTTCCATGTGGTGGATGATGTGTCACAAGGAAACATGAGGTGGAAGATGGCATGTGATGGGAAGGTACTTGTAAGTACCTTGGAATAAGGATGATGTGACCTCTCAATGATCACATGGGGAAGAGGAGAATCTTGGATAAATAAAAGTGAATTTAAAATTCACTTGATTCAGAGATCTTAAGGATAAGACAAGGTTCCAAAAAAGAGAGTTGAGAAGTACCTTGGATATGACAAGGTCCTTAAAAAGGTAAGTACTTACCCACATGTGACTGATGTGACATGTCAAAGGTTCTAGAAGACTTTGGCACATGTGAGTGATGTGACAAGTTGGAGGTTCTAGAACTTGCATGGGAATAAGGAGAGTCTTGGAAGGATAAAAAGGAATTAAAAATTCCTTGGGGGATGGGGAGTGTTGACCAAGGTATTGATTAGGCTTAATTAATGAATAATTAGAAGATAATTAGTGGTTAAGGAAGATTAGAAGCCCACTTTCAAAATTTGGAGGATGTGACACATCCTAATCAAGGATTAGGCATGTGCACATCCCTAATGAAGAGACTAGGAGGTTGATTAGGGTTAAGGAAAATGATGTGACATGTGAAGAATTAAATAAATGTCATATTTATTTAATTAATTTGATGAAAAGGAAAGTAAAGGGGGTAAGGTAATTTATTATTAACTAAATACCTTAGGGATTTTAGAAGGATTAAGGGTATTAATTAGATAATAGCAATATTACCTAATTAATGTGAATAAGAGGATGTTTAGATGAACAGGGATAAATTTGGACCAATGTAAGTGTCCAAATTTAGGTGTCTACATTTTCCCCCTCTTTGAGATGATGTTACGAAGTAGCATCATTTGAAAGAAGATTAAAAGATAGCACTAGGATGTAGATGGTTAGATTGAGAAAGATGCCCCTTTCATTCAAAGGAGTGACTAGGAAGAAAGATGATGGGGGTGAACATGAAAGTTAGGGATTGAGGATGGATGCCCCCTCGAGAGGACATGCGGGTTAAAGAGAACATGGGTGTGCTCTTGAAATGGATGATGTGATGAAAGGGTAGATGAGGGAAATGTTGCAAAGTGACATAGAAGAGAGGATGATGAGTGAGAGGAGATGGGGAAGCACAAATGGATTTAAGGATAAAGGTGATGTTGCCCCAGTCAAGCTACAAGCTAAAATGGGTTGATGATGGATGGAGTGTTGTCAATGAGGGAATGATATATCCCGAAACAACATGAGGATAGGGAAAGATACATCCTGATGATGATGATGATGATGATGATGATGAAAGTGTTTTTGATGAGGGAAGGATACATCTCGATGAAAGGGTTGTTGATGAGGGGAGGATACATCCTAAAACAACACCAAAGGATAGGGAAGGATACATCTCGATGATGATGATGATGATGGTGGTGGTGATTGGATCAAGGCTTGTAGAAAGGATGGGAACAACCAAGGATGTGATTAGATGATTTGTACAAGATTGAATGGAAGAGGATTAGATTGGGATACGAAATGGAAGAAAGGAATAGAAATGATGGGGAACAAGATGCTTAGAATAACCAATCTATATTATTCTAGGAATATTGAAGAGATGATGATAAGAGATTGGATGGATAGGGGAGGGAGATTGATGAAGGATGAATGGATGGGGGGGAATTTTTGATAGATGAGAGGATGGAATGGGAGATGAAATGAAATCCTAATGCAATTTTCCATTTTCAGAGCACTAATTTTTGCTATAGCATAAGACACAAGATGCCAGGGTATGAAGAACCAAGGCCTATTCATGTATAATGCATAAAACAAACACAATAGACAAGAAGGCTATCCCAACACCCAAAAGTCATGAAGCCCTTGGTTGGGCCAAGCATTGGGATAACCACAAGAACAAAAGGATGCCCCAGTGTAACAAAAGACCTCAGGTGTCTTGGTGGGTACTACGTTGGACATCCTAGAAGACAACAACAAAGTAAAAGGATCAAGATATGCCCCTATGCGAACCAATCAAAACACACCATAATATGATAGATCAAGGAGGCCTTGACAAGTGATGATAGGGAGCTCAAGTGATAAATAAAATCCAAAAGTATCAAAAGATTGCAATAAATTTCAAATGTCCTTTGCCATGGGATTGGGAGGATGGATGGGGTTGATGAGGTCTATTAGGAAGGATGCATCTTGTTGATACCAATGCTGGATAATAAACTAAAAGATTGATATGACGTAGGATAGTTGAAACTGATTGGATCTCATGATATGAGTGGATCTCATTTGTGAAGAACTAGTGAGATAAGGGCATAACTTGATGACACAACACAAGAGAGACAAGACACGAGACTGATACACCCTAAAGACCTAGGGGCTTAGGGGCCAATCAAAGATTAGCCTTGCCTACGTGAAAGCGCAGAGCCCTGGTAGTTTGATGAAAGGTTGACGACTGACAATGGATAAAATGGGAAGAGGACAATGGAGACCTCGATGGATGACAAAGACCGGATAGACAAAAGCCTCGGGGGAAGATAAAATGATAGACCTTGCCTACGTGAAAGCATAGGGGCAATGTAGTTAGACGAAAGGCCAAAGAAAAACAATGGATAAAGGATGATGAGATGACTAGGATAGGATGGAGAAAGGGAGCCCCGAGGGAAGATCAAAAGATCAACCTTGCCTATGTGAAAGCTCAGGGGAAACGTAGTTCGACAAAAGACCAAAGAAAAATGATTGATAAAGGATGATGATAAGATAATCCTTATAAGAGGATAAAATGATGGACCGATACGATGAGACAAGATAGACCTATTGGATAAGATAGGATGATGGTGATCATGTGTACCTCAGGGATGGGATAGTTATCCAAATCATCAAGAGATGAATTGGGATGATGATATGATGGATAGATAAGTGATGAAAAATGATAGGAGATTGGAAAGATGTGCAAAAGAAGCAAGAGTGGGGACGATGAGATAGATGGCATTGGATTGCATGGGGAGAAGCCTATAGCTAGATACATATGACAAGGGATTATGAGATGGGATGAGGATATAGATGAATGGATAAGGAGATAAGGATGGGGAGATGAAAAGGATTGTTTGGATTGGTAAGGAGATAAGGATAGGTAGGAAGATAAGGATGGGGAGATGGAAGGGATTGTTTGGATGGATAGGAAGATAATGACGAGGAGATGCAAGGGATGGTATAATGGATGGATAGAGGGATAAGGATTTGGATGCATAATAGGTTACTGGATGGATAGATGGAAAGGTAAGGATTTGGAAGAGGGAGGGGATGACATGATGGATGAATGATATCTCCAAGGACGTATGTCACGAAAGAAGATATATGCCCCCACTCTAGATATGTCATGTGTGATGAGGCAAGAGGAAGGGAAGATGAGTGGATGGGAAGATAAAGGAGATAACTGGAGGAGGATAGGATGTGTGGCTAAGGGAGTTTGATGGATGAAGGTAGGATGTCAGGACAAGGATGGGAGACTGATGGTAGCATGTAAGGTGGACAAAGTAAGGCATATGGATGTGGATAGGATGCATGGATGAAAAAGGTAATTGTAGAGGATAAGGAATATGATAGTGCATGGATGAGGGGAATATATGCCAAGAGATTTCCAAAGCATGTATATATGTGTGCCCCTATCTATATCAAGATCACAAGGATGATGGAGGGATTGGGAAGGTAGGTAGGATGGAGGAGATGGATGAAGGGAATGCATAGCATGAAGATACCCCCAAGTTTGAAAGGAGATAGAGGGGGATTTATACATGACGCTTGTTTTCCAGGTTTTCATCATGGTACCTATCCAATGTGCTTGTTTTCCAAAAAAAAAATTCTTATTTTTTTATTTTTTTGACTTTTTTGACTTTTGTGATAGCATGCGGAAGAAGATGGATAAGGATAGGGATGCGGATAAGGGGATTTAGAATACATGTGATAAGGAGATGGATGAAGTACTCAAGCATCAAATTCCATACGAAGTATTAAGATCCCATGTTTGAAGCGACTGTTGGTTGTTCGTACAACCTTATTAGGATAAATGGATTATGCAAGAGAATGAATTAAAGGGATTTGATGGGGGAGATATGTGGGATAATGGATGGGATGCTAGAAAGGGTATGGATACAATGATGGGGTGGAAGTGTGATGGGGTGGTAAGTTCAGGGCCAACATTGGCACATGTGGTGGTGTATGTGAAAGGATATGAGGACTAATGGATGGAGATTGTGGAGATAATGGAAGAGATGGGATAGTGAATTTTGGGACATAAGGACCCAAAATAGGTTTAGGAGATGAAAGGGGTGTATGATTAGCTTTTGGATTACCAAATTTGGATGTTGTTACAATTTTTTGATTTGAAGGTATTGCATCATTTTTCTTTGGGATCCACATGGTTTTGATCTTTGCTTTGGTGGGCCTTTGTGGCCTATGGATTTGATTTGGATTCTGGATTTGATTTTGTATTGGATTTGGATTTTAGATTTGAATTTCTTTTTGTTAACATGTCTTTTAGAGGGGACATGAGGAGCTTTTGATTCATGTGGATGTTTAGATTCATGAATTTTTTCTTTAGCATCCAAAGTGCTTTTAGAAGCAATCAGATGGGTGCGAGGAGATGGATGATGTGGAGTGGTGGAGGTAGGATTATGGGGATTATGTGTAGATGGAGGATGTGTAGGTATGTGCCTTTGTTGATCTTGATTAGGGTACATGAGAGTGGGATGTTGATGATGGGTAACATGGAGGGGTGATGGATGGATGAAATGATGGATAAGATGAGATGGAGGAGGTGATTTTGGGATATAAGGGACCAAAATAGATGTAGTACCTAGAGGATGCATGATAGTGGGTGGAGGGACATAATGAACCAAAATGTATGGATCAGATGAAGGAGGAATATGGATGGTTGTTTTGAGGCGATACAATGGAGGATGAGGGATGGCAACAAATGATCTGGTGGAGCAATGGGAAGAGCCTATATTTCTTTTGGAAGAGGCTTGTTTAGGACATCTAGAGGTTGTACCAACATCTTTAGATTGTGAGTCTTGAGAAATATGTCGAAGAAATTGCATACAAATTTTTTCTTTGACTTGGATGGGCTCTAAAATACCTTGCTCATGAAGGCCTAAGACTTTTCCTTGATAATTTATGTTCTTTAGCATTCGATCCATCATATGATTTTTGTCATTATGGAAGAATGATGCGATTCCATTATTAGGTGGAGGATGATGGGTGGTATATATGCTTTGTTTTTCTTTTGCAAGGAGACCACATGGAAGAATGTGAGAATACCAAGGGGATATAAAAGTGGTGAGGGAATAGTAGGTTTAGGCGATGATGGAGGATCGTGAGATGGAGATGATGGGATATCAACATCTTGATGGGTGGTCTCAAGAGAGGGATTAGGTGATATGATAGGATTTTGATTTGTGGTAGTAGGCGATAAGGGATCATGCAATGGAGTGATCAGATCTTGACTATAAAAGGGATCATGGGATGAAATGGATGGCATGATGATGGAGTCTTGGAGGGACTCTTCAAGTGGGGAAGATGGAAGGATAGAGGATTCAAGGCATTCATGGGAATGGATTTTAGTGATACTAGAAGTAGGAGAAGTGGATTGGATTTAGGTGTCTTTGATGGATTGAGTGGATCTAGGAGTAGTAGGGGTGGATTGGATTTGGTCATCTTCAATGGGCTCAGTGTATCTCAAAGTAGAAGATGAGGACTCAATGGATTCAATAGGTTTGATGATTTTATCAATTTGAGTGGTGCTAGGGGTGGTAACATCAATGATAGGTGTGGTACAGAGAAGGGTCTCATCAGTAGGAACCATAAATGATGGATTGGGATTGCATGGTTCCATGACTACAATGTGTAGAGTGGGGGATGTCTTCTTTGTCATAAGTCCTTGGAGAACTTTTGGAGTGAGAAACTTGCATACTTTAGGCTTGGTTGGGGTGATGGGCATAGATGAAGGATCAGGGATTGGTGAAGGATTGTGATTATGAAGTGGTGGACTAGGATTAGATGGAGGAATGGGATTGGATATAGGACTGGGAGTAGATGGAGGGTTAGGATTGGATGGAGGATTAAGGTAGGGATATTGGAATGGTGAATTAATATAGGAGGATATGGACATTGGATTAGTACAAGAGGATATAGCTAGTGGATTATAGTAAGGGTATTGGGATGGTGGATTAGGATAGGAAGACATGGGTGTTAGATTAGGATAGGGAGATGCAGATGTTGGATTAGGGTAAGTTGATGGGTGTGTAGGATTAAGATAAAAAGGTGTGGATGTAGGATTAGGATAGGTTGATTGGTATGGAGGATTAGGATAGTGGGACATGGATGAGGGAGTGTAATAGGAGTATTGGGATGGAAGATTAGGATATGAAGATGTGGGTATCAAATAAGAGGATGGTGTAGATGAAGGACATGATGAATATGTAGATGGGGAAGATACTGGAGATCCCTTGTCAAAGGTAACATAAGGAGCATGATTAGGTGTGGAAGAAGACATAACGGGATAGCTTGAAGGGATGATCAGATTGTGGAAAGCGGGTGTAGAATGCTTACTAGTGATGCTAGCATCAAGGGGATCTATGTCATATACCTTTTAATCAACAAGACTTTCATTATCATCATCGACACAATTAGGGTTTCCCTTGACTACTATTGATGGAGGATAAAGATTCATGATGATGAAAGGATAAATAGGATGGATCAAAGATTTTGGATGTAAATGGACTAAAGCTCAAACTAGGATTTAGGTCAAGCTCAGAATGGGATTGGATTAAAGCTCAGATTAGGAAGATTGGATGATGCGATGTGATTGATCCTGATGATTAGAGTTGATTATCAAAGGATGATTACAACACCGAATCTACCTCAAGATGGAAGAATATTGATTAGGTCAAAGGTGATTGGATTAGATCAGATAAAATTGATTGATGAGATGATTGACAAGATCGAATAATGGATCTGATAAGGTGATGGAAGGGATTCTAAACCAAGTTTAGAGATTACCCTAGGTGACTTAGGATACTGATTGATCAGATTAAAGAATAAATGGATGATTGCGACACCGAATCCACCTTGAGATTGAAAGCGGATTGATTGGGCCGACGACAATGATTGATTGACTTAGGATGGATGAAAATCCTAAGCAGATGTTGATGATGATGATGAGATTTAGAAACCTAGGTCAATTTGGATAATAACTTCAAATGAAGTTTAGAGGATTTGGATTGAGAAAATGATGAGTGATGTGTAACCTAGAGATACTTTTGGATGATGTACCTATATGATTCAATGATGAACGAATGACCTTGGGAGAATGCAGGTGGACCAGAGCTCAGATTAGGATTGGATCAAAGGACATGATAGGAATTATTCTAAAGCAAGTTCAGGGGTTTTAACAAGAGGACGTAAGATGCTGACAATAAGATTTTTCTAGATTTGGCAGTTTTCAAAAATTGTCAAATTTTGCCATTTTAGGTAACTGCACAGGCATATCTTTGAGAGTCTAGTTTTTTCCCAAAAAAATCCTAAAATTAAGATAGGATGAATTTCCAACTAACATCCTAAGTTTGAGACATGCGTTCTGAGTTATTAATGAAAGCGATTTTTCAAAAAATGAAAAAAAACACTAAATTGTGATTTTGAGGGTCAAGATGAAAGTTTGAAGCCTTGAAAATGTGCCGAAACGGGGGCCAACTAACTAGGTATTAGTTGAAAATCCACATGCCACCTCATAATGCAGCCACCCATAAAATTTCAGCCCAACTGGACACCTGAGTCAAAAGTTATGGCCTCCAAAAGTTTCTGCATAAAAAACAAAACCCCTTAAACGAAGTCTAGATGATTGGGATGGATGATTTGATGATAGATATGGACTCTAATGATGTTCTAAGAAGCACCTATGTGGTTTGGTCGATGAAATGATGACTTACAAAAAATGTTGATGAATGGAAACGATGGTGGTGGGAAGATGAATGAAGGTGAAATTAGTTGTTTGAGGGGCAGGTTCACCCAAGTTAGGGAAGGTTTGCCCAAACTGGGGAAGGTTAGCCCAATGGTAAGGGAAGGTTTTCCCAAATCAAGGGAAAGTTCACCTATTCAGTGGGAGGTGGGAAACGGATGCTCGAAACATGCAAACAACTTCTCGAGATGAGGGGATGATTGCTTAGATTGAGGAGATGAATACTTGAAATGAGGAAGGGATGTTCGGAAAGAGGAGATGAAGGATCAGAACGAGTAAGTGGGTACTTGGAATGGAGGAACAAAAGCTCGTAATAGGAAAATGAGTGGTCAAAATGACTGAATGAAAGGTGAACAAGGTTGTTTGGAGGGCAGGTTCACCCAAATTTGGGTAGGTTTTCCCAAGTTAGAGAAGGTTCACCCAAACTAAGGGCAGGTTTTCCCAAACTAAGGGAAAGTTCACCCAAGCATAGGTTAGGTTCGCCTGTTGGTGAAAGATAGGTAGTAGATGGGTGATCAGATCAGGTAAACAGATGCTTAGAACAAGGAGATGAATACTTGGATCAAGGAGATGAATGTTAGGGATGGGGAACGATTGTCCAAAATGGAGAGACAAATGCTCAAAATAGGTGAATGGATACTCGAAACGAGCAAACGGGTGCTTGAAACGGGTGAACTGGTGTTCAAAATGATTGTTTGGAGGGTAGGTTCTCCCAAGTTAGGGAAAGTTCACCCAAGTTACGGTAGGTTTTCCCAAGTTAAGGTAAGGTTCACCCAAATCTAAGGGGCAGGTTCACCCAAGTATAGGTCAAGTTCCCCTATTAAGTGAAAAAAAGGTAGGAACATATTCTTGGATCAGATAAATGGGTGCTCAGAACGAGGGGGTGACTGCTCTAAATGAGGGGATGATTGCTCAATATGATGAAAGAATGTTTGGAATGGGGAGATGACTGCTTGGAATGGGAAAATGAGTACTTAGAACGAGAAAATGAGTGCTCGGAATGGCTGAACAGAAGGTGAAAAAGGTTGTTTGGAGGGAAGGTTCGCCCAAGTTAGGGAAAGTTCGCCCAAGTTAGGGAAAGTTCACCCAAGTTAAGGGAAACTTTTCCCAAACCAAGGGGCAGGTTCTCTTGTTCAGGTAAAAGATTGAAAATTTAGACAAAAATAGGTTACAAAATGACTGAGACAGAGGGCAGGTTCACCCCTATTGAGGGAAAGTTCACCCAAGTTGAGGGAAATTTCACCTTTTTCAACTAACTTAGACTCAATTTGGATGAAAATGGCTATGGAAAAGGACCAAAAATATTTCCAACAACAAGCAAATGAAAAGAAACACACTGGTTTTACATAAAGAAGACAATACATACAACACAATCCTAAGAGTAGTGATGAGGGGTATGGTCAACATAGTCCTTAATCTAGGATGAACAAGGTGTCTAGGGAGTCCTTGATATACTCTTAGTATATGAGGCACAATTGTGAATACCATCCCATCATAGGCATGAGTCGGGAACCCCAGCAAGATATTGAAGGGCTCAGACCAACTCTTCACGTCTATCTAGGTATCACCTTAGCTTTGACACTCCACCAGACACAACATGACTAGATTGGGGTACAACTTTGGCTGTCCCCCCTTTGTATACCCCACTGGTACACATGGTTGGGATCATCCCTTGGGTTGATGAAATCCTCAAGCAGGTCCCACTAGAAAGAGAGCACTAATAATTTTCTGCTACTCCCCAAGCTCACACAAAGTGCAAGGGGAAAGTGTGAATGAAGTAGTTCCCCCTTGGGTGACACAATGGACTTACAGAAATGACAAGAAATAAGTTGACTCCCCCTAATTAGATCTATGTGCCTAGATTAATGAACAAAAAATGATAAGGAAACGATAAACAAACTAGATAAACCGATCATCCTGAAAGAAAGATGTTAGTTGTTTTGGATCTTTTCTCTTCATCAAGTGTGAAATAAGTTACATGAATGTTAGCAAAAAAATAGACACACTTACAAATAGATGATGTTAGGGAGTTAGAGTCTCAAAACAATGAAAATGGAATCCAAAAAAAAGCTTAAATGACTATTTTTACCTCACAAAAGGCTCTGTCTGGGCAAGTTCGCCCTTGTTGGGGGAAATTTTTCCCCTCTATATGGGAAAGTTCACCCTTGTCGGGGGAAATTTTTCCCCTCTATATGGGCAAGTTCACCCCTCCTAGGGAAGGTTCTTCCTTCTGTGAGGGTAGGGTTTCCACTCTATAGAAAATAGTGAAGAAAAAGACTGAAAATGAACTGAAAATAGTACTTTTACCTTGTGCAAAAACCTTTGTTTTGGGAAGGTTCACCCCTCCTAGGGCAGGTTCACCCCTCTACAAGGGCAAGTTCTCCCCTCCTAGTGTAGGTTTTCCCCTTTGTAAGGGAAGGTTCGCCCCTCTACAAAACTGTATGGTGCTCAGATGGGCGACCTTGTAGGGTAGGTTCACCTCTATTGAGGGAAGGTTCGCCTAAGTTGGGATAGGTTCACCCCTCCTAGGGAAAGTTCACCCTCTACAAGGGTAGGCTCACCCAACTGTGGGTGGGGTCACATGTCTACAACTTGAACCTACAAAATGTTAAAAAACTAAAAACGTAAAAGAAAGGGACCCATTTGTGGGTCCCACCTGGCATGCCAGAAATGTGAACAAGTGATCTTAACCTACTCTAAAAGATGTAAAACAAGGTGCAAAAAGAAAGGAAAATAACACTAATACCTCAATGATAAGCCTAGTTGAATTCAAAAAAAAGAAAGATAACAAAAAGTAGATATTTACCTTGTCTTGAATTGATCTTTGGTTGGCCCTTCATGGTTGATTTTGTGTGCTCCTTTTGATGGCAAGGTGGATGAAATGGATTCAAAATTATCTATGCAAGATGAGGATTGAAATGGGTTATGTGGGTAGTTGAGTAGATGAATGAAATGGGTGCAAAGAGAGCTTGAATATGCAACAATGGAGGATGATAGTAGAAGTTGAATGAGCTTGAGATGAGATAGTCGAATGCTTGAGCTTGAGAAAAATGGTTGAATGAAAAGTGTTAATGAGAGAATGAAAGGAAATTCTTTCATTTTATGGAGAGAAGCCCTAAAAAGATGGACGGTTGAGATCTTACCACCATGGGAAAGATGAAGGGTTGAGGTGAGTTGAGGAATCACAAGCCCTAACATCTTTCCATGTGGTAGATGATGTGTCACAAGGAAACATGAGGTTGAAGATGGCATGTGATGGGAAGGTACTTGTAAGTACCCTGGAATAAGGATGATGTGACCTCTTAATGATCACATGGGGAAGAGGAGAATCCTGGATAAATAAAAGTGAATTTAAAATTCACATGATTAAGAGATCTTAAGGATAAGACAAGGTTCCAAAAAAGAGAGGTGAGAAGTACCTTGGATATGACAAGGTCCTTAAAAAGGTAAGTACTTACCCCGATGTGACTGATATGACATGTCAAAGGTTCTAGAAGACTTTGGCACATGTGAGTGATGTGACAAGTCGGAGGTTCTAGAACTTGCATGGGAATAAGGAGAGTCTTGGAAGGATAAAAAGGAATTAAAAATTCCTTGGGGGATGAGGAGTGTTGACCAAGGTATTTATTAGGCTTAACTAATTAGTAAATAGAAGATAATTAGTGGTTAAGGAAGATTAGAAGCCAACTTGCAAAATTTGGAGGATGTGACACATCCTAATCAGGGATTAGGCATGTGCACATCCCTAATGAAGAGATTAGGAGGTTGATTAGGGTTAAGGAAAATTATGTGACATGTGAGGAATTAAATAAATGTCATATTTATTTAATTCATTTGATGAAAAAGAGAGTAAAGGGGTAAGGTATTTAATTATTAACTGAATACCTTAGGGATTTTAGAAGGATTAAGGGTATTAATTAGATAATAGCAATATTACCTAATTAACGCAAATAAGAGGATGTTTAGATGAAGAGGGATAAATTTGGACCAATGTAAGTGTCCAAATTTAGGTGTCTACACTAATATTATCTTCATTTTCTTTACCAACATGCCATAATTTTATCCATCAAAAGAGGGTGGTTGTTACCAAATCTTACTGTCACCTTCATCTATTCTTGACACTCAAAATAGGTTCAAAACCTTGGGTTTTGATACTAAAATAGTGGAAAAGAACCACAACCTACAGAGACCAATGAAGGAGAATAAGACTCATAGCCACATAGAAAATATATTTTCTATTTATCCCAAAATATCATTTACAAAAAAAATCATATTTTGATTACAAAAATGTTTAAAGATATTTTTACCACTACTATGAATGATTGCTCTTCGAGGATGGTATTTGGGGCTATTGTGTATAATTTCTCTTTATGCAGCTACATAGTGTTGTCTAGAGCTATTGTATATAATCTCTTTTTGGAGTGACAAACAATTATCTTCTTCTTTCAAAGTTGATTATTTTTTCCATTACACTCCCTTCTCTTCTATCCTATATTATTTTTCACATACTCTATTATTGCATTTCCTTTCATTAATACTTCTTTCTACTAACAATTATCTTTTGATTTTGATTTTTTCTCTTTACTTTTTAAATTCACTTACCAACATTAATTTTCCCCTAAAAATGGAACTCATTAAAAAATTTCTAAATTTGGCTCCATAAATAGAGCCCCCAAAATTTATTGTTATTTGGTGGTTGCAAAGAAAATGTAGGTGGAAAGATTCAAGAAGTCTTTGTCATAGGGAAACATAACTATCAAAAATGATTCTCTGACTTAAGATTAATGCATATAAAATAGTGTTGTGGCTTATACAACCACAAAAAAATCCTTCTCAAATAATTACAAGGACCTATAAATATTGATTATTATCATGTAACTAAACAAGTACTTGGAAATTAAATTTCTAAATTCATTCAAGAATTGTAAAAGTAAATTTTAAATGGGTGAACAAATTCTAGGTGGAAAGTGTGAGATAATAAAAAAATGAGATCTATTAATGAAGGTTATGTTTTTCTTGCCTGTGTAGTGGGTGTTCTTTTGGGTGTCAGGTTCCAATTAAGTTCTTATGAATCCAATCTCATGGAGCTTCTTTTGTAAGAAAAAAAATGAAAAAAATAATCATTCAAAATAAAGTAGATTTTTTTGACGTTTGAAAAGGAAGTTTCTTGGGAAAGGAAATTGTATTTTTGAATTCAAAGAATGCAAGTGTGCACATGAGCTTGTGTAGAGAATATGAGTGCACCATGGTGGCATCTAGGATGCAAAATAAATCAAGGACGAGTTGAGAAATTTAAATGTGAAAATTAGTTTCATTTGATACTAGGTGTAGGTTTTGAGATAGTTTATATTCCAAAAAATAAAAAATGATCAAAGTTATATTTATGAAATGAGAGCACTAAAAGTGTCAAAAAAGAAGAAGGAAAAAGTGCTAAATAGAGTTTCTTGTCTCAATAGTACAAAAGAAGATATGAAGCCTATTATTTAAAAGCAAAAGAGATTTCATATGATCTTTCTCAATATTAAACATTTTTTACATGTCACTTGATTAAAAATTACAAGATTCTTGATGTAAATATAATTTGCGTTTAATAAATATATATAATATCTAAAGCCTGAGACAACATGTGTACAATTAAGAGAAAGTGTTTTATTTTTAAATGAAAGACATTGAACCCCTACTATGAAACACCAAACCATTTCATGCAAAGCTGATCTATTTAATGTAGGACTTAAATAGTATGAGAAAGCAACAGAAGATGTGAATTCAACCTGGAAGGGTTTGTATAATTTGATGAGCTCCTTCACACGGTCCACAATGAAAACCTCCTCATCCTCGTCAATGCAACTGATATCACCTATATGTGTAGACATTGAAAATTATCCTAGGTCTTTGACGACACTTTTTCACTAATTTTTTGTCTAAAACTAATTAAATAATTTATTATTTAATTAGCACTAATATTCCTCTTCTAATTCCCAATAATTAAATAATTTTTAATCATTTAATTATTGTTCTTCTAAACCATTAATTAAATAATTTTCATTATTTAATTAATGTTCATGATTGTTTCTTCCTAACTATTCCTCTTAGATTAAATAATTCTTCAACTATTTAATCCCTTACTTAATCTTTCCTCTCAAATTAAATAATTCTTTAATTATTTAATTTTTCTTCAATTTTAATCATCCCTAAACTTGCTAATTTTGAAAGGGGAGGATAATTCATCTTATTTAATTATTAAATCTTTAATTATCCTCACCTAGATTTCATTCCCACTTATCTATCCCACTTTCTCTCACTTCACTTCAACTTTTCTCTTCCACTTTCCAATTTTCATTCACATTTATCTCTTCCATTTTCCTAATTTCTATCTCACTTAACTCTTTCCCCTTTCCACTCATGACTCTTATTTTCCAAATCCACTCCCCACTTTCGAAATGACAGCTTTTAGTTGAAAATAAATAGTTTCCTTATTTATTTTCAATTAACTCTTCTCTTTCTCAATTTAACTCATCCTTCACTCTTTCATTCCTCCACATTCGAAAAATTATATTTTGGATGAAAATATATGCTTCATTTATTTATTTTCAATTAACTCATATTGTCCTCCACTTTTAAATGCAAGCTTCCCTTCTAACTTATCCTTGCATTCAATATTTTCCATTGATTATCATTCAATCTTGTCCATTCAATTATCTTTTTGAAATCTATAAATTGAGGACTTATTTCTCAATTTAGGGGACACCACATTAGGGTTTAAATTTCATGGTCAACCTTTCCTGTCAACAATTTTTTTAATGATAGTTATTTATTCAAAGGTGCCCTTAAAATATTATGATATACCTTAGTGTAAGTAAAATTATATATATATCAAATATATATATCATTATAATTCTATGTAAAATTTGACAATCTATCCAAAATATCTCCTTTCATCTGATACAATCTTCTTAAAATTTTTATTGTATTTTATGGTAAAAATATCTAAATACGGTCATACGGCCATCAAATTTAAGCCTTGGACCACATCTTCAATTTCCTTGCAATCATTTCATCAAATTTCTTTCAATATTTACTGAATTTAATCACATTTGAGAGCTACACATCAAATCTATTGAAGGAATAATAAGGACAAAAAAATGGAGTGAGAGAAGCACATCATGAGGGCGTTTTAGGTGCTTTGGTGACTTTGATCATAGATCTGTGCAGTTGGAAGAAAATATAACATTAAGAGTTTCTTTGAAGATTCCTTCAATTGGTTTAAATTGAATAATAAATATTTATCTAATGCTAATTAGGGGGTTTTAAATTGACTACAATTTCACATAGCCTAATTAGGGGTTAAAATTGATGACAATTTTTTTTTAATTTTTTGTTTAAAATGAATCTTACAATTTTCACATAGTCTTAAATAGGATTTGGATCAAAGAACAACACCAAATTTCACATTTCATGGAGATAGTATTCTTTTTAAAAAAAATTGCATTTAATCATGGCTTAAATTTATCAAATCCTTTCAAATTAAGGTGGAATTAACCTCATTCTAGATTGATTCTTAATTTTAGATTAATTGTTAAATTAGATTAATTCTTAATTATAGATTAGCTTTTAATTTTTAGATTAATTTTTAATACTTAGATTAGTTTTTAATTTTATATTAATTTATGTAACATCATGAAAACAAGAAAGATCAAAGCAAACACATGATTGCGATAAACTTAAATGTAAACTAAAAATAAATAACAAAGAATAAAGGAAATAGCTAAAATGTAAATAAACATGACCATCTCACCAAATATCTACATCATTCCATGCATGACCTCGATTGTCCTCCATTTTCAATTTGATTATAATTTCCCTAAGATTTCTAAGTGTGCAAGTATAGCCTATGATAGTGATTCAACAAAACATTGAAGATTCAAATAATAGATTGCTTCCAAAAGTCATAAGATTTCGGGAGGAGTAACAATGATGAAGCTCAGGTCAATTTATAGAAAATTGATTGCTCGAATGATAGGCTCAGATTAGAAGATAGATGGACAATTCAGATTAAAAGATTTGACATGCATTAAGATTAGTGTTAGTAGTGACATGGGTGATAAAACATAAAAGTGAAGATCAAAATTAAATAATGATTTAATCTTTAGTTGAAAGTATTCATAAATTAGAAGAATAATGATTGCATGTAAAGGATAAATATGAAATAAAAGAAATGATTTGTTTGAATGCATGAATGAATGAATGAATGAATTAAAGCTATTTAATTAATATAAGTTTGCACACAAAAGAATTAAAACTAGATAACTGACTGATTAAAACAGAGTGTCAATTAGTCAGAGACAATCATACATTAAATCAGGAGATAACTGGCTGATTTAAATAAATCTTGAGTTAAGTGGTGAATGAATAATTATATAACTTAAACAATTATCCAAATATAGAATAATATGTCTATAATAAGCTTTTTATGAATTAAATGATTATTTAATTCCACATTTGACATTTAAGGATTAAATTAAATAAATTAAGATTTATTTAATTGACAAAAGAAAAGGTTTAAAGAAGAATTAAATAATTAAAGTTTTTATTTAATTTTAGTTGGAAGTGTGACAAGAATAGATTAAATAAGAATTTATTTAACCTGGGAAAGAGGATAAAGTTAATTAGTGATGTAATTAGATAAAGAATATTTATTTAATTAATCAAGATTGAATAAAGATAATATGAATTAATTAAATAATTAAATTTATTTAATTAATAGATGAGAAAGGACTTTAGAAAATAATTAAATAATTAACATTATTTAATCATGACAAATGAAGATACGAATTATGAAGAAATTGAAGTTGCAGGCCTAAACCAAATTTCATTGTCTACATTTTCCCCCTCTTTGATACAATGTCATTTAGGCATTGTGTCAAAGAAAATCGATTAGAAACATTCCCTAGTTGTGCCCCAGTGTAAAATAGATAAAGATATGCACCCTCGACAAAAATGACAAATTCCAAAAAAATTGGAAATAGTCCTGATTAGTCAATTTGACAGTTAGAAGTTCGATGGTGGTAAAAGAAATTAGTTTTGGCAAAGTTTGATAGGTGAAAAGGTCGATGGAAGTTGAGAAATAGTCCACCCAATATATAAGGTTTGAAAAATCCCTCCAAAAACCCTAGGTATATATAGAAAATAGATGGAAAATCAATTCATTTGCACCCCTCAAGTTTGGAAAATTGTGATTTTGTGCTCTGGAGCTCCTGTAAACATGTTGTTAGTTCCCCACTCATAGCATCATGGATATCGGATTCAGACATTCAAATAGCCTGCAGACGCAGGACTCTTTGTAAGCAATTGAAAACTGGCTTTTGATTTTTTCATGTTCACGTATTTATAGGCATTTAATTCATTGTTTTCACATGAGTCATTTTGTAAATCAACACAAATGCACACGTAATCAACACATTTGACTTCCAAATGACACATCTGTAGAAACATGTCTAGGCTAGTGTAGGCATGTAATTAAATGATCACATTTTCTTTTTCATTCACTGCCTATGTAGTCGAGCAATGCATGTGTTTGGAAGTTTAGCGCAAGTTAGATTCTGCACCACATTTGTGTTTTTGCAACACATGTACTTGGTTTAATGACTGGTTTATTATGCACTGCGTTTGAGAAATATGACACATATGCTTAATTGATTAGTTGTAGTTTTCGCTTTTGAGGCATTTGCATATTGTAACGCATTTGCATGATCGAATGACACATGTGATGTTTTGCAACGCATTTGAAAATTAGAATGACATATGTGAAATTCTAAAATGTATTTGCTTTAAAGCAACACATTTGGCTGTCAATTCTTTTTGAAATTTTGGACTGTAAATGTTGTTTGTTTTTCTGACATGATATATGAATTTTTCCATTGTAGGTTGTGTTGGATCTAATTTACACCTGGGAGTCGAGGACATTGACATTTGATTTTTGAGATCAGTTGTGGAGTGGGGAGAGACGGTTCCTATGGCACCTTGGTTTGCATCATGTTAGCTTTATGCCCACTATTTAGGAAAACCTAGGTTTTTTGACCGCCCTCTATGAGCAATGGCATTCTAAGACGTCTTCTTTTCATCTTCCTACATGAGAGGCTAGTGTTACTTTAGAGGACATGTATATGATTTTGAGGTTACCTATCAGGGGTGCTAGAGTCATGTATGATACCCAGAGGGGTTTCAATGAGATGTGTCAATATTATCCACATGATGATATTAGATAGTTAGGCATAGATCATTATGAGATTAGATAACATGTTTTGGTTGATAGATATGATCAGATAGATTGTTTGTTATGTACATTGATTGGGGGGGTAGTTTTTCTTGACCGCTGAGGTCATGGATTTCCCCTGGGATGGGGTGAGATGTTAGTTGGTATGTGGGAGAGACGGGTTGTGTATGCCTAGGGCCCTTGTTTTCTTGCCATGTTATATTTTCATTTGCATGATATAGCTTATAGAGAGGAACAATCGATGAGCTATGGTACCATGTTGCTTATGGTATGGGTGTGGGAACACATTGATATATTTCATTTTCCCATTACAGTTGAGCTAGAGTAGGGAGCTCCTTATGCCTTTGGATATGTGGGGGCTAATACCTAGTCACATACAAGAGATACCAGTTATCACTGACATGCCATTGACACTATGGTGTAGTTCATATGGAGGCCATACATGGATTGTGCTCAGTGGTCGGATGAGCATGGACACCTGGCCTTCTTTAGACAGACACAACACTTGATTGGTAGGATAGTTTCTCATGTCCATATCATTGTGAGGCATTTTTCGGATAGGGTCCTGAGACAATTTGGAGAGGTTCAAGATGATCCTCGGGGACAAGTGGAGTATGCATGATCTTCTAGGGAGGCTGCTCTATGAAGACCAAAGATTCTTGTTGCTACAACCGAGGCTGATATTGATGTACTACAACCGGTTCAATGGGGATGGAGAGGCGGAGCGACTAATTCAGGTACAACGGATGCATATGATTCTTGGTGGGTGAGTGGCATGCCAGTGCCCTTGACTAATCCAGAGCAAGATGCACCTATGGAGAGGTGTGGTACAGGACCTCGGGGTAGGAGAGGTAGAGGTAGACTTCGTGGTGGTAGAGGTGGAGAGGTGGAGAGGTGATGGTAGAGATGGGAGAGGAGGAGGTCGAAGGGCTGGTGGTAGGGGTCGGTGAGGTCATAGAGGCTGAGGCTCACATTTGTCACCCATCTAGGAGGAGAAGGGAGAGGGAGAGGATGTGCCCATGTTAGAGATTGGTAGAGGAGAGGAGGATGTTGGTGGTGGGGCTGGTGGAGAGGAGCATATAGCAGAGGAGGAGGCAAAGATAGATGCTCTTGGTATGCTTGTAGGATACCAGGATGATGAGGAGGAGGAGGAGATGGATGATCAAGAGCGGGAGCTTCAAGACACGATTTTGAAGGATTGGGATGATGGTGGGAGAGATCAACCATGACGGGAGGATACAGGTCCTATCAATTAGTGGGTAGCCAATTTGTAGGCTAGAGTAGATTCTCTAGAGGAGTGGATGAGGGCATTGATGGAAGAGTGGGACTCGCTGCTAATGGAGAGAGACATAGCTTATATGGATAGGGATCAAGCTATAGCTCACAGATAGGAGACCTAGCAGAGATTTACAACTCTTTGCACTGGGCCATGCACTACTTTCACTCATGAGTTAGGCAGAACTGGTGACAGGGAAAGATATTATAGAAACTTATATGAGGGAGAGGTTCCTCCTAAGAGACGAGCTCCTAGTTATTCTTAGGCACACAATAGTAGGTCACAAAGTAGGACTTAGAGTACAGAGGGGATTGTAGGACCTCATAGGACCAGGCCATATGATAGGCCTCCTTCTACACAGAGATCATTAGCATCTCATCATCAGTCACCTCCACATTATCCACATGGGAGTAGTGGGAGTTTTGGCTAGAGACATGTTCTGATATTTATTCATAGAAATTGTATTTTTATCATAGAGCCTGCAGGATTCATTTTGATAGAGACATTATGACATTGTGATGTGACACTTTTTTGAGCGATATATATATATATATATATATATATATATATGATTTTTTCAGTGATTTATATGATATGCAGTTCTATTTATGATTATGCAGTATTCTATTTATACATATGTTCTATATGATATGTTATCTTCTATATGATATGCACATGTTATGGATGATGTTGTTTACATTATGATGTTGATGCAGCCTATGATGTGATGTTTATTCTATATGATGATAATGAGATGCAATGTGATGTATATATTTACAATTTCTATGTACATGTGATGCTATATGTTATGTAATCTATGATAATGAATGCCTATTATGCCATGGTTTCCTAGATATGACAGATTCCTATATTTTTTGTGTTCTCAAAATGCAACATATATGTATGATTTAAAATGTAATGATATTTACATGATGTTTCTAACATGAATTCATATGCAAGATGCTTTATATTTTTGTGTGACAAGAGTCCATCATAATTCAAGAAAGAAGAAATGTTAGTGTGAAAAGAAGATGAATAATAAATGATATGGATGTTAGTATTAGCAATCTTCAATGTTTTTTCTGAAACACAATAGGCCTTGCATTAAATCATCATTGGGTGGTAACTAATACAAATGGAGAAAAACACCATGATATGAGATAGATCAAGGTGTGCAAGGTCATGCACCTGCTAAAAATAGATAGTCACAGACAAGGGGTGTCGTAACTCATACTAAAGGCACAGTTTCCCTAGTCTTTTTGTCAAGACAAACCACATACAACAAACAAATAAAAGATGGGTCATGAGACACCATCACTCCTATAAATCCTTCGTGGTACATCCTTGTGGAAACTAGTAACATGACACAAAGATAAATCCAAAATACAATCGACAAACAATAGTCAAATAAAATAGAATTCTGATACATCACTGCTTCTCTAAATCCTTCATGGGACATCCTTGAGAAAGCTCAGTAATAGGTTTCCAAGATAAAGCCAAATAAAGTGATAAGATAAACAAGCCACAAAGTCAAAAGCCAGTAAAATATTTGCCAAAACTTGATCTATTTGTTTGATTGTTTTGATTGATAAGATGATTGGTTGATTGAGCCTGATTTCAGGAAGGACACATACTGTATAGGGTGTTGAGTCTGGTTTCGACTTGGTGACTATCTGTATAAGGTATTACAAAATCCTAGTTTCAAAAAGACACGTATCGTATAAGACGTTGAGTATAATGTTGTTGATGTGATAACCTCTGTAAGGCTATGTTGATTGTTTGACAATGTCTATATTCAGGAAGGACTCATCCTGTATAAGACATAGGTTGATTGTTTTGATGATGTTTATTTTTAGGAAGGACACATCCTATAGCAGACATAAGTTGATTTGTTTTGATTGTTGCTTTGGAAATTTGCTTGATTTGACTTGATGACATTGTTGACTTGTTCATCTTGTTGATGCATGACTTCATGTGATGTGCTGACAATTGACTATGTGTGATGACGAACCCTAAAGGACTGACCTAGTGTGGCCTCGGGGGCTCATCGATTGATGGCCTTGCCTACATTATACACACAGAGACCTCATAGTTTGACTAGAATTTGAATGACAAGACTGACTAAAAAAGGCTTGAATTTCATGAAGATATCTAACGTTTGTGGTAGTGTATGTGACAAACCCTAATAGAATGACCTAGTGCAGCCTCGGGAGCTCATCGTTTGATGGCCTTGCCTACGTTATACACATAGAGACCTTGTAGTTCGACATAACCAATGACCTTGTCATATAGACAAATGGATTGAGTCATGATTTTATATAGACAAACCTAAAAGGACTGACCTAATGCCTCAGGGGCACATTGGTAGATGGCCTTGCCTATGTCCAGTCGTAGAGGCAATGTAGTTCAACATGACCAATGACCTTGTCATATAGGCAAATGGATTGAGTCATGATTTTATACAGAAAAACCTAAAAGGACTGACCTAACGCCTCAAGGGAAATCAGTAGATGGCCTTGCCTACATCCAGTCGTAGAGGCAACATAGTTCCACATGACAAAGACTAACAAGTGTGACTGAATCTGACTCATTTTTTTTAATTTTCGACATGTTTTGATTTTTTTTGTCTTTTTGAAGTTTTTTGATGTTTTTGGATTTTTTTTAGGACATTTTGTGATGCTTTTGGATTTTTCTTGATGGTTTTACATCTTCAAAACAACCAATGTAAGAACTAATATGATGTAAGTCAAGTACTTTCTCCCAGTCAGGTATAAGACCAATTGGTTATGAATAATATAGAATGGGGGATATGAAGTGCACTTGATGTCAATCATTCCAAGTTATGGAAAAGACAACCATTTATTATGAATGGTATGTACAAGTGATGGATGGGAAAGATATGTGATATGTACAAGGATATGGATAATAAAGATAGGTGGTATGTACAAGGAAGTTAGATTGGAATGATGGTAGACAAAGTAGCTGAGTCAACTACACATGGCACCTGTTTTCCAGGTTGTCACCATGGTACTTATCCAAAGTGCCACTGAAGTGGTTTTCACTATTGGGTGACTTATTTCTCTCTACTATTTTTTTTTTTTTATTGTTTTATTTTTTGATGTTACCAAGATGCCTCTTTGAGTACAGGTTTTCACCTAGGTAACAATTTTTTTTAATTTAATTTTTCTATTTTTTTATTTTTGATGATTAAGGCAAGACTCTTAGAAGCTATGGGTAGAAATTTTTCAGATGAAGATTATTGATTGGTGCTAATAATGGTTCCCCTTTAGGAGTAGAGAGTTGGTATTCTCTTGATCCAAATGTTTCTGTAATAATGTAGGATCCTAGCCAGTTTGGTTCAAACTTTCCTAGTTTTTCTCATTTTGCTTGATTCTTTGGATTCTCCATTAAAACCAGATCACCAATGTCAAAATTTATATTCAAGACTTTCCTATTGTAGGTGCGACGAAGATTATTTTGATATTCTTGGAGATGATCTAATGCCTTCTATCTTCATTCATCTAGGAATTCTAGCTCATGTAGTCTTGAAACATGGTACTCTTCATCATCAATATGCCCTTTCAAAGATACCCTTAGGGAAGGAATCTCAACCTCAATAGGCAAGATGGCCTTAGAACCAAATACTAAGGAATATGGAGTGGTGCCAGTGGGAGTACGAATGCTTGTGCAATAAGCCCATAAGGCTAGATTAAGTTGTAGATGCCAATCACAACCAACATCATTGATGTAGTCTTTTTGAGGATTCTTATGATTATTTTATTAGATTCCTCAACTTGGCTATTACCTTGTGGGTAATATGGGGTGGAAAAGTGGTGCTAGATATGGAATTCTTCAATGAGATTACTAAATTCTTGGTTTTTGAATGGATGACCATTATCTGTGATTATGGACTGAGGAACACCATACTGACAGATGATATAGTTAAGGATAAACCTAGAAATTTGTGTGCTAGTGATGTAGGTCATGGGAATAGCTTCAATCCACTTGGTGAAGTACTCAGTCATAGTGATAATGAACTTATGGCCATTGGAGGATGTGGGATGTATCTTACCTATGAGATCGAGTCCCCATTGGGCAAAGGGCATGGTGACGTTATGGGATGGAGCTCATGTGCTAGCGCATGTATCAAGTCTCTGTGTATTTTAAATTGACAACATTTATTGATAAAGATATATGATTCTTTTTCCATTGTAGGCCAAAGTGATCCCACAATACTGGTTTACAATTTTTTGCCAAACTAGACACTGAACTGAATTTTTCTTACTAAATCTTCACTTTCGAGCACCTATAGCGGCTAAACCGTGAGGAATTTGAAGATGATGCAAAATAATGATTTGTGACATTTTTTCTGTAGATTCTAAATATAATTTTTTTAAAAAAATTGGAATTAGATTGAACTTATTTTTCCATCTCCTTCAAAAACTACTTTTTTTACTGTACACACCATTTTTAAGGAGCGACGCTCACTGTACAACACATAATTTTTTTTCCATGAAGGATAAAATTCTTTTTTTTTTCGAATTTAGATTTGTAACTACGATATCTAGTGCTTTCAATTATTTTCATAGTTTTTTATTGAATATTTTTTCCTTAACCAAGTTTTGAAGTCAAACAAATTACAATTCAGACATAGGCGAACTATATAACATATAACTTTTTTTGTATGTATTGAAATTCATTTTTTTTTGTTGAATCAAGGACTTCAATATCTGGTGCAATCATATTTTTCAATTTTTTTATAATCTTCTATTTTTCCACATGTGCAGAACAAAGAGCTTGATTTTTGAAAACCTACATTCACAAGAAATAAAAAATAAATCTAATAATAAAATTAAATTTACTTAAAATTATACTTTTGGGAAGCTTATAATAAGGAATACATACTTACAAAAATAAATTTTAAATGAATTCATTTGATCCCCCAAAAGGTAAATCAAAGTGGTTTTTATCAACATTTTGATAGGTGTAAAGGAGACTTCGTTATAGGTATGGTTTAAAACTAGTGGGGTTCTATCCAAGGGGGTTTGATCTAAGGTAGTTTGATCAAACCCTCTTCAATTGGAATGCTTTAAATGGAAATTTTTAAGGCTTAAATCATTATATTTTCTAAAAATATGCGATTTCAACAAAAATCAAAATCTCTCAAAAATTGTAAACTAGCTTTGTGGGATCACCTGACATTAATAACCCAGTCTCATAATCTTCTTAGCTAAGCTAGAACCACTAGAATAGGATCCACATATACCCTCCTATACCCCATGCAAGGTTTCTTGTGCTTCTTCAATATCGAGACATATCAATAGGGTATTGTCTAGGGCATGTCTATAAAGGGTGTCTCTAATGATGGAATACTTGGTTGCCTTACAAATAAATGTCCTATGTTGGTTGGTGGAAAGGTCAGGGGGTAGAATTTTGGCATGGAGGTAATCATATATGTCTTTATACCATGGGGAATTGGGACCAACAATCTCACACACCATCTCCAAATTTGGGATGTCATAGGCAGGGACCAAAAGTTGTTCTACGAAAAAATTGAATTTAGGCATGTTGCTAGGTGTGTCCAAGAGTGAAGCAATAGTTGTCATGGCATCTACTGCCCTTTCTAAATGCGTGGTATCTAATGAAACACAATCTTGTCAAAATATTCTTTGAAATTATCTGCCATGTGTTTGTATGGAGCCAACTTTTCATCTTTAGTCTCATAGTCATCATTTACCTATCAGATTACCAATTGAGAATCACCATAAACCTGTAGGTTCTTGATCTTCGATTTGACTACCATGTGTAATCCTATAACAACAGCCTCATATTTTGCTATGTTGTTGGTACATGGAAAGGAAATCCTGAATGACTTGGGAATACAGTCACCTTGTGGTGTGATAAACAATATACCAACCCTTGAGCCATGATTTGTGTGGGACCCATCAAAGTGTAATCTCCACGTCGTTCCTGTGTCAAGAGTGAATATGACCTCATTAGGAAAATCTGCAACTAAAGGGTGATCTTCTTGTATCGATGCATCGACCAACTAATTAGCAATGACTTGTCCTTTGATATCTTTTCTTTCTACATACTGGATATCATATTCATTGAGTACCATTACCCATTTAGCCAGTTGTCCTATTAATGTTTCCTTGCTAAGGAGATGTTTTAGAGGATCTCTTTTTGCATCCAACATTGTTTGGTGGTTTAACATGTAGTGCCTAAGTTTTTGAGTAGCAAAAACTACTGCAAGACAAGCACGTTCAATGGTACTATAATTGAGCTCATAACCTACCAAAGTGCGATTAATATAGTATATTTTCCTTTCATGATCCTCATTGTTGTTCTATGCAAGCAATGCTCCTAGTGCTGAGGTGGTGGCTGATATATAGAGAATCAATGGTCGTCCCTCAATAGGTGGCATTAAGATTGGTGGTGTGAGTAGAAAATCTTTGATCAGTTGAAAAGCTTTTTGACACTTGTCCATACAAAGGGTACTCCTTTTTTGAGTAGATGTTGAAAGGGATGTGTCTTATTTGCTAACTGCACTATGAATCTACTAATAGATTGTAGTTTCCCTTGTAGTGTCCTTAGTTGACTGAGATTAGCTGGTGGAGGCATGTCTATTATAGCTTTCACTTTTGTTGGGTCATCTTCAATGCCTCGTATAGAAATGATGTATCCTAGAAGCTTTCCTGATTTTACGCCAAACACACATTTCTTTGGATTTAGCCTCACCTTATATTCTTCTAGCCTTTGAAAAATCTTATCTAAAACCTATAAATTATCATCCCTTGTCAATGATTTAGCTATCAGATCATCGACATAGTCCTCCATAAGAGTGTGTATAAGGTCATCAAAAATAGTTGTCATGGCTTGTTGATATGTTTCTCCAACAGTTTTGAGTCCAAAGGGCATGACATTCTAGCAATATGTTCCCCATGGACAAGTGAAAGTTGTCTTAGGTTGGTCTTCAGTTGCAATTCTGATATGATTATACCCTAAAAATCCATCCATAAGGGACAACATTTCATATCCTGTTGTCATGTCCACAATCATGTCTATATTCGGCAAGGGAAAGACATATTTAGGACATGCTTTGTTTATATCTCTAAAATATATATAGATGTGGATGGACCTTGTTGGTTTTTTGACTGGTACAAGATTTGAAATCTAGTATGCATAGTTAATTGACCTAATGAAGCCAACATCCAATAGTTTCTTTAATTCAACCTTGACTAGTAGAGCAATTTGTGGATGCATTTTCCTTAATTTTTGTTTCACTATTTTAACTCCTAGTTGTAAGGGAAAATGATTTAGTACAAGTTCAGGATCCATTTCAGGCATGTCAGTGTATGACCAGGAAAATTTGATCTATCATTGTGTGAAGAAGTTGCAAAATTTTGGCTACTCTGTTTCTATCAACGATGCTACAAAATAGACTAGCTCAGGATTCTCTTCAGTGGCTATGTTGATTTCCATATATTCTTTGACTAACATGGGTGACTTTTCTTGAGCAACTGGGAGAATGTTCAAACCTCCATCCGTGGGTGCCTCAGAGAGGTTTTCACCCTCAGATGCATCCTTATTTTTGGCTTTTTTATTGTCCAAAGGTGCCTTTTGGTTTTCACCTAGGGACTCATCATTTTTATCTTTTTCATTCTTTTTCTTATTTTGCAACTAGAGGGTTGAAAAGAATCCTCAAAATATGCCATGTTATCCAAGTCTATGGTAAAGCCATCCTTATGATCACTACTAGGTATGCCTTCTCGTAGTCCTAGGAACTCAACAATTGCTTCGTCGTTCTCAAAGATATCTAAGACGAGTGTATCTTGTTGGTCCCAATCAATGAGCTGGGGGTATACTAAGGGCATGCCATCATCAGAGGTGTCAAATTTCAAAGGGGTCAAGATAAAAGCTGAGTTATTCACATAGTCAAAAAGGTTTCTTACCAAATCTTCTTTATTCTTTTTCTTGGGCATAGGTGGATTTTGAGGTGGGCCTAGTGTCAAGGTGTGGTTATTTGAAGTGGATTTGTCAAGTTCCCAAGAGGTAGGATCAAGAGATTCCCAATAGTAATGTTTAAACCATTCGTCTTTTGTCATAGTCTTTGGTGGAAAGGAATTCAATGGATTTGATGAGGATTTAAGCATTAATTCAAGTTCTCCAAATAGTTTATCAAGGTCCATGACAAATGTGGAGGATAGGGAATCCCACTCATATTTGTTAGAGTTGGGGGAATCATAGTAGGGTTGGTCAGATGGTTCATCAAATGTCTCAATATCTTCAGAAGCACTTACTTCCTCTAGTAAAGGTGATGTGGTACTAGGAACACCAATCTAGTTTTAAAGTGGAAAGATTTAACCTTGCTCTTCTGCATACCAAGACTTGTCTAACTTTCATTTTATGAACAAGGAATTCTAGGTGTAACGGGTCGTTATGATTTATCTTCTCAGTTGAATAGTCTTGTTCAGAGAAGGTAGTGTGATGATTATTGGTTAAATATCCTACCATCTCTTGGAAACAATTAACATCGAGGTCATTGGGGATAATAGCGCTTTGTAAAGCCTTGTCTAGAATAGATCGGTGATCGGGAGAGATACACAATAGTTCCAAGATAGAGATTTGGGTTGGGGTCTTCCCCAGCTGGTCAAGTAGATTATACTGCAACTTGGAAGTCTATGGTGTCTAGTGTGATGGAGGGCCTTGGATGGTGATTTTGGTTCGATAAGTGTTGATAGCACACTTGGGAGTTTTATTTATGGTGATCATGTTGGCATGCTCATCGACAACTCAGATGTGATTTCTGATTGGGCCACTATAATCATGCTTGACACTAGCATAATTGGTTGTTGTATTGGTCTTGTTACCTGAATTGGAGGCCTTTCCTTTCCCATGGTCATGTAGTGGATCAAAAAAGACCTTGTGATCAGTGTTTGAAGATGTCAGTTTTTGTCCACTGAATTCAATAGTTATGTTCTAGACAAAGTCCTGTATGATGTTTTTCAGTTGTTAGAAATTTTGTAGGCTATGTCCTTTAGTCTGATGGAATTCACAAAAGGCATTTTTACCCCACCAAAATGGTTTTAATTTCCTTGGATCGTATTGCCTTAGCTCTTGAAGTTGTATGAGATTGTGTTGCAATAGTTGTTTGAAGACTGATTCAATGGGCTCCCCTAGGGGAGTGAACTCAAGTTTTGGGAACCTACTTTGTTGCTGTTGTCGTTGGGTGTTTTGGGTAGTGTTGGGGGTTTGATTGAAAACATTGAGTGTATTGGTGGAGGGGTTATGTCCTCTAATTGTAATGTTCGGTCCTACTTGTAGGGTTTTAGCATCAATGACCCCATCATTGGTAACGTTTTTGTTCTGAGACCAAAATTTATTTTTGTCATTGGGGGTGTTTTGCATAGTTGGATTTCTATTGGGTACCTTGAGTTCCCCATTTTCTATGAGAACTTTTTATAGTACGAGGCCCTTTTCCACTAGTTCCACAAAATATGTGCACCAATGTATGCATAAGTCACTTCTCAATTTTGAGTTGACATTTTCTTGGAATATAGTGACCTTCTCTTTCTTAGGTATCTCTACAGAGCATTGACTGGCTATACTTCTCCATCTCTAGAAGAAGGCGATAAAATTTTCTCCTTTGTCTTGTGTAGTGTGACACAAGGTTGTTATGTTGATCTCGTTGTCGATGTTAAAGGAGAAGTGTTCAATGAATTTTTTGGCTAGTTCACCCCATGATTCTATGCCATATTGGAGACCCAAAAACCATTCCAATGCAATTCCAATAAGACTTCTCAGAAAAAGTCTCATAAGATAGGTGGGGTCGTATGCGACATCTATACACATCATGGAAAATTCCCTTATGTGTTCAATTGGATTACACTTTCCATTGTACTTAGGCAAGTTAGGTATAACATACCCATGTGGGAAAGGTGTCATGTATAATGATTTGTCAAAGGGAAATGGGGATAAATCCTTTGCTGAAAAAGTTCTCTTGTTAGACACCACCATGTTATCCATCTATGTTTGCAAGGCATGCATTTGTGTCTGCAGGATGCCAACTTGCGTTAATGATGTATTAGTTGGATTTTTTGGGTCTATGTACGTGTTTTGGAATCCAAAATTTTGTGATGGGTTTTGGTTAAGTGTCGGTATGTAAAGCGGATTTTGATTTGGAATGTTAGTGAATGTGTTTTGATTCAAAATCTATGCGAAAGGATTCTGATTTGGAATTTGTGAAGTGGTGGGTCTGCTTCCATATTGAAAGGAGGGTATGTTTCTTGTCTGTGAAACCCCAATTTGTGCTATAGTACTAGTGACATTGACACTTGGTATAGTTTTTGTCTATGGAATAGTGCTAGTGACATTAACACTTGGTATAGGAGCAGACGTTTTGGGTCTTTTGTTCCCAACAAGAGGACCGAAGGGATTGGACGATGATGCTCCTATGGTAAAATTTAGACCCTTTTTTGAGCTAGAGGTACCAAATGGATATGTGTGTATTGTTGAGGCACTTTGTGTAGGCCCTCCAGATGGTATAGCAGTAGTCACTTGAGGTATACTGGCACTAGTAGTTGTAGTGGTTTTCCCTTGGGTAGATGTAGTTTGTAAGGTACAGATGTCAAACCCAGGAGGTAACTTGGCACCTTCTGCTAGAAATTTAGCTAAGTAACATTAAGGATCATTTTCTAGATAGTCATCTACAAAGGAGGAAAAGTCAGGGTCCTAAGCAACATCATCTATGTCTTCCACTACAATACGTCCTTGTGTGTCTCTACTAACAATTTTTTCTAACAAAGTCTTGTGAGGTCTCGATGAATATGTCCCTAAAAATGGGTTTGAGAACGGATTGATGAAGTCATTTTGGATAAGCCATATTTTCTCTTTCCTTCCTTTTAGATCTTGTTTCAATCATGTATGGTAAGCTCAAAGTGCAAGTGATGCAAAAACTAAGTCTATAGATGGTATGAATCTAGTCTATGTTTTTTGGGATTTTCTGAATATAAAGAATGAATGCAAATATTTTTTTGGTATTTTCTTGCAAATAAGATATGTCTAAAATGATGCTATCCTAGGATGACAGTATCTAAATATGCAAAATTCTAAGTGATCAATTTTTAAAGATTCTAGAAGAGGTTACCTACCACCTAAATTTTAACCCAAGTTTCAATATAGTTTTGAAAAGGAACCTTCATAGGACTGAGACCAAAAGATAAGATGAGCTCCCAAACTATATTGATGAGTTAGAAGGAGTCACGTGTAGGACAAAAAGATGTAATGACAAGGTTCAATGAAAATGTTTATTGAAGCAAGGATTTATCCAAAGTGTGGAAAGTTCCTATTCTAAGATCTGCAAATGATGATTCTTCTAAAGGTAATAAAGACTCCTAAGATGAAGGTAAGATCTACAACTAGGATTCCTATCGCTATGACTGAATTTATACCTAAAGAATGCAATCGTGCAAAGTATGAGAAAAATTTCAGGTTTTTGTCCAAGGATTAGTGTAAAAGGATAAGTCAGATACTAGTATGACTATTTGGTTTTGGTCTCTGAGATTGAATTTTGGTTCTCTGGTAATTAGGAAAATGCATTGTAGGATGATAGATGTGTCACATAATTTTATAGTTGTGGTTTGTGTTGTCAGTTGCGGTCTACTGGTAAATTTAGTATCGAGTCTGTATTAGGTAGATGCAACTATGTATCAGGTAGACGTGTCTCACAATATCAAATGTGACTCAGAAAATGTTAGTTGCAATTTTGCAGACTTGGACTGTGTATCAGGAATTGTGACTTGTAGTTGCATCATTCTAGACTACAAATGCAACTCAGGAAATCAATTGTGGCATACTAGTAAATGAATGTGATATTCTGGTAACAGAGACTATTGACTTGTAAATATAGCTCAAGTCTGTGATAGGGCATATGCGTTGTTCCAAATTGTAGATGTGGCTCACCTAATCAGATGTGTCATAGAAAATCTCAATTGCGGTTTTCCACTAATAAAGGTGTAAAAAAACTTAACATGTGCAACTCGGGACACGAAATGTGGTATTCTATTAATCAAATATGACTCGGTCTGATAGATGTGACTCACTAGTAAGCAGATGCGACTCACTGATAAGCAGATGTGACTCAAGTTCTAGTAGCTAATAGACTGGACTAGTTCTGATAGATGTGACTGACTGATTAACAAATGTGACTTAGTTTAACAATTGTAGTTTTTTTGTGAACATATGTGTTTTTCTGGTAAACTGTAGGTTTTGACTCACTATTTCTGATCAAATTTTTGGAAAATAACAGACACTCAGAAAACAAAGTGTTTCAGACATGAACAAATTTAAATCAAATGAAGACAGGTATGATCTTAAGGCTGGAATGTGACAATATCTTATTGGATTCTCACTTGGGTTTCCATAGCTACACTTATTTAGAGTGGATGATTAGAAGCTTGACCCCACTAGCTCCCCTCCATGACACTCACTTCTCTGGGGCATCCAAGCTTCAGAAACCCATGAAACTCCAATGGCCTACTTCTCATCTCTACAAAGAACCGTATGGATGTGGGATAGCTTCAGAGGTCTGACCTCCTGCGCTAGCAGATACAAGGATTTGGTTTTCTAAAACAAAGGGTGTCTAGTAAGGGAGTCAGTGAATAGAGAGCCCATCTAAAATAGTATGATATTGGGAGGGTCTCTGCCACTCTCATCACCACTGAGTCTCGGCGGATCAAGGGTCTCATGGCTTGGCTTTGAACGACACTAGCCACTCCTTGGGGTACAACTTTTGTTCTCCCCCCTTTGATATAGCCCACCGGAAAACATGCTCAAGGTCAAACCCTGAGGTGATGAAATCCCTAGGGAAGCCTCTCTTAAAAAAGAAAAAGACCAATGTGTATGTACACACTAGATCAGGTAACACAAAGTGTGCAAGTGCACAAAACATGATAGATAGAGTTCTTTTTAAGTACTAAATTAATTTTTATTTATTTTAAATAGACAATCTTGTTTCAAAATAGTCTTCGTCACACGTCTTGCAAAACAATTCGTCAGTAGTTTCAAAGTTATCTTTGCCGATCATTCTGCAAAAAGATTTTGAAAATTTGTCGTCTATGCTATGTCCTGCAAACACTATGTTAACTCCTTAAAGACACACACAACAAACTCACAATTAGTTGTAATAAAAACATAATGAAAAGTTAAAATTCAAAATTTGAACTCAAAAACAATACCAATCAGATGCATTGCAAAAGGCAACAAATGCATCACAATTTTTTTACTAGTCAATTACATCGTAAAAAGCCATAGATGCGTTGGATTTTGTTAGATGTGTCACTTTATTCATCATATGAAGCTCAGTATCAATTGCGTCGTTTTTTGTGTCAAATGCATCGAACCATATGATGCCTGCAAAAATAAACAAAATTTCTATGAATTTGCGAAGAGTGTGTCTTCACGTCAAGTTCACCAATGTAACATCATGAAAAAAGGAAAGATCAAAGCAAACACACAATTCTGATAAACTTAAATGTAAAATAAAGCTAAACAACAAAGAACAAAGGAAATAGCTAAAACGTAACTGAATAGAACCATCTCACTGAATATCTACATCATTCCATGCATGACCTCAATTTTCCTTTTCCATTTTGTTGTTTGATTATAATTTCCCTTAGATTTCTAAGTGTGCAAGTATAGACTATGATAGTGATTCAACAAAACATCAAAGATTCAGATAATAGATTGCTTCCAAAAGTCATAAGATTTTGGGAGTAACAATGATGAAGGTCAGGTTAGTTTATAGAAAATTGATTGTTCGAATGACAGGCTCAGATTAGAAGATTCGAAATGCATTGAGATTAGTGTTAGTAGTGACATTAGTGAAAAACATAAAAATTGAAGATCGAGATTAAATAATGATCTAATCTTTAGTTGAAAGTATTCAAAAATTAGAAGAATAATGATTGCATGTAAAGGATAAAGATGAAATAAAAGAAATGATATGTTCGAGCGCATGAATGAATTAATGAATTAAATAAATCTATTTAATTAATATAACTTTGCATGCAGAAGAATTAAAACTAGATAACTGATTGATTAAAATAGAGAGTCCAATTGTCAGAGACAATCAAACATTAAATCAAGAGATAACTGACCGATTTAAATAGATCTCATGTTAAGTGGTGAATGAATAATTAGATAACTTAAACAATTATCCAAATATAGAAGAATATGTCCAGAATAAGCTTTTTGTGAATTAAATGATTATTTAATTCGACATTCAACATTTAACGATTAAATTAAATAAATTAAGATTTATTTAATTGACTAAAGAAAAGGTTTAAAGAATAATTAAATAATTAAAGTATTTATTTAATTATAGTCGGAAGCGTGACAAGAGTATATTAAATAAGAATTTATTTAATTTGGGAAAGAGGATAAAGTTAATTAGTGATGTAATCAAATAAAGAATATTTATTTAATTAATCAGGATTGAATAAAGATAATATGAATTAATTAAAAATTAAAGTTATTTAATTAATAGATGAGAAAGGACTTTAGAAAATAATTAAATAATTAACATTATTTAATCATGACAAATGAAGGTACGAATTATGAAGAAATTGAAGTTGTAGGCCTAGACCAAATTTTAGTGTCTACAATTTTAGTTTGGATTAATTTTTAGCTTTAGAATTTAGATTAGCTTTTAATTTGAATTAACTTTTAATTTAGATTAGCTTCTAATTTAGATTAATTTTTAATTTTAGATTAGTTACTAATTTTAGATTAGTTTCTAATTTTAGATTAGTTTCTAATTTTATATTAGTTTCTAATTTTAGATTAGTTTCTAATTTTGATTAATGTATTTTTCCTTCATAGTTTAATTGTTGATTATGTGGCTAATCATTGATTTTATCTTTACAAGTTTGCATGTAAGGGATTGAAAACATAAACACACATTTGACGAAGATTTGAAATCAAAACTACTAACTAGTTTGGTGGACATTCATCGAAGACTTGATTTTGAAACTGATTGTCTTTTTAGATTAGATAACATTTCAATTGGTGCTTAAAAAGAACCCTATATGTCATGTTTGTTGCGCTTGCAAATTCTGTGTTATCTAATCTAGAGTATACGTATCTAATCCCCTTGTGCACTTGTGCAGTCCTAGGTGACAAGAAATACACATTGGTCTATTTTTTTTCTTTTTTAGGAGAGGCTTCCCTAGGGATTTCATCACCTCAGGGTTTGACCTTGAGCATGTTTTTCGGTGGGCTATATCAAAGGGGGGAGAATGAAAGTTGTACCCCAAGGAGTGGCTAGCATTTTTTGAAGCCAAGCTATGAGACCCTCGGTCTACTGAGACTTGCTAGTGATGAGGCTGGGAGTGGGCCTCCCAATTCTCAGGTTATTATAGATGGGTTCTTTGTTCATGGATTCCCTTACTAAACACCTCTTGTTGTAGAATCCAACATCCTTCTATTTGTCAGTACAGGAGGGACCACCTCTCATGTCATCCCACGTTCTTGTGGCTCTTAGTAGAGATGAAGAGTTCATCATGGGAGATTCATGAGAACCTGAATCTTGGTTGACCCGGAGAAGTGAGTTTCATGGAGGGTAGCTAGTGTGGCCAAGCTTCTAAGTCATCCACTAAGAGTAAGCGCAACTAGAGTAATCCAAGTGGGATCTGACAAATATTGTCCTTTCCAACCTCAAGATTTGTGTTTGTATTGCTAAAATTAAACAATATTCACGATCGAAAAAAAACTCAAAAAAATACCTTTTTTTCTATGGTGTCTTGTGTGTGTGTATTCAAAAAATTGTCAAAAAAAATCAAACATCACACAAAATATGATAACATTTCAACTTTGATACAAACCGATCCAACATTTTCCAAACAAGCTCTTTAAACCAAAGATTTTCTCACTTCATTTCCCATCATTCCATCACATTCATTTAGCTTAGTTTCATCACTTAAAAAAATCTTAGGTTGCATACACCTTTTTGAAAACTTTGGAATAGGGAAACTTACCATATCTTGTCATAGGCCCGTTTCTATAAAAAAAAGTTATCATTGACCTTATCATTTTTCCACATCAGTCCTTGTCATTTCGGTGTAACCTTTAAAATCATCAGTCTAGTTTAACGCTCACCTTGCCAAATTTGTCACTTTTCATCCACTCTGCTTGAGGTCATTGATAATTTCATTTGGAAACATTGGACTATCCTAGGTTGGCTAGTAACTCCTTCCTTAAGTTTCACAATAAAGGTGCATAGTTCATACCATAGTCATCTCAACTACATTTTTCATAATGCTTTGCATTAGCATCATTCCCCTTTTAGACTTGGTCATACTTTATATTATAGTGACATTTTCATTACCCTCATTTAGGCATATCTTATTCCAAAAATAACAAAAACATAGTCTTAATCTCATGTCATTTGCATTCCCCATTTTGAGCAAATCTTTTTATGGTTGAAACTAGATTACAAAACAAGCACAAAGCCATGGATTTCCTTAATGATGATGAAGATATTTACAACTATACTACCACTTTAAATCTTGACAACACATCTAATGATCCTCATGAAAATACCTTTGGAACACAATACAACACAAATTTGGGTCCTTCATCTCACGAGCAACCAAAGATAGTAGAAGTTTTTGAACAATTCCTCATTAGGGATAAAAATAGAAATGTATACATAGAAGAGGTAGAGATTGCTGCTCAAAATCTTAAAGTTGCCTCTCTGGTGGATGAAATTTTCATGCTAGACCCTCAAAGATTCTTGGCTAAGCTATTGCATGAAGGATTCAAATTACCCCAAGGATTTGATGTCAATACCTTACGCATTGCAATGCCACCAAAAGACAACACACAAACAAAGCCAAGGACAATCTTCACCAAAACTTATAGTTTCCATACCTATTGAAGCGACAAGCCAAAATACCACAACCACCAACACCTCATGCATCACAAAAACACAATCTATGACACAAACTACATCACAACCATTATTCATGACACAACCCTTGGGCTCAACATTTACTAGCTTTGGGTCATCATCCTAGGCCATAGGGGAATCCACATCTAACATCCTTGGTAAACCTAATCCAAGAAAGGTTCTTATCCAAGGATCTCAATTGAACACAAACGTCATGTCACAAGGTCCTCTTGACAATACCAACACCTTGCAAGGGAAAAAAATGAACATTCCATCTAGTCAAAACATAAACATTTCACATGGCCATAACTCTTCTCAACAAGGAAAAGGATCAAAAATGACACAAACATCAAATCCTTTCAACATATCATATGCATCCTCTTTTGGACATCAAAATACACATGGAAAAATACAATACAACATGGCTAGTTCACACATTCCAACATATACATCACATGTTCATACCTATGGACATGGTCAAAATCCACCCCACATGTGCCACATACCATCTCAACATAATACAAACATGGAACTTCAACATAATGTCACCCAAAATCCCATAATAGATGCCTTGAATTCTCAAGTGGCTGCTTTACAAAAACAAGTGGAAGGAATGCAACTATCAAACAAGAAAACATACACGTCACATGATTTACATCCATATCCATATGATCCTAGCATTTACATGCCACCTTTCCCTCATACGTACATCATACCTAACTTCACTAAATATAAGGGAAAGAAAAATCCACTTGAACACATAAGGGAATTTACCACGATGTGTGTAGATGTGGCCTTTGAACACACTTACTTGATGAGACTATTTCCTAGAAGTCTTGTTAGTCCTGCACTTGAATGGTTTGCATTACTACCTAAAGGATCTATAAAATCATGGGATGACTTATCAAACAAGTTTGTGGAAAACTATGCCTATAACATTGAGAATGGTATTACAATAGCCACCCTATGCCATATGACACAAGAAGAGGGTGATAATTTCATTAACTTTTTCCCAAGATAGTGTAGCATGGAAAGTCGATGTCCTATTGAAATTCCTTAAAAACAAAAGGTTGACATGTTTGTTGAGAATATTAGATCCAAATTAAGACATCAACTACAAATACATTGTTGTACAAAATTTTTAGACTTGGTAGAAAAAGGTATGAGATTAGAAAAAGTATTAATTTCCCAAGGTGAACTTTCATATTGTAGTAAAAGTACATAATAGACTTCCTCCAATGACAAAGGTAAATATTGGGCAGGAAATAAACATGTGACCAATGATGGTGTTATCGATGCTAATAGGAATGGTCCCACTTTGACACTCTGAGGACCTCAGGTACAAAAAAATGCATCAAAAATACCCACACCAATGGAAAATACAATAAAAAATAATCAAGGACGAGGACCCCCAAGACAACCAAGGAAATACCCATAGAGACAATAAACTCCTTTACCTGAACCAATTGAATTTGTCCTAAAGAAACTAGTACAATCAAATGTCATACAGCTCCCAGAGCCCAAACCATATGATCCAGGACAATTCGAACCCTCTTGGTGGGATGAAAATACTTTCTATGAATACCACTACATCAAAGGGCATAACACCTCATCATGCCATCAGTTGAAGAACATGATTCAAGACCTAATAAAAAATGGTACAATAGAGGTTGAGGGACAACAACAAACTTCCAATAAAGACCATACGATTTTCAAGAATCCATTGCAATACCATGCAAAATCTTATAGTTCAGGTCAAAAGATAGACAACCATGCCAATTATACCAATGCCTCTTTTGACTACAAAATTATTAACCACCTCTGAGCTACTAATGACCATGTTAACACAATCACCATTAAGAAGCAACCTAAAATTTTTGTTACCACCCGTAGAGCTAAGATTACTATATCTAGTCCTCCTCCAAAGCAACCATAATCCGAAAGCCCAATATAACCTTGTTGACCAATTGGGAAAGACACCTGCACAAATTTCTATCCTTGAGCTTCTTTTCATATCACCCGAACACAAAGCTATCCTTGATAAGGCTCTAAAAGAAACCTCTGTCCCTACTAAGCTAGATGTGAACTAATTTGAAGCCATGGTTGGATACTTGACCAAATCCCATCATGTCTCTTTTTCTGATAAATATTATTCCACATCCAAGTCAAACCATAACAACCCATTACACCTTGAGGTCTTCATAAACAACAACAAGGTCAAACGAGTGTTAGTAGATGACAGAGCTGGATTGAAAATTTGCACTTTAAAACTGATAAAGGCATTGGGCCTATCTGAAACATGTGTGGTTACATCTAAGAGCATTTTCATCAAAGCCTATGAGGACAAAGAACCTTCTTCTAATGGTATTATCACACGACCTATCAAGGTTGGACCTACAATACTAGATACCACATTCCAAGTCCTGAATCTTGAACTACCATACAACCTACTCCTTGGTAGACCATGGATCCATGCCATGAAATTCATTCCATCCACATACCATCAATTTCTGAAGTTTCCTCGTGAAGGCATTGAAATTATAGTCGCAAGTGATCTTGATCCCTTTCAATATTGCAACAATCTAAAAGTGACAACTCAATTCCAAGTTCTTGTCAACCAAGAGGCCTCATCATCTCACTACATTGATCCATCTTCATTGACCAATTCATCCACTCCATTTACCTACCATCAAACCCTAAGTTACAAATTCATGACATGAGATGTGGAGAATATCAAATGGATAATTTACCAGCAAATGACAATGCTAATGTTGTTGACAAAGATCAAAATTCTAATGTTGATGTCTGGATAACTACAGAAGGAATGAAAGAAGATGGTTGTGCTTGGATTGAAACCTTTTGGGACCTTGATGATACATCAGCCTTTTCCATATCTACTTTCACTCAACCTTTTCATATCTATGATAACCCACTCTTTGATCATGACCACACTAAGGATATCCAATCATCATCCTTCCATCCCACTTACCATGGGCTGGGATATGAATATCCTATTGTCACCTCTACTAATCCATCTTGCCAAGTCATTAAGGATGTGCAAGCCTCCTTTGATGTTAACAGTACTGAAAAGGATAGTCCAAAAGATTCCAATGATGGCATCGCCAATCCCATTCATTCACTAAAAATTCCTGTCACTTCACCTACTTCCTCCATCTCACTCATGTCCACTCGCATCATAGACATGGATCAACAAGTTATATCTCAAGAAAAGAATAAAGGAAAAGCTCCAATGGATGAGCTATATTTAAAAGGAGATAAAAAATCAAAAGATATAGTGCAAAGAATAGTAAATCAAGACAATTACTCTAGCCAAATGAAAAGCTATTGGACGAATCAAAATCAAAAGAAGATCAAGACAAGTCCCCTAGCCAAAATAAAAAGCTATTAGAAAAATGAAAAATAAAATTCAAAAGTAAAAATGAGAAAAATTCGATCTCCAAGTATGCCTCTCCATCAAAAATAACTAGGGGCATCTATCAAGGAAAAAAATCAAACAAAGCACTTTTTGATCCAAGGTCTCTATCCACGTCACTCTCACTCATACCATATAATTTCTTCCATCCATTAATGTTCACATATATCCATCATATTCTTCCATTGGCAATTTTTTTCACTAGACCTTTGACGACGACCCCTTCTCGTACTCTAGCTCGTTGGTTGCCCAAAATCCTTTTTGGTTGAAGCCTGATGGCCCATGTAGTGTGCACATTAGGGATCCTACAATAGCCTCTTTCATCCACTACATCTATCGTCCTTCATACTTGCCACTTGTACTCATCTCAATTAGGTCCTATCATCTAACACGGTCATCCACACAGGATCGGGGCATTGTCAAGGCATTCTATGGATCTGACATTTATCAATTTTATACCTAGCTTCAAAGAGCTAGGAAAAAGTCTTGAAAAAATACAAAAAAAGAAAGAGAAAAGGTCTTGAAAAAATGGTCACCCTAATGAAAACCTAGCAAACATGCATCTTGGTGATAGCAAAAAAAAAAAGTAAAGAGAAATTTTTTTTCCAACGGTGAAAACCTAGTCAATAGGCACCTTGGATAAGTAGCATGGTGAAAACCTGGCAAACAGGTGCCATGTGTAATTAGTCTTCAAGCTCTATCATCTACTATCACTATGCCTGGTCTTCCACCCTGATCCATAATAATTCCTTTACCTTCTATCATCTCCCATTTCATCTCCCATTTGACATCCATCATTAGGCCTTCTCATCCTTATCATGACTTCCAAACAGTTGATGTCTTGCATCCTCTTGCACCCATCATCCATGATAAACCTTGTCCCATCCCATCCCTATTGGTTTGTCTTATACCCAACTGGGGCAATATCCTTGATCTACACTGGATTTTGCACTTATCATTGGAAGTCACTATGCTAAAAAAGACAAAAAAAATAAAATCATAAAATGTCTTGAAAAAAGCAATAAAAATCATAAAATGTCCTGAAAAAAGGAATAAAAATCATAAAATTTCTTGAAAAAAATAAATAAAAATAAAAACATTTCAATACCCAAAAAAATTTAGATAACTTTCAAAAAATCCCAAAACCAGAGTCAGAGTCAGTCATGTCAGTCTTTTTCATTGTCGAACTACATTGCCTCTGTGACTAAACATAGGAAAGGCCATCTTTCGATGTGCCCCCGAGGCATTAGGTTAGTCTTTAGGTGTTGTCAAATAAAATCATAATTTGATCCTATGTCATTGAAACAAATTCAAGGGTCCTGTCGAACTACGAGGTCTCTGTGCATTGCTACTTAGGCAAGGCCATCTGTCAATGAGCCCCCGAGGCCCCCTAGGTCAGTCTTTTAGGGTTTGCTGGGTCGGTCAAAATAAATCAAACACTATCAACTAAGACTTGACATCATCATTTGAACTTCAAACACAAATCCTAAATCAACATGACAAGCATTGCCAACAAGTCTCCAAGTCAAATCAGTCATTTTTCAAATCAATCAAAACCAATGGTCTTATACAGGATGTGTCCTTCCTGAAACTAGACCTTGTCACTATCAAACTTTTTCATTTGCCTTATATAGGTAGTTCAATGATTGACGGTAGACTCGATGTCTTTTATGACATGTTTCTTTTGCTGAAACCAAGCATTGTCAAAACAGTCCACTCGTCACTCACTTCGTCACTTAACACACTGGAAAACATTTATTGGAAAATAATCTGAATGGTTGTTGATCTTGTTAGTCTATTTTGTTTTATCTTTTGTATTTTCTTTGGTCATGTTACCAGCTACCTTGAGGATGTCCCATGAAGGATTTAGAGGAGCGATGATGTCTCATGTCTTGTCTTTTATTTGATTGTTGTCTATGGTTTGTCTTGAAAAAAAGACTGGGGAAACATGACCCTTAGTATGAGTCAGGACATTCCTTGTCTACAACTATCAATTTTTACGCAAAAGAGACTACATCATTGCCCTGGTTTTCTGTTCTATCATGCGCCACATACATTTTGAAAAAAAATCAAAAATAGCTCTTTAAAATAAAGTGCACTTATGAAAGCAAGGCTTTCATCACTACTAATTGTTCTTCGTCTCTTTCAACCATCATTCTTCACTCCTTACTAACCATTTGTCTCTTTCATTGGATTTCACTTTTCTCTAACATTCTTCTTAATTTGAGAGATCATTCATGTCTTTAACGCACAAACAATCTCTCGAGGGGACATCCTACCTCCATCTCTTAGTCCACTGGGGCATGATCTTTTAATTTTTCTTTGAAACAACACTCAAAATTGCATTGTCTCAAAGAGGGGCAAAATGTAGACATTGAAAATCGTCCTAGGTCTCTGACGACACTTTTTCACTATTTTTGTGTCTAAAACTAATTAAATAATTTATTAGTGCTAATATTCCTCTTCTAGTTCTCAATAATTAAATAGTTTTTAATTATTTAATTAATGTTCTTCTAAACCATTAATTAAATAATTTTTGTTATTTAATTAATGTTCATGATTATTTCTTCCTAACTATTCCTCTTAGATTAAATAATTATTTAACTATTTAATCCCTTACTTAATCTTTCCTCTCAAATTAAATAATTCTTTAATTATTTAATTTGTCTTCAATTTCAATCATCCCTAAACTTGGTAATTTTGAAAGGTGAGGATAATTCATCTTATTTAATTATTAAATCTTTAATTATCCTCACCTAGATTTCATTCCCACTTATCTCTCCCACTTTCTCCCACTTCACTTCCACTTTTCTCTTCCACTTTCCAATTTTCATTCCCACTTATCTTTTCCATTTTTCTAATTTCTGTCACTTAACTCTTTCCCCTTTCTACTCATGACTCTTACTTTCCAAATCCACTCCCCACTTTCGAAATGACAGCTTTTAGTTGAAACTTATTTATTTTCAATTAACTCTTCTCTTTCCCAATTTAACTCACCCTTCACTCTTTCCTTCCTCCACTTTCGAAAAAGTATATTTTGGATGAAAATAAGTACTTTATTTATTTATTTTCAATTAACTCATTTTGTCTTCCACTTTTAAATGCAATTTCCCCTTCTAACTTATCCTTGCATTCAATCTTGTCCATTGATTATCATTCAATCTTGTCCATTCAACTATCTTTTTGAAATCTATAAATTGAGGACTTATTTCTCAATTTAGGGGAGACCACATCTTCGATTTCCTTCAAATTGCTTTCAATATTTAGTGCATTTAATCTCATTTGACAGCTACACATCAAATCTATTGAAGGAATAAGAAGGACAACAAAATGAAGTGAGAGAAGCACATCAGGCAGGTTTGCATTTCCATTTCTTTCTTTATACATTTTGTTCTCACAATTTTGTTGATGTATTGAGGTTTTATTTCATGATATTTGCTTTGTGCTCTCAACATTTTGATATCATGTATGCTTTAACCATTTTCCCTAGATACAGTATGCAACCACCCATTGACATCTATGGTTTATATAGCCTACTACTTTCACCAAAATTAGTATTCTGCAGACTGTTCAAGCTTCTATTGTTCACCAGATGATAGAAAACAGATTGTGCAGAGATTACATTTTGTGTTATGCTAATATACAAATTTAATGCTCAGTGCTGTGCATACTTTCCATTAATGTTTAATATAACGAGGATTTGCGTGGTATAAAAACACTCTATACGAGGAATGGGTATATAAAACAATTATTCATTAAAATTTACGTCCCGCCCGTTGTTTTAAATTACAAATATCTTGACTTAATATCCGAAGAATAAAGGAATTGTTGGCATGTTTGGCCCGATCAATAATGCTATACGAATCGAGCGATGCATTTTGGCCTCACCCAGATTTAATCAGTCCAAACAGACGGCGATTCCACTTTAATTCTGCTTACAAATAGGATGTTGTCTCCCTGCTTACCTACAACATTTCTCATTGGAACGATAAAAGAAAATGGAGAAGAAATTGTTTTGCTTAGTGTTAATAATAGCATTGGTAGTGGGCATGTCAGGTATAGCAGAAGCAGAGGCTGATCAGTGCTATTCTGTTCAGTGCACTAGTGATTTAGATTGTAGCAGATTCAGCGATGGCGAGCCTGGCCAACCACCCTTTCGTTGCTGTGAATTCAGACTATGTGGTCCAGGAGTAGGATATTGTTGCATTTAACCATTGATTTTTATCCGACATACAAACTCTTTATCCTCTCATATCTCGTATCTCATGTTCATCCCATCACAAGAAACGCTATTCTCTAGCAGACTTTTTTCAAATAAATAATTTATTTCACCCTTTACCTCTGTTTTGAATAATGCAAAGTTTATTATCATCTAGTTGTGTTTCATATGGTAATGGTGGAATTTATAAAGTTATGTTATTAGTTCCTGCTGGTAGGCAGGTATACTTATGCATTCGCCCAGAATACATTTAACCGCCAGCATTGATCAATCAGATTTCGCCATTTAACATATTACTTATTTTTTTGTATAGTTTGAATTTGGAGAGCTATTTTATATATTGGAAAATTAGCATTTATCTATTTTTCTATTCGTCCGAGTAGCTTTAAAAATCATTTTCGTTTTAAAAAATTCAGGAAAATGTGAATGCATAAATTGATTAAATAAATTTAAGCAAAGGCATAGTTTAAAAGTTGGCGGCTAGAGGTACGTAATCCATGAATGCAGATTAAATGCATTAAAATATCAGGAAACTGCGAGCGCAAAAATTGATTAATTAAAATTAAGCAAAGGCATAGTTTATCAAGGTGGCGGATAGCTGTACGTAATGTATGAATAAAAATTAAATGCATTGAATGGCATGTGGCTCGAGGTGAAGGCGCTGGGATGGTTTGGAGGCCACGCGTGGCCAGGGTACTTTGGTCATTTAATATAGAGTTAAGTTACTTGGTATGCATCTCTATTACTTTGCATGTGTTGTTTTTGTCTTGTGTAAGCGGTGTTCTGAGGGAGAGTTCTAGCGACTGAGCATGATATGTTATAGTTGTAGAGTCCAAACCCAGAAACGAGTTATTTGAGGTCATAATTTGGTAATTTCCAGAGTGTCGTTGTAGTAAAACGTTGGACAGTGAGGTCAGAAGAGGTAACTTTTCATTTTTAAGTCTATTTCATACAAGAAATGCAAGTAGGGTTTCATGGTGCTTTGAGGCATTCGTATACTTTGATTATAAATTCATATTTTAAACTACTTTTAGTATTGTTTATTCGAATTTCTTGTTGAAATGCGAAGGTTTCATCTGTGTTTGATAGGTATTATGTAAAAATCCTCTTGTTCATTTTACTTCATGCATGTAAGTCAACAATGTGTTGCTTTGAGCTTTTCCATTGTCATCAAAGCATAAAGGATAGAGGAGTTCTGTTAAAAGTCGTCGTTGTTGTCCTCGTGGGCATAAATCTGTATATTGAACTACTTTTGGTGTTATCTATTCGAGTCTCTTGTTGAAATGCGAAGGTTTCATCTGCGTTTGATAGGTATTATGTAGAAATCCTCTTGTTCATTTTACTTCATGCATGTGAGCCCTGTAGAGTTTGTATTTTTTTTATTGCTGCAAAGTGGTCCCATAGAGAGGGCTTTGGAACCAAAATTATGTCAACGTGTGTGATAATGAGAGCTTTTCAACAATGGGTCGATAGTGTGTTGCTTTGAGCTTTTTCGTCGTCATGAAAGCATAAAGGATAGAGGGATTCTGTTCAAAGTCGTGGCTGTTGTCCTCGTAGGCATAAATGCAAACAATGGGAGCATAAAGAATGCAGTAGAAACCTTTTTCCTGTTGGCAAGCATAAAAATTCTGTTAGATGTCGTCGTTACTATTTTTGTATCTTTCATTTTACTTCATGCATGTGAGTCGAGAGTGTCTTGTTTTGAGCTTTACCGTTGTCATCAAAACATATGCGATAAAGAGAGCTTTTCAGGAATTAGTCGATAGTGTCTTGCTTTGAGCTTTTCCGTTGTCATGAAAGCATAAAGGATAGAGGGATTCTGTTAAAAAGTCGTGGTTGTTGTCCTTGTAGGCATAAATGCAAACAATGGGAGCATAGAGAATGCAGTAGATACCTTTTTCCTCCGGGCAAGCATAAAAATTCTGTCAGATGTCGTTACTGTTTTTGTATCTTGGGGTTATAAAAAACTATGTCAAAATTGTTGTAGAATCCAAATTACAATGTTTCCATAGAGCAGATAAGTAATATTGCTTCATAGAATAGTTTTAGTCTTCATGCAAAAGAGCGATCAAATTCATTGCTAGAAGATTTGTGGTCCAAGAACCTTTCGCAAGTAGTTTGTGTAGTTAATCTTGTTTGCATTTATACTTGTGTCTCTTGAATCTAGAAAAATGCTTGGTAGTGTTTAAATGGTTTTTGCTATTAGTATCCATCGCAGTAAGAGTACTATATATTGTTATTCTTTTAGGAAAAAACAAAGACATGTTTTTTGTTTTCTAATGAAAGCTTTTTACATGGTGCAATGCTTTTGGTTGGAAGAAAAGAGGTCGTGTAGTAGCCAAGCTGTGGCAAATTCTTGAAGCAAGTAGTAGAAGGTGAGTTTCTAGAATGAACCTTCTCCTTTGTTTACAATTGCATATAGTAGACAGAGAAAAGGGTTGATTCAAGATTCTCACTATATTGATTGTACTTGTAATCATATTGTTGCTTTTTGTTACAAGGACAATCTTTGCAAATGGGTATTGTGAGTGGCATATGCTATATGTTTCATAGAAATTAAGCAGCTGGGGTTCAAAAGTAGATCTTTGTTTCAAAAAATGAAGCTTTTAAAATTTTGAGAGTTTGATTCTGAAACCATATGCATACTTTGATTAAAACTACTGGCTAAAGGTACATAATTCATTAATGCAAATTCAATGGAATTAATGGCATCTGACTAGACGTGAGGTTGTTTGGATTGCTAATTAGTCTTTGAATATATAACAATCAAAAGAGATAAATAAGTATAATTATCCTTGGCCACATTTCACATTTTGACCTTTCAATCAAAGTCAATTAACAAAGTAGCAGTTAGACCTATAGAAGGTTCAATGACTTTGCTGCTAGAAAAACAAATTTTGGACAATGGCTAGACAATTTGTTGAAATTGGTTTAAAAAATTTGAAGCAAATGCATTTTCCCTTCTTTTTGCTTTCATTGTACATCTTAAATGGTAGTTGGGTTTTGCATTGTTACAATGCATTTGGATACTTTGATTGTAAAATCATAGTTTAGATCATTTTAAGTGTTATCGATTCAAACCTTCCCTTGAAATACCAAGGATTCATCTAAATCTTGGAGGCAACGTACAGTTAACTATAATTATCCTTGGCCACATTTCACATGTTGACCTTTGAATCAAAGTCAATTAACAAAGTAGTAGTTAGACCTAAAGAAGGTTGAAGGACTATGCTGATAGAAAACCATATTTTGGACAATGGCTAGACAACCTGTTGAAATTGTTGTACAGACTTTAAAGAAAATGCATTTTCCCTTCTGTTTATTCTCATTGTACATCTTAAATGGAACTTGGGTTTCGCACTCTTGCAATGCATTTGGATACTTTGATTGTAAAATCATAGTTTAGATCATTTTAAGTGTGATTGATCCAAATCTTTCCTTGAAATACGAAGGATTCATCTAAGTCTTGTAGGCAATGTACAACTGTCCTATAAAGAGAGCTTTGGAACCAATGAACTGTCATCAAGGATAGAGGAATACTGTCAAATATTATGGTTATTTTCCTCATAGGCACATGTGCAAAATATGGAAGCATACAGAAAGCAAGTTAACTCTTCAATAATCCCATGAAACATAGTCTTTGTATGCATCCATGCATATAGGTTTGCATGTATATATGTGTACATGTAATTATGTATATATGAATGCATGTATCTATGTAGCCATGTATGTATGTGTCTATATAACAGATTACTGTTGCATTTGCTTTAAATGCTTTTTTGTAGATGGCGTCTGCTAGCCATCCAGTCATTTTGTGGTTGTGCATATTGCTTTTAAAGATATAAGAACTCAATTTCGTGAGTTATATTTCATATTGGTAAATTGGCATTTATCTATTTTTGGAACCCATGGGAGTGGCTTTGTGAATCGTGATTGTTTTAAAGTGCTTGTGAAAATGCAAATGCATAGCTTCATTGATAGCTATCTGCTTTGATGCATATATGCAAATTTATAGGATTCATTGCTATCATGTAAAGGACACATAAATATTCATTCCCCGGGCCCATGTAGTCATTTCAATATGTGCATATATTAAGTGATCTATTGATACATGGAAATGTCCATCCATGGATACATGAACACATATATAATTGTAAGCGCGTGATCATGTATGTATGTGTCTGTTTATATATGTATACATCCATGCATATATCGATTCATGTGTGCATTGGAGCATGTGTGTAGCTATGTGTCTATGAATACATTTTATCTAGTTATCAGTGTCAATTAATAGAGTAGCACCCGTACCTAGATAGTGTTCAAGGATTGTGCTGATAGAAAACCATATGCATATCAATATATTAGAGAGCATGTATCTATGCATGGGTGTGTGTAGATGCTAATTGTTCTAAATTTTGGTTGCATTTCATTGCATTAAACAATTAAGAATAAGTACTAGGTAGTTGAAGTAAAATGACCCCATTCAGTTAGCAGATCATTCATCCTTGTATTGTCCCATATCTTAATAATTAGGCAATTGCTGGTTAGCCTTTAGGTACATAGCAATTCAAAGAAAAAAATGATTGCAATAAGCCTTGTGTGCATTAGAACTATTAATCAAAGACAATTAACAAATTAGCCCTAGAACACCATGTTTGTGTTAATGTGTTCAATACCATGTTTTTATGCATGGGTGTATATGGATGCTATGAGTTGTGATTTCTACCATTGGGTTGCGTTTACTATTACTTGTACAACCAAGTGATATGCAAGTACAGTTCATAGTTCATAGCATGCAGATACATTCAAGGACAAATACAAAGCAAGGTTGTTAGCATCCTAATAAGAAAGATGATGGATACATCCAATTAATGTATGTCACAACATCTTATAAACAATAATTCCTATCAAACGCAGATGAAACCTTCGCATTTCAATGAAAAATTCAAATAAACAATACTAAATGTAGTTTAAAATATGAATTTATAATCAAAGTGTACAACTGCCTTAAAGCACTATGAAACCTTCCTTGCATTTCTTGTTTCAAACAGACTAAAAACCGAAAAGCAATATTACTTAGCTGCTCTATGGCAACAATGTAATTTGGATTCTACAACATTTCTTGGCATAGTTTTTTATAGCCCCATGATACAAGAACAGTAACGACGACATCTGACAAAATTTTAATGCTTGTGAGCAGGAAAAAGATTTCTAATGTATTCTTTACACTTCCATTGTTTGCATCTATGCCTACGAGGACAACAACCATGACTTTTAACAGAATCCCACTATCCTTTGTGCTTTCATGAGAACGGAAAAGCTCAAAGCAACACACTGTTGACTCATTGTTGGAAAGCTCTCATTACCGCACATGTTGACATAATTTTGGTTCCAAAGCCCTCTTTATGGGACCACTTTGCAACAATTAAAAAAATACAAACTCTATAGGGCTCACATGCATGAAGTAAAATGAACAAGAGGGTTTCTACATAATACGTATGAAATGCAGATGAAACCTTCGCATTTCAACAAGAAATTTGAATAGATCACACTAAAATTAGTTTCATATATGGATTTATGCCTATGAGGACAAGAACCACGAATTTTAACAGTACCCCTCTATCCTTTATGCTTTGATGACAATGGAAAGGCTCTAAGCAACAGACTATTGACTCACATGCATGAAGTAAAAAGTAGTCTAAAATATGAGTTTATGGCTATGAGGACAACAACCACAACTTTTAACAAAATCCCTCTACCCTTTATGCTTTGATGGCAATGAAAAAGCTCAAAGCAACACACTGTTCACTCGTAGTTCAAAAGCTCTCATTATCACACGTGTTTACATAATTTTGGTTCCAAAGCCCTCTTTATGGGACCACTTTGCAGTAGTCAATAATATACAGACTTTATAGGGCTCACATGCATGAAGTAAAATGGACAAGAGGATTTCTACATAATACCTATCAAACGCAGATGAAACCTTTGCATTTCAACAAGAAGCTCAGATAAATAATACTAAAAGTAGCTTAAAAAATGAATTTATAATCAAAGTATAACAATGTCTTAAAGTACTATGAAACCCTACTTGCATTCCTGTTTGCATGTACCTGGTTTAAACATTTAATTATTGGTTCTTGATAATGGAATGAAATGAACTTGGACAGATGGAAATAGAATGATCCCATGGAATTGGAACATCAGTGTTTGCATGCCTTTAACATGGTAGCAGATTTGCGTGCATGAGACTTATTTGAATCTCAAATGTCATAGTATATGTGGCACATTAGCTAGTTGGCTTAACATGATAGCTTTCAAACAAGTTAATTCAGTGATCAATCAAGCTAATTGGCTGATGAATTAATTGTGTTCCATGGTTAGTCATAGCTAATTATTGGTCATCTTTATCCTCCAAATCAGTTAAATAGATGTTGCTTATTCACATTCACAGATACACAATATTTCTAAACCTTTTTGTGTGCTTTTAATATGAAAAAGAGCTTTAGAACATGATATGTACATTCATCTAAGGATAATAAGGCATAGATTTTATGACAGATATAATGGTTTGTAATGGTATCATGAATATGCATACCAAATATAGAAGCACAAGCAAAAACATTTAAACTGTTTGACAAAATTCCTCGAAGAAATGCTAGCTCTTGGTGTGTAATGAGTGCAAATTATGCAAAGAAATATTTGTCAGAGAAGGCTTTTTGCAAGCATTCAAGCAAATCAGCCAAATAGCTGATCAAGCTAACTGTGAATGAAGTTACTTGACTAGTCAATGAAACTAGTTCAATGATAGATCAGTTTTCTTGAATAGTTAATTATAGTTAATTAATAAACATCTTTGTACACAAAACCAATTAAACCAATCATGGCCATTCATATGCAAAAAAAGGAATTTCTTGAAAAATCTTTGTAGACAAGGAAGCAAATGCAATTGCTAAGTGGAAACCCAAATTACAAAATCCTTGTCAACATCTTCCTTTCTGTTTCTTGTGCTACAAATATTCAATAGGCTATAGCTATCCACATTAATATGTATCTATGCATGCAGCCATTGATATATGTATCTATGTAGCTTCTATACATGTATATTTAAGCATTCATGTATCCAACTATGCATCTATCTATCTATCCATGTAAGTATGTTTCTATGTATTCTTCTACCTATAGATGCATCCATGCATATATGTGTCTGTGTTTCTATGTACAAATGTATATAGATATCTATCCATGTATGTGCCAATGTATCTATGAATACATCTACCCATAGGTACATGTAACTATGCATCTATGGATACCATGATAGATGTCCACATCCATGTATCTATGGATGCATGTATCAAGTACCTTGGTACCAGGTCTTGACTCTGCAGCAACAACATCTCCTGTGACTACACAGATGTGCAGAATAACAAAAAATGAAGCGCTCAAAGTAATTACAATTCATCTCTAGTCGCTAAAATCTATATTACGTGATAAACAAGTAAGAACTTTTGGGTACATGAAGGTCATGAACATTGAACCAATAGTAGGACAGTCACTACAACATTTAAGTTAACCTATGGTGCAGATTCTCTTTTCCATTATCAATTTTATTCCCAATTTCATCCATGAAGAACTTTGTCAACCTATAGATCCTGCTATTAGCCATCACTTTGATCCATGATTTCCATTTCTTTTATCAATGAATTCCATATCTTTGATCCATGAAGAACTTCTTCAACCTGTGTATCCATGAATTCTATATCTTTGAGGATATTCTTCATGGATGAAATTGGGAATACAATTGATAATGCAAAAGAGAGTGTTGAGCATAGGTTTACTTAAATGTTGTGGTGACTGTCATACTATTACTTTAACGTTCATGACCTTCATCTACTAAAAAGTTCTTGCTCATTTATACCTTGTTATTTATACCTGTGATATTGCATTGCATATGTCTCATTTTCTTCACCTTGAAATCTTGATACTGAAATACAGTAATAGAAAGTAATCAAGTAATTATAGTAACACAAAATAATTCCAATAAAAACTAATCAAGAGTAATACAAAATACTTTTAAACACCCAGTGTGTTACAACTGTCAGTGAGTTGTTGTTTTTACACCACTGTGTGTTTTATAGCCTACATAGAATATGTAGCATAGCAACTAATAAGTCCATCTCACATTTTGCTGATGACAATTTAATTTGTCTCATCTGTCTCTGAACCATTGATCAAAGTCAATTAACAAACAAGTCAATCTTGCACTTGACTCATGCAAATTAAGTCAATTCTATCATTAATCATAGTAATAGTAAACAAATGCTTATTAGATGATGTCATTGTTGAAATCCTATTTGCATTTTCTGTTTGCATGTGCCTGGTTTAAACATTTAATTATTGGCTCTTGATAATGGAATGAAATGAACTTGGAAAAATGGAAATAAAATGACCCCATGGAATTGGAACATCTATGTTTACATGGCTTTAACATGATAACAGACTTGTGTGCATGAGACTTATTTGAAACTCAAATGTCATATTGTGTGTGGCATATTAGCTAGTTGGCTTAACATGATAGCTTTCACGCAAGTTAATTCAGTGATCAATTAAGCTAATTGGTGATGAATTAATTGTGTTCCACAGTTGGTCATAGCTAATTATTGTCAAAGCTGTAAATGCCATAGATGAAATGATATGAATAAAATTCTAGTTTCTGGTTTTCCTTGAAATGCAATAAAAAAACTGCTATAAAGGCATAAGACAAGGTTGTGTAACATATTGCCATTCCTTTATCTAATTTCTTTGGACACAAATGCTTTACACATTTGATTGCAACAGTAACATGTCTACGAAAATGGGACAATAGAGATCATAGTTCAATAGTTTTTAGTGTGAGTGTATATGTATCCTGATACATATAAGCTCGATCTGGTATTTATGAAAACAGTTGCTATGTGCAGTGAAAGAGCTTATTAGTGTTACTATATTCGATATCCATATAACATGGTAAATTGGTACAAGACTAGAGTGACACATCCATAAATACATGGATGCATGTATACATAGTTGCATATAGGGATATGTAGAAGCTTAGATGAATAGTTAATTATAGTTAATTAAAGAACATCTTTGTGCACCAAATCAATTAAACCAGTCATGGCCATTCATATGCAAAAAAAAAAAGTAGCTTATTGAAAAGGCTTTATAGACAAGGAAGCAAACGCAATTGTAAACTGAAATTGAAAAATCTTCAGCAAGATCTTTCCTTTCTGTTTCTTATGCTACAAATATTCAACAGCCTGTAGCTGTCCATATTAATTGTATCTCTTTGTCTATGTTGAACCTATTTGTTTATTCTATTGCTTTTGCTATTATTTCATGAAAGCTCAAATGTCATAGTATATGTCGAGTAGCAGCCAATAAGTCCATCTCACATTTTACTCATGATGATTTAATTTGTCTTATCTATCTCTGAACCATTAATCAAAGTCAATTAACAAACAAGACAATCTTGCACTTAGCTCGTGAAAATTAAGTCAATTCTATCTTTTACTCATTAATGAAATTAACTAATCAGTTTAACAAGATAGCTTTCAAACAAGTTAGGTCAGTGATCAATAAAGCTATTTGACTGATGAGTCAAATGAGTTCAATAGTTAGTCATAGTGATAGCAATCAAATCCTTGTTTGATGATGTCATTGTTGAATTTTCTTTTGTGTCCCTGGCTGCACTTTTTCTATAGCTTGAAGCAATGATGCTTCATGGTTTTGTTGATGTCATTGTTGAATTTTCTTTTGTGTCCCTGTCTACACTTTGGCTATAGCTTGAAGCAGTGATGCTTCATCGTTCAAGTATTAAGTGTAATTGAAAACCTTTCTTGACTTATATTCATTGATTTAAATCTGTTTGGAAACCATACTTGCAGTAGTTCTTTAGGCTTGATGCAAAACAACAATATAGTTAAAATGCATAGCAAAAGCTTGTAGAGGACCATGTTTGCACTTGTGCATTTGGAATTCAAGAACCTATGATAAATAGACTACTAGGTTAATCTATTTCCAACTGATACTTGTTTCCATTCAATCTAAAAATAAACTAGCTAGTGTATTTTGATGTTTGGACTATTAGTATCCATTACACTATCACTGTCATCCATTGCAATTATAATTTTGGCAGTTATTTGCACAAATGTGTTTTCATGCATTGTGAAAGCCAACTTGTACTTCTAGGATAAAATGAAGCAAAATAGATAAAAGTAGCAATTTGTTGCCTTGAGTAACTTGTCTCTTGGTATTCATTCAACGAGCGCAAGTGCTTTTGCTATGTCATTGTAAACGTCCCCTTTCTACTGATAAAAGCTATCAGTTTTCTAGCCTATGTCTTTGCTTAAATTTATTTGTATATGTCATCTTGTTCCAGACTCTCATTAAAAAAAGGAATCTCCATATTCTACCACCAAAGAAAATGCATTAATGTCAAAGGAGTTTGAAATTCAAGATAACAAACCTAAAAGCACTCACTTGGATAAACTGTTTTCTATTGTGACAATTTTATTGGCTCGTAGCGTCAAGGCAAGAATACTTATGCATTTGGTTGAAATGCTTTTATTAGTTCCTGCTAGTAGGAAAAAATACTTATGCATTCATCCAGAATGCATTTAACTGCTAGCATTGACCAATCACATTTCGCCATTTAACATGTTACTTATTTTTTTGTATAGTTTGAATTTGGAAAGCTATTTTATATACTGGAAAATTAGCATTTATCTATTTTTCTATTCATCCGAGTAGCTTTAAAAATCATCTTCGTTTTAAAATTTTTGGGAAAATGCGAACGCATAAATTGATTAAATAAATTTAAGCAAAGGCATAGTTTAAAAGTTGGCGGCTAGAGGTAGGTTATCCATGAATGCAGATTAAATGCATTAAAATATCAGGAAGCTGCGAGCGCAAAAATTGATTGATTAAAATTAAGCAAAGGCATAGTTTATCAAGGTGGTGGGTAGACGTACAAAGTGCATGAATAAAAATTAAATGCATTGAATGGCATGTGGCTCAAGGTGAAGGCGTTGGGATGGCTTGGAGGCCACACGTGGCCAGGGTACTTTGGTCATTTAATATAGAGTTAAGTTACTTGGTATGCATTTCTATTACTTTGCGTGTGTTGTTTTTGTCTTCTCTAAGCTCTTGTTCTGAGGAAGAGTTTGTAGCGACTGAGAAAGAGATACTTGAGATGATAGTTTGTTACTCTCCACAGTTCCTTTCCATTGAAGTGCATTGGGAGGCTGTGTTTCATAGTGCTTTAGTTCACTATCACTATCACTTTTTGCCTAATGTGTCAGTGCATGTATGTATGTATGCATGTTTCTATGCGCATAGGAATTTATCTATGTGCATATATCTATGTAGACATTTGTAGATGCATATATGCATATATGCATGTGACTCTAGATATATCTATGCATATATGTATTTATGCATATATGTATATCTGTATAGATGCATCTATGTGTATATGCATGTAAGCACGTGGATGCATATATGTTTATGTCCATCGATGCATTAATCTGTCTTTACATGGATGTATCTATACATATATATACATATGTATAAATATATGTGTGTGTCGATATGCCTTTTCTACAAAAGAGTTTATAGTGATAGGGCAAAGGTTGTCATGGTTCCAAAAAAGGACACTTGCAGACAAGCTATTCCAGGCAATAAATAGTTTCTTTTATCAGTTTTATTTTATTTTAATGTCCATAGGCACATTGGGTTTCACAGTGCTTAGCCTATGCTATTCTCCAAAGATTAGTTCCTTAGACATGCAATTATCTTTTGTCCATTGTAGAATGTGAGGGCTTAACAATAACTTGGTGCTTATATGCTCTCTAAAGATTACATATCTTCAATTACTGCAGAGCTGTTCCATAGTGGAAGCTTTTAAGCCGCTGTTCTGTTAACATGTTCCATAATAGGACCTTACAAACTATATGAGCACAATGTGTTAAGAGCACTTTACAAACTGTCAACCAAATGCAATTTCCAGATATAAGCCTAAACTCCACAATTTCTTTCATCTCTCCCGTTGTTATTAAAGCATAAAGCAAAGAGGTTTTTTTCGCAACTTCTAATTTTTGTACTTTTACACGATAATTCACTTTATTCATTAATGAATCAAATTATCTTAATTAATTGATTTTCTTTTTCCTTTTGACATTTCATATCTAATTAATTAGAAAAGTGCTGAATAGTATTTATATTCATAATAATTAAAACAAAGAAACAATTATAACTATCCTTGTGCACATTTGGCCAATCAAACAAAGTCAATTAAAAAATCTGATTCCACTTATTCACTGATAGTATTGGCATACAATTTCCTTGAAGATTCTTCAAAAAGAGGATTACTCAAACACCAATAAGGATTCTGATTTGTAACATTCCTATCCAAATCATCTTCATCCAATAGGATTTTGTGGCATACATTAATTGGATGTATCGCATCAT
>VDFB02047397.1:31611352-31709098 GCA_007258455.2 Sequoia sempervirens
AAGTTAATTTAGTGATCAATTAAGCTAATTGGCTGATGAATTAATTGTGTTCCACAGTTGGTCATAGCTAATTATTGTCAAAGCTATAAATGCCATAGATGAAATGATATGAATAAAATTCTAGTTTCTGGTTTTCCTTGAAATGCAATAAAAAAACTGCTATAAAGGCATAAGACAAGGTTGTGTAACATATTGCCATTCCTTTATCTAATTTCTTTGGACACAAATGCTTTACACATTTGATTGCAACAGTAACATGTCTATGAAAATGGGACAATAGAGATCATAGTTCAATAGTTTTTAGTGTGAGTGTATATGTATCCTGATACATATAAGCTCGATCTGGTATTTATGAAAACAGTTGCTATGTGCAGTGAAAGAGCTTATTAGTGTTACTATATTCGATATCCATATAACATGGTAAATTGGTACAAGACTAGAGTGACACATCCATAAATACATGGATGCATGTATACATAGTTGCATATAGGGATATGTAGAAGCTTAGATGAATAGTTAATTATAGTTAATTAAAGAACATCTTTGTGCACCAAATCAATTAAACCAGTCATGGCCATTCATATGCAAAAAAAAAAAGTAGCTTATTGAAAAGGCTTTATAGACAAGGAAGCAAACGCAATTGTAAACTGAAATTGAAAAATCTTCAGCAAGATCTTTCCTTTCTGTTTCTTATGCTACAAATATTCAACAGCCTGTAGCTGTCCATATTAATTGTATCTCTTTGTCTATGTTGAACCTATTTGTTTATTCTATTGCTTTTGCTATTATTTCATGAAAGCTCAAATGTCATAGTATATGTCGAGTAGCAGCCAATAAGTCCATCTCACATTTTACTCATGATGATTTAATTTGTCTTATCTATCTCTGAACCATTAATCAAAGTCAATTAACAAACAAGACAATCTTGCACTTAGCTCGTGAAAATTAAGTCAATTCTATCTTTTACTCATTAATGAAATTAACTAATCAGTTTAACAAGATAGCTTTCAAACAAGTTAGGTCAGTGATCAATAAAGCTATTTGACTGATGAGTCAAATGAGTTCAATAGTTAGTCATAGTGATAGCAATCAAATCCTTGTTTGATGATGTCATTGTTGAATTTTCTTTTGTGTCCCTGGCTGCACTTTTTCTATAGCTTGAAGCAATGATGCTTCATGGTTTTGTTGATGTCATTGTTGAATTTTCTTTTGTGTCCCTGTCTACACTTTGGCTATAGCTTGAAGCAGTGATGCTTCATCGTTCAAGTATTAAGTGTAATTGAAAACCTTTCTTGACTTATATTCATTGATTTAAATCTGTTTGGAAACCATACTTGCAGTAGTTCTTTAGGCTTGATGCAAAACAACAATATAGTTAAAATGCATAGCAAAAGCTTGTAGAGGACCATGTTTGCACTTGTGCATTTGGAATTCAAGAACCTATGATAAATAGACTACTAGGTTAATCTATTTCCAACTGATACTTGTTTCCATTCAATCTAAAAATAAACTAGCTAGTGTATTTTGATGTTTGGACTATTAGTATCCATTACACTATCACTGTCATCCATTGCAATTATAATTTTGGCAGTTATTTGCACAAATGTGTTTTCATGCATTGTGAAAGCCAACTTGTACTTCTAGGATAAAATGAAGCAAAATAGATAAAAGTAGCAATTTGTTGCCTTGAGTAACTTGTCTCTTGGTATTCATTCAACGAGCGCAAGTGCTTTTGCTATGTCATTGTAAACGTCCCCTTTCTACTGATAAAAGCTATCAGTTTTCTAGCCTATGTCTTTGCTTAAATTTATTTGTATATGTCATCTTGTTCCAGACTCTCATTAAAAAAAGGAATCTCCATATTCTACCACCAAAGAAAATGCATTAATGTCAAAGGAGTTTGAAATTCAAGATAACAAACCTAAAAGCACTCACTTGGATAAACTGTTTTCTATTGTGACAATTTTATTGGCTCGTAGCGTCAAGGCAAGAATACTTATGCATTTGGTTGAAATGCTTTTATTAGTTCCTGCTAGTAGGAAAAAATACTTATGCATTCATCCAGAATGCATTTAACTGCTAGCATTGACCAATCACATTTCGCCATTTAACATGTTACTTATTTTTTTGTATAGTTTGAATTTGGAAAGCTATTTTATATACTGGAAAATTAGCATTTATCTATTTTTCTATTCATCCGAGTAGCTTTAAAAATCATCTTCGTTTTAAAATTTTTGGGAAAATGCGAACGCATAAATTGATTAAATAAATTTAAGCAAAGGCATAGTTTAAAAGTTGGCGGCTAGAGGTAGGTTATCCATGAATGCAGATTAAATGCATTAAAATATCAGGAAGCTGCGAGCGCAAAAATTGATTGATTAAAATTAAGCAAAGGCATAGTTTATCAAGGTGGTGGGTAGACGTACAAAGTGCATGAATAAAAATTAAATGCATTGAATGGCATGTGGCTCAAGGTGAAGGCGTTGGGATGGCTTGGAGGCCACACGTGGCCAGGGTACTTTGGTCATTTAATATAGAGTTAAGTTACTTGGTATGCATTTCTATTACTTTGCGTGTGTTGTTTTTGTCTTCTCTAAGCTCTTGTTCTGAGGAAGAGTTTGTAGCGACTGAGAAAGAGATACTTGAGATGATAGTTTGTTACTCTCCACAGTTCCTTTCCATTGAAGTGCATTGGGAGGCTGTGTTTCATAGTGCTTTAGTTCACTATCACTATCACTTTTTGCCTAATGTGTCAGTGCATGTATGTATGTATGCATGTTTCTATGCGCATAGGAATTTATCTATGTGCATATATCTATGTAGACATTTGTAGATGCATATATGCATATATGCATGTGACTCTAGATATATCTATGCATATATGTATTTATGCATATATGTATATCTGTATAGATGCATCTATGTGTATATGCATGTAAGCACGTGGATGCATATATGTTTATGTCCATCGATGCATTAATCTGTCTTTACATGGATGTATCTATACATATATATACATATGTATAAATATATGTGTGTGTCGATATGCCTTTTCTACAAAAGAGTTTATAGTGATAGGGCAAAGGTTGTCATGGTTCCAAAAAAGGACACTTGCAGACAAGCTATTCCAGGCAATAAATAGTTTCTTTTATCAGTTTTATTTTATTTTAATGTCCATAGGCACATTGGGTTTCACAGTGCTTAGCCTATGCTATTCTCCAAAGATTAGTTCCTTAGACATGCAATTATCTTTTGTCCATTGTAGAATGTGAGGGCTTAACAATAACTTGGTGCTTATATGCTCTCTAAAGATTACATATCTTCAATTACTGCAGAGCTGTTCCATAGTGGAAGCTTTTAAGCCGCTGTTCTGTTAACATGTTCCATAATAGGACCTTACAAACTATATGAGCACAATGTGTTAAGAGCACTTTACAAACTGTCAACCAAATGCAATTTCCAGATATAAGCCTAAACTCCACAATTGCTTTCATCTCTCCCGTTGTCATTAAAGCATAAAGCAAAGAGGTTTTTTTTCACAACTTCTAATTTTTGTACTTTTACACGATAATTCACTTTATTCATTAATGAATCAAATTATCTTAATTAATTGATTTTCTTTTTCCTTTTGTCATTTCATATCTAATTAATTAGAAAACTGCTGAATAGTATTTATATTCATAATAATTAAAACAAAGAAATAATTATAACTATCCTTGTGCACATTTGGCCAATCAAACAAAGTCAATTAAAAAATCTGATTCCACTTATTCACTGATAGTATTGGCATACAATTTCCTTGAAGAGTCTTGAAAAAGAGGATTACTCAAACACCAATAAGGATTCTGATTTGTAACATTCCTATCCAAATCATCTTCATTCAATAGGATTTTGTGGCATACATTAATTGGATGTATCGCATCATCTTTCTTATCAGGATGCTAACAACCTTGGTTTGTATTTCTCCTTGGGTGTATCTAAATGTCGTGAGTTATGAATTCTACTTGCATGTGGCTTCATTGCACAAGTAATAGTAAGTGCTACCTAACAGTACAAAATAAACTTATGCATATGGTAATGAAATGACCCCATTTAGTTAGAAAATAAATATTTACATCGCTTTCACTGTTAAGTGATAGCTACTTTGGCATTAAACAATAGCTAGAAATTGTTTTTACCAGAACTTAACAGTGCTAGCACAAGTCTGTGTTGTTTTTTGGCTTAGTATTGATTTGTTGTCGTGGCCTACTTACACTTTTTTAGGCACTTAAGCAAATATGGGATCTATTCCATTGATTGCTCTTAAAGAGCTTATACCAACATTGCAATAACAGAATTACCCTGGTGCATGCATATGCAATTTTTTTTTCTATATTATAGGGTGCACAAATAGCAATAAGTATTTAGAAATTATAAAAATGCAATTTGCATTCTAAGAAACAAAAGTTCTTACTTGGATTGTTTCTTAGTCAAATGAAACTGCATAAGAATTATGTTTTGTTTTTATGAATAACATAGTATATGTCACTCACTGTACTCATTTGTCTAAATTGTCCTTGTGACAGGGATTAATGCTTTCAACTATATTTAAACAATCACGCACAAACTACACTGGGAAAAATTGCTTGTCCCTATCACAATTTGGAAATTTTTACAAGTATACTTGATCGTTTGATAACAGATTACAAGGTCAGTTTTCCAAATTGTCTTTTTGCTTTTCTTGAAATGCAATTGAAATTATTCAATATAATAACTACATAAAGTTCTTTTCCATGTATTCATTTTGCCATATTGTATTCCTCATTTCTTTGAACATAAATGATTTAGAGGACTGCTTCCACATATACAAACAAGAAAATGCATTTTACACAATTGCAATAGTAATTTTTCTTCGAGCAATAGAGCAGGTTTTTCTTATGTGTTAATAAGTTATACTTCCTCTTTACAATATCCATATAAAAGAATAAACTGCTAGCATCCAATTTTTAAACCCGGTTTGTAGTTTCGAATAGCCTTTTGAGTCATAAGTCTTTGTTTTATGTCAACTATTTTTTGCTTATATGCATTTAAGGCAGTTTTTTTCATACGACTGCTTATATCTGTGGCAAGTTGTTGTGCAATGTGCAAGTTAACATATGTTTAATCTTCCTGTTTTACAAATAAATGCCTACAAAGTTAATTTCAAAAGCTGACATGGCACGAGTACAATGAATGATGTACTACTTCACTCATAGACATGATGCAATATTTTTCCATGGTCTTGCTTACATGCAAAATGACATTAACCACAATTTTTTTTGCTCACATTGCCAATTACACTGCATGCTTAAAACTTCTAAAGTAAAAGAAAAATGAGAAAATAAACTATTTATTGCCTCAAGTAACTCGTTTCTGGTTCTGGATACTGTAACTATAACAAAGTCTCCTCAATCGCTATAAACTCTCCCAGAACAAAGACTTCTAGAATAGAAAAATAATATGCACAAAGTAATTGTCATGCTTAACAGCTGACTTAAGCCTATAACAAATGAACAAAGCAACCTCACTATACATGTTCACCAAGCCATTCCACCAGTTTCTCATCCACCCACATGCTATTTAATGCATTTACTTTGCATATATGCATTGTGCGCCTGCACTTCTGAGTTTCAATCTCTTCTTTTAATTGTTTAATCAATCTATGCCTTCACTTTTTGCTTAATGGGCCTATGCCTTTGCATTTTCCTCAAATTTTTTAAACACAAATGATTTTAAAAGCTATTCCGACAAATAGGAAAAGCCATAGATCTTCTTTGATCAAATAATGCTTTTGCATTTCCCTGATTTTCTTTAAACATAAAAGATTTGTAAAACTATTCTCTACATGTCACTTAATTCATGTTTATCTAAATAGCTTTTAAAATCATTTGTCCTTTGAAAAAAAATCAGTCGCTTACAAGTGCATAGAAACAAAGGAATCCAATTACACAAAACATTTAAATACCATAGACTGAGATTGGCAATGTGAGCAAAAAAGATTCTTGTCAACCAATTGGTGCATGTAAACAAGGCTACCTGAAAATATTGTTTTGTGTTTCTGGCACTAAAAGTATACATCATGCATTGTACTCATTTATCCACTTTGGCAATGTAACAGGAATAAGTACATACAATCCTGCTGGGGGACAATGGATATCAAGGTCAGGTTGAAGAATTAATACTATTTTCCCCTTCTGCTTCTATTAAATTGTTTGTTGTGAGGTATGTTACATAAGCTTCTGCTACTACTCAAGATCCATTTTCCAACATATGTAGAGATTATTAACTTCCAAGATCCTCGACAACATGATTAATGCTTTCAAATGCTATTGACTAAAAGCACATAGGCGATGATGTAAATAGTTATAGATTTTGTAATCTAGATACTAGCGTTAGATGCTATTCATACACAACATTTTCTATTCCCAAACACATTAGGTTACATGAGTAACAAAGAAAATGATATACGTTGACACCTATGAATTAAAAAAGCGCCCCAAATATCAAACATTGACTATGTGCTTAAGGGCAAGGGACTTTGCAAATTGAGTGCCTTTGCATACAATGTTGGTGATTGTTTGTTTGATTCATTATAGCTATTGCTTAACAATCATTACACATCAATTCAACTATGAAATGGAGTTATAGATTACTTCTTGAATTGCCTTCAAAACAAGGACAAAGAAGCAATAAAATCATACAACTATGAACTAGACCCCGATACTCTATATACGTTTCACAAAGTACACAATCCACAAACATATTTCCGCAGAATGCGCTTATCTGTAAAGCCACAAGCAGATTTCACAGAAAGTGGATTGTGGGGTGACCTATTTTGCATTCACTGGATATCCAAATGGTTGAATATACAAATATCCCTTTGGTCAAGAACAACAGCAAGAAGGTACTTACAGTTCAATAGTTCTGATTACATGGAATCAGTCTTTATACTATTTCATGACATGGATTCTTTAAATGGACACTTTGAACCATTGCTAGCAATTGAAACACAAAACATAACTTCAAAACAGCCCATAAGTTCACATGAAATAAAAAAACTTTGCACAAAGTATCCTCAAATATCAAACATTGACAATGTCCTTAGAGTTGAAGGCCTTTGTAGATTAAGCACATTTGCATACAATGTTGGTGACTATTTGTTTGATTCGCTTCAAGTGCTACTTAACAACCAGTACACCTCAACTCAATTATGCAATGGAGCTATAGATTATTTTCTAGCTTGCTTTCAAAAAAAGGATAAAGAAGCAATTAAATCATATAACAATGAACTAAATCCTACTACTCTATACACATTGCACAAAGTACATGACCGAGAAACATACTTCTGCAAGATGCGATTGTCCGCACGCCCATGCATAGACCATAGCGAACGTGGATTGTGGGGTGACTTGTTTTGAATTCACTGGATATCCAAATGGTTAAAAATACAGATAAGCCTCTGGTCATTGACAACATCAAGGAAGTACTTAGATTTCAATGATTTTGGGTATACAAAATCAGTCTCAATACTGTTCCATGATACAAACCCTTTGGCTGGACATTTTGAGCCACTTCTAAGAATCAAAGTCCAGAATCTAACTCGCCCATGCTCTACAAGCTTACTCCGACTAAAAAAGTTGATCAGAAATTGTCCACAATACAAAAATACTTACTTGACTAAGCCACATGCTTTGCATAAAAACAAGGAAAATTTGATACCATTTGTTAAAGCAGACAATTTAAAACATAAATCAACAATAAGACTTAATCACCTGAAGAACTTGATTAGAAAAGAAAAACAAAAAGAAAGTGTACCTAGCAGCCCAAAGAAAAAAAAAACATTGACACCAATAGAAATTTATAAAACAACAATACAAGATACGCCAAAATACCCATGTGTAATTTTCCAAGTGCTTTGTCTATACAAGGACATCAGGATTTTCAAAGAAAAACAAAAGCAATTATACTGCAAGCTGCTACAATCAGATTCCTTACAATTCACAGATTTCATATGCAATGTATGCTACTTTGCATTGAAACAGTCCACTATTCCAAAGTATGCTACGCCACAGAAAATAAGAACTAATAGACCATTGTGCTATGTATAAAATTTAACTCATCTAGAAGAATGACTTGTTTCACTTAGAATTGCATTTGCACAAATTTGGGAACTAGGGTTCAAAAGGTCTCAAATAGGCCTAACAGGTTCTATTATAAATGTTCCAGTTGACATGAACATTGTACAAAAAGCATTACCACAATCAATTAACAACACAAAAACAATTGTTGTTTCATTGAAAAGACACTTGAAATACAAAAATGCATTTCAAAAAGGCATGGTGCGCCCAAATGTCATCATGCAAGCTTTGACTCAATTAACGAGGACACCATTATACAAAATGCACGAAGTCCGCATAAACCAAGATTAGCAAGAAGTTCTCCAATGCACTGAAGAAAATGAAGACAATAGTCCACAAAATACAAGTGAAACAGAATCAAATAGTGAAATGGAAAATGAAAACCCATCAGACACATTGATACATGGATTCACTGAGTCTAGATGTATCCATAACATGGAGGACAAGATTATTGAAATTGCACCTGCAGAGAACAAGTATCCAATTGGAATATTTAAGGACATCTATGCTGAAGAAATGAATTTCCCAACTTTATTCTCTGGCAAACCACGTGATAATGACATTGTAAAAAACTTTACGTATCAGAAAATAGTACATTGGGAGCTCTTACAGTCACAAAGACAATTTGCATATCATACAACAAACATTTTTTTCAAAGCTATAAAGGTACTAATACAACAAGTACTGTCTACAATGACAATAAGAATCTACAAGGGCCAGTTAAAAGGGTGAAAGCTATTTGTGAAAGACGTTAAACACAAACCAAACCTATAAAAAATTATAAAATCAGATATTGGATGTACGTTGATTTCAAAAGAATAAGAATCTCTCCAGACTATTCACAACAACTTAAGAAAAATGTATTTGGTATGATTCGACAACTAGGACCACCAACATTTTTCATCACTTTCTCTAGTGCTGAGCAAAATTGGGATCCACTAATTCAAACATTACAAGAACTGCACAATCTACACCAATCAGCACAAAACCATCAAGAATCTAATCACCCAACACACATTGACAAATTTGAACTAATCAAGAAAGATCCTATCACTTGTGCACGTTACTATAAACATAGAATCAATGCAATAAAAAAATTGATACTTATAGATGACTCCTTCTTTGGAAATGTCATTGATTACTTCTTAGTCACTGAGTTCCAAAATCGAGGAAATGAACATGATCATTTCCTCATATGGGTTAAAAATGCACCAATCTACACAGAAAAAAACAACATGGACATCATAGCTTTTGTTGATAAGTATATTACTTGCCACACTGAAAATTTGGAACCTCCTCTAGCAATGCTACACAAGCACCATCATACAAAGAAATGAAAAAGATCAAGAAAACAATTTTGTAGGTACAATTTTCCTTTCCCACCAATGCAAAAGTCAACTATACTTTTACCAATACTCCAAAAGACTGAAGCGATAACTGCAAATGCCACTGAAATCTTTTCAAAACTCCAAAAAGCAAACTATGACAAAACATTCACTTTTCAAATGTTCTTAAAAGAATTAAACTTAAGTGACAATGAATACATTGAAGCTTTAAGCTCAACATTAAACAGGCCTACGCTTTTCTTACAGAGAAAACCATCACAAATATGGAACAATAGTTTTTCAAGGAAAATTACAGATCTTTGGAGGGCTAATATAGATGCACAATTTATCCTAAATGCATATGTTGCTGCTATGTACCGTAGCTCATATATTGCAAAAGTAGACAAGTCAATGACATATGCATTCAAAAGAATACGTAGAGACCACAAGCAAGACAATATTGATGCAATCCGAATGGTGAGTAAACTTGGCAATGCCATGCTTAACTTGCAACAAATGTCATCACAACAAGCTGCACATATTGTTCTGTCATTGCCATTAAATTACAGTTCAAGAAAATGTATATTCATTGATACACGATCTGACAATGATCGCACATTTATACTCAAATCTGTTAAACAATTGAGCAATGAGCTAGATGAATCAGAAAACGTTCTTGCGAAATCTATTATAGACTACTATTTAAAACGCCCTGAAACAATGATGGACATATGTCTTGCAGAATTTGTTTTGAAGATACAATAAATACGGTGTTGCAATTGAGCCAAAGGCCAAACCCAATGTGATACGGTTTATCAATTTCAACAAACACTTTGATTTAGAGAATCATTGTAGAGAGCAATTGGTTCTCTATGTTCCATTTATCATTAATGAGCATACACTCAAACAAAACTTTGACTCTTGGGAACGTGCATGCATGTACCATGGAAAAACCATTCAAAAAAATAGTGCAAAGTTCATCCACAACACAAACTCCGCATGGGGTGACATTGACAAAGCTATTAATGATGTTCAGTCTCTTGAAGATGAAAAGCTCATTGAACTGCCAATGCAAACAAAGCTTTCCCATAAAGAACTATATGACATTCAAACAGACCTTCCAAACATAGGTCATTCTAACCCAAAGACCACGTACTCCAATGGATTTGAAATTACAAAGCACCCACAGATTACAGATAACAATGAATACTACAAATTAAGACGAATGTTAAATAAAGAACAACAAGCAATTGTTAAGGATGTTCTCATAAAAAAGATGAGAAATCCACAAAAGCCATTGAACTTGTTTTTGATTGGAGGAGCTGGAACAAGAAAGACTTTTACAGAAAAAAGCCATCTACCAAGCTCTCATTCGCATGTATAGCAATTATGTTGACAATAATCCAGACAAACCCAAGGGCTTATTAACTGCATATATAGGTAAAGCAGCATATAACATAGGCGGATTCACATTACATTCGGCATTTCACATACCTTTTAATACATCAGAATTCCTGCCACTAAACACTGAAGTACTTGACACTATGTCAAAGCACTATGATCAATTGCGCATACTTCTTATAGACGAGATATCATTAGTTGGCTCAACATTTTTACGGTATATTGATAGAAGACTACGAGACATAATGCAAATTCCTACAACATACTTTGGGAACCTTGACACCATATTTTGTGGTGACCTTTACCAGGCACAACCTGTCCTTGACTCTGTGGTTTTTGAAAATAGGCCTACTCCAATTGAATGAATGCCTTATAGTTTCTGGAAAGACCACATAAAATGCTATTCATTAGTGACTACCATGAGACAAAAAGATGAAATATTTATTTCAATCCTTAATAGACTACGAGTAGGCATTCAGATAACTCATGACATAGACTATATCAACAAAATTTTCTTTCATCCTGTACCATTAGATCCATTGCTTCCGCATCTTTTCTATAGGAGAATAGACGTTCAAGCACATAACAACAAAATGCTATCAATCATTCCAAACCAAATGATTGTGCTGGATGCGATAGATGAAGTTAACGAGGACCTTAATGCAATACGAGTGTACAATCACACAACAACACTCCCATCACAAATATGCTTGAAACCAAACATTCTTGTTGAGCTTTATGCAGGCAATTACAATGTTCAAGATGGCCTTGTCAACGGTTCAGATGGAATTTTTAAAGCATATACATCACAAAACAATATTGATATTGTCTGGATAAAATTTAATGACCCATCAATTGGACATCAGCAGTGCACAAAACTAGCACACTGCTATTCTACTATCATTGACAAAGATTGGGTGCCTATACAGTGCATTGCTAGGCCAATGTAGAAAATAACAATAAACAAGAAAATTACAACTAGAAAACAATTCCCAGTACAAGTAGCATGTGCATGAACCATACATCGATCCCAAGGATTAATAATAGAGGCCTTGGCTTTTGATCCCACAGGCATTAGACAACATGGACTAACCTATACAACTCTATCATGAACAAAATCAGTAGAATCATTATTCCTGTTACAACCTTTAACTTCAAAAAACTTCAAAGTTAAAGACAAAATACAACTAGAAATGTCTTGTCTTTAGACATGTGCACAATGGCAACTTGATAATCTAAGCACATGTTCAAAAAGCAAATCACATATGCTCCTATGTACATTGAACACTCGTAGCTTGAAAGCACATGCAAAAGACATTGTCAATGACTATAGCATAATGCAATCTGATATCTTGTGTCTCCAAGAAACACATATGCATCCCTTTGAGCTAAATACCTTGCTACAAAATTTTGATAGCTCCTCTGTACATAACATCCATGGCATAGAAACTTTAACTAAGAAACATTTACTCTTGTCAAAACCAACACACCATGAAACCTCAAATATTGAAGGTATCACATTAACAATAATGCTATCTAACAATGAACTCAATATTTGTAATATTTCTCCAAGACCTGCAACTGCCATAGATGAAGTAATCACAATCTTGCAAATAATTATTGGATCCACAAATTCAAAAAACATGTTCATTTTAGGCGATTTTAATGTCGACATGTCTTCAGAGAACAGAAACAAAAAAATGCTTCATAGTTATATGCAACATAACAACATACAATTTGTCTTGAACCAACAACATAGCATGGGAAACTCAATCATTGATCACATTTGGTCCAACATGACTACAAATATATGCTCTATCTATATATCAGAAGCATATTGGATTGATGACAATCCAATTTTCCTAAAATTGCATATTGCACAATAGACAAATTCAACTCTATAGAACTTATAGCCTTATATCATTTTTACGCATTGCAATGTCTTTTCCTTGATGCTATATCCATTATTTGTAGGAGATCTATGGATGAAACTAAAAGACAGTCAAAGCAAATGCAACCCACACAAGAAGAATCAACACAATGGTAAAGTGCTCATAGTGTTATTCCTTCAAATTCATTCACCCAAATCACAAATATTCAAATAACATTGTTCCAATTCTTTCCAGGACACCAAAAGATGTATCAAAAAGATAAGCCAAACAGGTGCAAATTGCACAAGAAGAGTCAACACAACGGTAAAGTACTTTGTTCTACAATGTACCTCCATTTGTCCAACTTGCTAATATAAAAGTAGCATTCAATTGACATTATCCTTGTTCCTTGTAGGACAAGAGTCAAGAAACCTAGGATTGTTTCAATTGAACAACTAAATGCAAGAAGAGCTGGAGACACCTTCCAAGGTGATGTCCTTGTTGTCTACAGAGTAACATTGGACAAGGCTAACAAAACATAGGAAATGCTACATGCTGATCTGACAGATCACAAAGCAAAAATGACAATCACGTTAAATGTTAGTGGAAATCTTGTTTACCAACATGAGCCTAAAATAGTCCCTGGATCAGCTATTTCAATCTCAGATTTCCAAGTTGCACCTAGAACAGATTATGACAGAGGTGACTGTGATTGCATTCTGATTTTAATAGACATTAGCACCACTGAAAAACATCCCCCACCTTTGTCAGGAGTACAAATTCATCGCAAGTACGACTATCAGCCAATTGCTTACAACTATTAATGAGTACCCAGCTGGCACAATAGCTGCGCTGGTAGTTGGTGCCAGGAAAATGGGTACCCAATTTGCAATTGACATCAAAGATGGCCACACTGACATAGACAGGGCACAAGTATTTCAGGCTACAGAACTTTTACCTCTTCTTTCAGTTTCAAGCTTTTAATGTTCTACAGTGGCCTCTATAACAATTTCCGTAACAAAATCTAATCCTCTCATTGAATTGTAGCTGTTATTACGGTCAACATATGAGCAACAATACTTTGCACTTGAAGACCAGTTGCATACAAATAAAACACCTGCAATGCTTTTCAAGAATGTTGTGAGAAAAACAGACCAAAAGAACACATTTCATACATGTCGATCAACATTCATTTGTACCTTGAATGACAAAAGAAGCTTAGAAAAGCTCAACAACCTACTACACTCAACTTTCAAGGTAACAACATTCTTTTTAAATAAATCTAGTGCATCCAAACTTGTTTTTTGTCTCCTCTAACAGTTTTGAACCATATTCTATAGGTTTCTGGTACTCTAAAAGCAACAAATGCATTTTCCAATCCATTTCATGCATGTTGTCCAAAATACAAATTCAAATTTACTGCTTATGGCACACTCCAAGAGAAAACTGCTTACTGTAAACAGTGCAACCAGCAAGTCAATTATACATTTTGTTTACAACTTAAAACTACCATAACAACTTATGACAATCAAACAATTCAGTCTTCAATTGACCAGGCCACCATGCACCATCTATTGCCCACACTGCAAAGGCTCATCTATGAAGACTATATCAAGGACAAGTCAACAGTGATATTCATCCTATGGGACTTCAGTGCTGAAGGACATTTTAGCCTTGACCAAAACAATGCCATTGTTGAAGCCATTTGCATTGACAAATAGATAAGAAACATCACCAGAAGGTAATAAAGTCATTCATATGTACACTTTCTTTGTTTTGAACGAGTACCTCAAATCACTATCCATACAAACTTTGTTTCTAATACATAGCATTTTGTTTCCTTTACAGGAAACTAGGAATAGAGGAGCACAGATTTACATTGTTCAGACTTTTACTTTTTTGCCTTTCCACGCTCCAAGAAACTAGGAATAGAGGAGCACAGATTTACATTGTTCAGACTTTTACTTTTTTGCCTTTCCATGCTCCAAGATATTTCACAGGGTCTCACATGTTAAAGACAATTTTGGTTTTAAAATACTCTATTGCTATTATACATTTAGACACTTCTATAGGTTACTATGTTAAAGTCTTTTAGAATATGGACATCTGAAACTCTAATTTTGTTTTTGCACCTACCAAGACAATGGTTCTCTATGTACATCTGACATATATGTTCAATAATTATTATCCCTCCATGCATAATGCTATTCAAACTATATAGTTTAAATGTTCCCTTTTTCATTTTGTCCTTCCTAGCTTCTCCAATATTTGCTTTGTGATTCTTACATTTCCAAGAATTTATGGTAACCAAGTAGAAGTAGTTATGATTACACACTGTAGACCCATTAACAAGTTACTTGAGACAATAAATGGTTATTTTCGTTTAGCTTTTATCATTTTTATGCTATTACTGTAACCAAGTCTTGCGCCTGCTTTAATGCGTTGTACTTTATAGTCGCTTTTCCATCATGCATTCTAATGTATGGCATACACTCCTGTATACACAAATCCATATGTTGCTTACGCTGCATATATGCATATTTACATGTATATATGCCTCTATGTCCATATGCACATATGCACATATTCATGCGTCCATGTATTCATCTAAGCTTCTACGTATCCCTGTATGCAACTGCGTATACATGCGTCCATTTACTTATGGATCTGCCACTCTAGCCTTGTACCAATTTATTATGTTATATGGATATTGCATATAGTAATACTAATTAGCTGTTTCATTGTACACAGCAGTTGTATTCATGAATGCTAGATCAAGCTTATATGTGTCAAGATACATATATACTCACACTAAAAACTACTGAGTTATGATCTCTATTGTCCCACTTTCGTAGACACGTTACTATTGCAATCAACTATGTTAAGCATTCGTGTCCAAAGAAATTAGATACATGAATGGAAATATGTTACACAACCTTGTCTTATGGATTTATAGCAGTTTTTTCATTGCATTTCAAGAAAACCAGAAACTAGAATTTTATTCATATTATTTCATCTATGGCATTTACAGCTTTTCCAATAATTATTACAAGCATAGAGTTCAGTGTTGAATAGTTCTATTGTTCATGTGATTCCTCCAACATTGTTCATGCCAAATTCTATATGTTTCCATATTTTGCATATGTTCCTAGGAGGACATTAACTATAACAAGTCACAAAATTCCTTTTTCCTGTATGCTTTCATCATAGCAAGAAAGCTCAAAGCAATTGCAAAATCTAGGTTTTCATAGCACAGGCTTACAGAACACAAAAACAACACACACAAAGTAATAGAAATGCATAGCAAGTAACTTAACTCTATATTAAATGACCGAAGTACCCTATCCATGCATGTTCACCAAGCCACCCCAGCGTGCTCACCTCCAGCCAGATGTCATTTAATGCATTTAATTTGCATTCATGCATTACGCTTACATTTTCTTGATATTTTAATACATTTAATATGTATCCATGGATTATGTACCTCTAGCCAACAACTTTCAAACTATGCCTTTGCTTAAATTTATTTAATCAATTTATGCGTTCGCATTTTCCCGATTTTTTAAAACAAAAATGATTTATAAAGCTACTCAATCAAATAGAAAAATAGATATATGCTATTTTTGCAATATATAAAATAGCTCTTCACATGCAAACTGTACAAAAAAATAAGCAATATGTTCAACAGAAAAATGTGATTGGCCAATGCTACCAGTTAAAAGCATTCTGGGAAAATGCATAGGCAAATTAAAAATACGTTCACAGAAAAGAGCTTTTCATTCTGAATCCATATGCATACTTTGATTCAAACTAGTGGCTAAAGGTACATAATCCATTGATGCAAGCTCAATGCATTGAATGGCATTTGACTAAAAGGAACACTGTTTGCATTGCTAGTTACTCCTTGAATATATAACAAGGATCAAGGAAAAAACTCTCATTACCACACATGTTAACATAATTTTTGTTCCAAACTTCTCTTTATGAGACCGCTTTGCAGTAATTATGCATTGTGTACGTCTACCTGCCACCTTGATAAACTATGCCTTTGCTTAATTTTAATTAATCAATTTTTGCGCTCGCAGTTTCCTGATATTTTAATGCATTTAATCTGCATTCATGCATTATGTACCTCTAGCTGCCAACTTTTAAACTATGCCTTTGCTTAAATTTATTTAATCAATTTATGCGTTCGCATTTTCCTGAATTTTTTAAAACAAAAATGATTTATAAAGCTACTCGGATGAATAGAAAAATAGATAAATGCTAATTTTCCAATATATAAAATAGCTCTCCAAATTCAAACTATACAAAAAAATATACATAATTACATGTACACATATATACATGTAATCCTCTATACATGGATGCATACAAAGACTATGTTTCATGGGATTATTAGAGAGTTCACTTGGTTTCAATATCGTTCCATACTTTGCATGTGTGCCTATGAGAACAATAATTACAGTATCCAGAACCAGCAACCACTTACCTGAGGCAATAAATACTTTCCTCCCTCAGTTTTCTCTTGCTTTGGAGGTTTAAAGCACACAGTGAGATTGGCAATGTGACCAAAAAAAAATTGTGCCTCACTTGCTCATTCGTTTCAAATCTCTCTTTATAGCACAATTGTGCATTTCCTCCAAGAGTCAGATGAATCTTTGGTATTTCAAGAAAAGATTCAATTGGATAACACTAAAAATGATCTAACCTATGATTTTATAATCAAAGTATCCAAATGCATTGCAGCAATCTGAAACCCAACTTCCATTTAACATGTACAATGAAAATAAACAGAACAAAAAATGCATTTGCTTCGAAGTTTTAAAAGCTATTTCAACAGATTGTCTAGCCATTGTCCAAAATATGGTTTTCTATCAGCATAGTCCTTGAACCTTCTTTAGGTCCAACTGCTAGTTTGTTAATTCATTCTCATTGAAAAGTCAAATTGTGAAATGTTCCCAAGGATAATTATACTTATTTAGCTCTTTTAATTGTTATATATTCAAAGACTAATTAGCAATCCAAATGGCCTCTACTTTAGTCACATACAATTCAATGCACTAATTTTGTATCAATAAATTGTGTACTTTCAGCCACTAGTTTTAATCAAAGTATGCATATGGATTCAGAATCAAACTCTCAAAATAAATGCACATATAAATGTGTCTTTTTCTTCATTTCATAATGTATCTATGTATCCATAAGTGCATTCATGCATATATTGATTTGTGCATATATCTTGTCATCTCTTTATGCATCTATCTATATATGTATCACTGTATCTATGGGTAGATGTATACCTCGATTTATGTATATATGCACCTATGAATTGCATAGACACATCCATGTATATATGCATCTATCAATAACTTGCATGGATACATGTATATATGCATCTATGGACTCATGCACACATGTATATATGCCAGCTCATTGGTTCCAAAGCTCTCTTTATAGGACAGCTGTGCATTGCCTCCAAGACTCAGATGAATCCTTCGTATTTCAAGAAAAGATTCAAATGCATAACACTTAAAATAATCTAAACTATGATTTTATAATCAAAGTATACAAATACATTGTAACAATGCAAAACCTGACTTTCATTTAAAATGTACAGTTTCTATTCTCATAGTCCTTCAAGTTTCTTTAGGTCTGACTGTTGCTTTGTTAATTGACTTTGATTGAAAGGTCAAAATGTGGAATGTCCCCAACGATACTTATACTTATCTCTTTTAATTGTTATATATTCAAAGACTGCTTAGCAATTCAAACAGTCTCCCCTTTGGTTAGATGCCATTCAATGAACTAATTTTGTCTGAATGAACTATGTACCTTCAGCCACTAGTTTTAATCAAACTATGCATATATAAATGTGTCTTTTTCTCCATTTCATTATGTATCTATGTATCCATAGATGCAGCCATGCATATATCGATTCATGCATATCTTGCCATATCTCTACATGCATCTGTCTATATATGTATGACTGTATCTATGGGTGCATGTGTACATTGATTTATGCATATATGAACCTATGAATTGCATACACACATACATCTATATATGTATCTATCAATATTTTGCATGGATACATGTATATATGCATGTATGGACTCATGCATCCATGTATCTGTCTTTTTCTTTGGCCAAATGGCCCCTAACGGCCAAAGTATCCTAGTAACCCATGGCCATCAAGCAATTCCAACGCCTTCCCCACCAGTTACATGGAATTTAATGCATTTGCTTCAATTATTTTTACCCCTCCATGTGTTCGCATCTTCCTGATATTTCAATTCATTTAATTTGCACTCATGGATTATGTATCTCTACTCGCTAGTCTTCTAGACTTTTCCTTTGCTTAAATTTATTTAATCAAACTATGCGATCGCATTTCACTGATTTTCAATAACAACAATAGTTTATAAAGCTATTATGATAAATAGAAACAGATAAATGCTAATTTCCAATGTTGATTTATCAAAATAGTACTAGTTTTCCAATATAACAAAATTAAAAGTTATATGTTAACATACATTCATGCATATTGTCCATACGTGCATATATGCATATATGCCTTCATCCATATTTGCATATGCATATGAATACATCCTTCCATGTAAAATATGCATTTGCACCTATATCCAAATATGCATACATCCATGTATACATGTGTTCATATCTCCATCTCTCCACGTAGTTCTGTTTTCTATGTATACATGTGTTTGTTGATGCATCTGTGCATATATCTGTGAATTGCTCTTTGTATTTCTATGTCCTTGTATTTAATGTTCTCCACTGCATCAGCATTTACATGTTCTCTTTTTTATGATCTTCCATATTTATTTTTTCCATAGTATATGCATAAGAACTTCCACTTTGTCTTCTATTGTCACATTTCGAGGAAGCTCAAGGATCTCAGTACCTTGTTCAGTATGAGAGAGAGTGATAAATGCAACATGGGTCTTTTTTCTATGTTTATATTGACAGACTCAGCCCTGTTGATGGTGTTTTCTGCATAGCAACAACTCAGACAAAATGCAATATTCTATCTCTCTTGAAAGGTAATCCTCAATAATAAATTACTGAAAATCACCCCAAGGTCTCTCGGGTGTTAGGTCATGACAATGCATAAACAACTCAGATAATTATGTGAAAATGCTAGTAATCACAAGGGACCTTACAAATGAACAATGTTGGAAGTGAATTTTCATCAGATGCAACAATACAGTGATGCTTTCAATCCTAAGACTAACCCAGATTCAAAATAAACAGCAAAAGAGATAAGGGTTTAGAGAGATTCTATTCTATTCTAACTCCTAAGATCAATCACAATAATGATGAAAGCTGCAAATGGACAGATCCCCAATAAAACCGATCTTTGCTTGATCAAGGATAAACCTGCAACTACGCAGAAATGGTGCGATCTTCTGAGGAAATCTGAAGATTATCATACTTTGAACATTCATTCACATACCCAATTACTGGCACAATGTAAACGAGCATTCACAGTTGAACTTAGCACAGAAGTAAGGCCCAGACTAACTTTACAAAGCAATCTACAATCAGCAAATTGCTAAAAGTATGGACCAGAAATTGATCAACATCATTAACATTTCACCATCATTGTAAAAAGCTGAAATCTAACATCTAACATCTGACATCTGAGAATCAAGAACAAGAAACCATAAAAACTGTTGAGAATAAATACAAAGTTTTCCAAATCAACAACCCAATTGCATTACTTCTCCAGCATTACATAATAATTTCAAGTCTCTCATCTCCTACAGCTAATTCTGAAAACTACTTGCCAATTCTGGCCTTCTAACTTAGCAAAATTCTGGCCTAGTCAAATTCCTGAAATCTACCCCTTACAAATGAGGCATAAATGCCATTTATAGAGAACCCCCAAACATGTCGGCCTAATTAGATTTACAATAATAACTGGCCTCAAAATAGGTCGGCCTAATTAGATTTACAATAATAACTGGCCTCAAAATAGGTCGGCCTGAGGAGAAATTCAAAATAAGACAAGATTTGCATTAAATGCATGAATATTATCCATGTCGGCCAATTATCTCCAGCAAGATCAAATTCACATGTCATCCATAAAGTCCTCCAGCTGTAGACAGTTTTGGCACGGATTCTTAGGCAGGCCCCCCTTTGAAAATTTAATTTGAACACTTCCAGATTTCCCTCCTTTGGCACGAACCCATATGCAAGTCCACCTTTTAATATTTGTTTGGTCCTGAAAAACATATATCATCACTAATAGCCCACATGTTCAAATTAAATTTGAATAAATTTTTTTATTTTTTCTAAAAAAACTTACATTTTTAAAAGGAAACTTTCCATTTTTAGAATTTTTTCCATTTTTGGAGATTTTTATTTTCAATTTGTTTTTATCTCAATAAATTTTCATTTTCGTGATCATTTTAAAAAATTTCCATTTTGGAAAAATTTCAATTTAAACCAGGGGAAAATCCGGAAAATCGGTCAGGCGGATTCCAGACCGAATCCGGAAAAAACCAGTCGGACAGGATTCTACCGAATAAGGCAAAAATTTCAACAATAGATCATCAAAACGAACCAAGAATGCGCGAAACATCGTGTAATACATCAAATTAAGCATGGGATGTTGAGCATTTATCATCAAATTCATCAATTTAATCCAGCATTTCAATTTGCACAAAGCCTGGCAAAAATTCTAGAAAAATCCGGGTGGACCGGATTTCCGCTGACGGCATAAAATTCTGGACCTTGGCACATACCCGAAAAACTGAAGAAATCCGGGAAAATCCGGGTCGGGCGGAAAATCCCGGACGCAGGCAAAAACCCAGAAAACTGAAGAAATCCGGAATTTCAAAGAAATCGGGAAAATCCTAGACTGGACCAAAAACCCGGATTTTTGCACAGAGCCGGACTTTGAGCAGAATCCGGGAAAATCCGGACGGACCGGAAAATCCCGGATTGGGATAAAACCCGGATTTTTCTCAGAACTTAGTTTTTTCAAAGGGCAACCTGGGGAACTCATTTGGGCAAGCAAGATGAACATCTAAGGACCTCCAAAGGCAATCGAATCAATAAAATTAAGGGGCCAAAAGACACCAAAAGCCAGAGCAAAAAGAGGGTCCCTACTTTCAGTGGGGCGTGTGTGCAAAACTGCACAACAAGCCCTCTGATGATTTTTAAAAGCATAACCAATACCAAACTAGACATTCTTCCACCCCTTGTTGCAAGAAATAATCACTTCATACCCTATTGATTCCATTCATTTCCATTTCCACCCTTGCACATCCTTTTTTCTCAAATCAAATACATTTTCAAATCTAGTTATTTGCTTGTCTTCAATCATACTAATGTGTTGCGTTCCTTTTTTCACAAAATCCAGCTCTCTCATTGAAATTTTCATTTCTTGAATTTAATTGTCAGCATATAACTTGCAAATGATAAATTCATACCATTTACATTCCCATTCATTCTCATATCCACCATCCCATATCCTTGCCTCCCATCTCAAATACTTATCATAACTTATTCATACACCCTATTTGCATCTCACCCTTCTCTCAATTCGCTCCCTTTCTTCCACTTCCATAACTCATTCTTCTTTTTTACACTCACATTTCTTTATCTATCTACACCTCAAATATACCCTCATCCATCACAACAAAATTCACACCATACCAAACAATGAAAAAGATGAAGAAAACATCAAGGTTATGGAAATAAACACTGAGGGCTTTAAAAATAACACTCATAACATACAGCGATATTCAAGAGTTATTTTCATAATGTCTTTTCTAAACCTTGTTTATTACAAATCCCTAAAAGCGCATATAACAGTTTCTTCAAGCCTATTATGTGTAATCAGATTTAACAAATATTTACATGTTTCCATGTATTCATATGCATCATTAGGCATCCTTTATACAATTGTTCCAAAAACAATATTGTATATGTTTCAAATGCAAATTGTTCCTAAAATTTATTGCTTTATGCACACATGCATCTAAAAATTGTTCTTTGTGTACCGAATTACATGGACACAACTATACGTCCATCCATGCATAAATGCTACTTGAGCATAACTATGCTTTCATAAATTTGTATTTTTACTTGATTTTAGTGTTTTCCATTCAAATTTCTCGTTCACATGTCATGTATGCCTTTCACTCTTCTTTGCATTGTCTGCACATGGATACATGTATACATGCATCCATGTATACAAAGATGCCTCAAGCATTGTAACAAATGTTTAAGATTTTTGGCATTCAATACTTCAAACAAAATAATAATACACTTTTTGCTTCTTGGATAATATCATAAAGGAAATTTGTTACTGCAAATGTAAACATGCACCCATGTAATGTATCCTGGTAACCCATGGCCATCATATATTCATGCATATTGTCCATACATGCATATATGCATATATGCCTTCATCCATATTTGCATATGCATATGAATACATCCTTCCATGTAACATATGCATTTGCACCTATATCCAAATATGCATACATCCATGTATACATGTGTTCATATCTCCATCTCTCCATGTAATTATGTTTTCTATGTATACATGTGTCTATTGATGCATCCATGCATATATATCTCAATAGTTCTACGTATTTTTGTCTCCATGTATTTAGTGTTCTCCACTGCACCAGCATTTACATGTTATCTTTTTTATGATCTTCCATATTTATCTTTTCCATACTATATGCATAAGAACTTCCACTTTGTCTTCTATTGTCGCATTTCGAGGAAGCTCAAGTACCTCAATACCTTGTTCAATATGAGGGAGAGTCAGAAATGCAACATGGGTCTTTTTTTTGTGTTTATATTGACGGACTCAGCCTTATGATGATTTTTAAAAGCATAACCAATACCAAACTAGACATTCTTCCACCCCTTGTTGCAAGAAATAATCACTTCATACCCTATTAATTCCATTCATTTCCATTTCCACCCTTCCACGTCCTTTTCTCTCAAATCAAATACATTTCAAAATCCAGTTATTTTCTTGCCTTGCATCATACCAATGTGTTGCGTTCGTTTTTTCACTAAATCCAGCTCTCTCATTGAAATTTTCATTTCTTGAATTTAATTGTAAGCATATAACTTGCAAACGATAAATTCATACCATCTACATTCCCATTCATTCTCATATCCACCATCCCATAACCTTGCCTCCCATGTCAAATACTTTTCATAACTTATTCATACACCCTATTTCCATCTCACCCTTCTCTCAACTCACTCCCTTTCTTCCACTTCCATAACTCATTCTTCTTTTTCACACTCACATTTCTTTATCTGTCTACACCTCAAATATACCCTCATCCATCACAATAAAATTCACACCATACCAAACAATGAAAAAGATGAAGAAAATATCAAGATTATGCAAATAAACACTGAGGACTTTAAAAATAACACTCATAACATATAGTTGTATTCAAGAGTTATTTTCATAATGTCTTTTCTAAACCTTGTTTATTATAGATCCCTAAAAGCGCGTATAACAGTTTCTTCAAGCCTATTATGTGTAATCAGATTTAACAAATATTTACATGTTTCCATGTATTCATATTCATATACCTTACTTGCAACACATCATTCTCTCAATTCCTTCTCTTTCTTGCACTTACATCACTCATTCTTCTTTACCACCCTTACATATCTTTATCTATCTATAGCTCAAATATACCTTCATCCATTAGAACAAAATTCACACCATACCAAAGGGAAAATTGAAAAAAATATTAAGGTTATGCAATTAAACATTGAGGGCTTTGAAAATAACTATGACAACATAGAGTTGTACTCTAGACTTCCTTTGAAAACGTTTTCTTCTATATCCTGTTTATATATCCTTAATACATTTGGTCAAAAAACAATAATGTATTATTCTTTTTATATCTTTCAAATGCTATTTGTTCCTGACATTCTCTATCTTTGTGCACATAGCCATATATAGATTCTTGTTTACTTACCAACTTACATGTACACATGTACACATAGATGGATGCATTCATGTTTGTCTTCATCCAATACGTTTATGCATTTCTTCGATATATGCATTGCTAATAAATAGTTAATCTTCCCTGCTTTCTTTCATTTAATACTGTAAATGCAAATTGAGTCTGACTGTTAAAATACAATTGTATTCAAGATTTATTTTCAAAATGTCTTTTCTAAATCCTATTTGTTACAAATTCCTAAAAGCACATATGACCATTCCTCCAAGGCTATAATGTATATTCAGATTTCACAAATATTTACATGTATCCATCCAACCAAATGCATTATTAGATATACTTTATACACTTGTTCCACAAACACTAATTTATTGTTGCTTTGTTTCAGTCAATAATGTTTTTCTAGTTCTTGTTTAAACTACAAATTGTTTCTAACATTTCTAACTTTATGGACGCAGGCATATATAGATACTTCTTAGCATACCAAGTTAAATGGACACATCTACACATCTGTGCATGCATGTCTTTACATGGGTCCATATTTTAATGTTTTCCTTTCATATATGCATTCATACTAACTAGTTTATTTATCTTCTTTTCTTTTATTTAATACTACATATGCAATTTCAGTCTCATCACGCTTTCAGGCTTGCTCACGTGCCAGGGATGCTTTTCACTCTTCTGTGCATTCTATGCACATTGGTAAATGTCTACATGTATCCATGTATACTTAAATGCTTCAAGCATTGTTACAAACACTGTAACATTATTTTACTGTACATTGTTATAATAATTTAATGTTTAGATGCAATGTACTACAAACATGTAGATTATTATAATAATTTGTTGTACCTATGTTTTATCTTACTTAATAAAATTCTTTATATCTTTTCAAATTACTTTTTGTTTAAAATATATACACAAAAATATATCTATTCATATTACATTAACAACATTCAAATCTACTTTATAATAAAATCAATACCTTTGCACAATTTCACCTAAGAATTTATCGTAATATTTTTTCCACTTATTACAATTTCATAAGTTAAACTATTACATTTTATTTTATATATACACAAATTTAATCTTAGGTAGTAAGGTTCTTTATTTATTTTTTGCAAATTACTTATCATTTATTATATAAACACAAATTTTTATTCATACTACATAAACAATAGCCAAATCCTATTTATAATAAAATCAATAGCTTTCTACTCATTCATCTAACAATTTATTGTAATATAATTACATTGTTCTATACACGAAAATATCTTATCGTATTACATAGACATGATTTAAATCTTATTTATAATAAAATCAATAGCTTTGTATAATACTAATCTTTTTACTACATTACAAAAAACATTCATTAATCTTACAAAAAGTTTATACTCAAATGAGCTATCCCTATAAATCTTCCACCTAACACTATTGCTTCTATTAGCACCTGCATATTGTCATATGATAAACTAAAATAACTCAATTGTATTAATTAACATAGCATGTGCTCTGCAACAGTTCACTAAACATAATTTTGTTTACAGATGGACATACAAGCAAAAAAAAAAAGGAATATGGTAAACTTTGTTTCACCATATTCCTTAGAAATATCTCTACATTAGAACTTTGTTCCATTTAAAATGACTAATGAATTTTTCAATCAAAAGGTTTTCTAAAAAGAAAAAAAATATAAAACATTGACCTAGTCATAAACACTTTATTTCTCCAGTTTTCTTTCATTTAATACTGTAAATGCAAACTGAGTCTCTTTCTTTAAGGCTCGTTAACATGCCAACTATGCTTCTCACTCCTATATGCATTATGTGCACATGGATGCATGTATGCATTAATTTCTCGTGCATTCTTACAAATCTTTCTGATTGTTTGCATTCAATAATTAATAGAAATTAATAATGCATTCTTGCTTCCTAATTAAGATCATAAAGAATCTACCTTCTCACAAATGTATACATACACAAAAAAAAAAAAAGATTTCATTGCTAAAAAAACTCCACGTATACATGGTACCCATAAAAAAAAAATTCCCTTGCATCCATCCACACGTGCTCTTTGCTCACATGTCCTTATGGACCATGTTTCCCATGAACCCTAAAAAATTCCATGCATTTGTGCGCTTCTAAAAATAACTTCTAACTCTTCTAGCTACTTTCAATACATTTATATTCCTATTTGCTATCTAGAAACTTTTCCTATCTCTAAGCTACATGACTTTTACCTGTCGGCAGGAACTCGACGCTTGCGTCACTTGTTTCTTATGTAGATTTGTGTTTATTATGATAAGTGTGTTTTCAACGTATATATAGGTAAATAGTATAATATTGGATAAAGATGAATCTATTGTTTTAGATTATTCATTTACTTTATCATCCGTTTTTCTATAAAATAATAATTTATCCTCTTTCTCATATTCATATACTTTTATACATTTACTTAATCCATTTATTATTGTTCTCATGTTTTCGTTTGTCATCATACAAATGTTATCCATTGTGATTTTGTCCCTTTTTCATTCTCACATTAGTTTATAGTCATGGAATGATTTATAACTAAGAGGGATAATGTTTAAAATTTAATGTGAATTCTTACTTTTAGTTTAACTATTAAGTGAAGGAATACATATAGTTTCTTACTTAATTTTAAATATTAAATATGTGTTACATACGACTTGATTGCTACACACTAAGCACATTGAAAACTTACAATCAACTACCAAACCCTTTCATATATGTTATTGTCATGTATTTTTATATACTTGCACTTAATTATGCCTATTTTTTATAATTAGAAACAAAGACAAGATGCATGTTTGTGTGTACATATTAGGAGTTAAAATTGTCATTATATTTTTACCTTTTCCTTATGGAAAGGTTGATCTTTTGTAAGAGTGCATCTTTGAATTTGTATCAAGTGAAATTAAATTTTAGAATAAAACATTTTGTGTATAACCAAGAGGATTGACAATAAAAAATTGAAAATTACAATGAAAATTATATTCAAGTTTTATGAATGAAAGTGATTTGTTTTTATTATTTTAGATACAAATTAGCTAGAAAATAATTATTTTGAATAAGATCAAATGTTTGTGAAAGAAATATTCATAAAATAATTGTGTGTATATAAATACAAACATATATACACATATGTGTGCACACTCTATTGCTGAAGTTTGGAAGTCTAAATGTGATGACTAGAATTGTATGTTAGGTATTTTAAAAAATTTTGAATTCTAAAAGGACATTAGTTTTAAATGTGTATTAAAATTTGTATAAAATTATGGCTTCTACATCAAATATCAAAGTATTTTCTATTAAGATAAATAGAGAAAAAATTCAAATTTAGATAATACATTATGATGATGGGTAAAGGCATGAACATGATGGCCAAAAGGGTGTCAAAAGTGAACTTTTTTCCCTAAAGTCAACAAAAGATAAAATTCAATAAGTAATTTGGCATATCTATGCTCAAGATTTAATCATACGATTAGAACTATTGGAAATATATGTCTCAATCGTCACAAGATGTAACCTCTATTGGAGCCAAGTCGGTGTGACATATTCTATGTCTGGCTGACGAGTAGATTTGTAGCCTTATGTTTTGTATAGGTCCCTGTGACCTTGTAGAAGTCTTGCCGAACAGTTACACATTGGAGTCTTTGGTGTGACATGTTGTGTTCGGTGTGACCTCTTACTGCATGGAGATCTTTGGCCGACAGGGCATTCATATCATATATCGAGAAGACCCTTGGCCGAAAGGCTTGCTTTGGGGTGAAGTCCCAGTGATAGCCAAAGTCTCGCCGATAGGATGTTTCACATGGAGTTCATCGGGGTAACATGAATGTTTCGTTATGAAGTTTGGGCGATGTGTTAATGTCTCGCCGATGTTGTAGTTTATTCTCGGTATGACTCCTGGCCACTAGTGGTCTTGAGGTAACTTGGAGAACTCAGCAAGAACTATCAGCGAGAGTGGTAAGTCTTGCTAACCGTTCAGTGCTCGATGTAACTTAAAGTCTTCAGAGTAAAGTCTCAATGATGGATGTATGTCTTGCCGACTGTTGGATGGCTTCAAAGTAACATACGAGATCTCAGAGAAACCTCTTGGCAACAATTGAATGTCTTAGTGATAGACAGGTGCCGATGGAAATGCTAATGTTTCGGTATGACTTAGGACCTCAGTATGAAGTCCTCGCGAAAGAAATGAGTCTCGCTGACTGGTGGATGCACTTGGATTAACTTGAAAGACTTGGCGTGAGGTCCTAGCGAGAGCGATAGTCTTGCCAAAAGGAAAACTAAAGTCGTTGTGACTTGTGAATAGTTATATAAATTATTGTCGATGGAAACGACTCTTGGTGATATCGAATGCTAAATGTGTTGGCATCAGGGAGACACGGTCAGTGTCTCACCAACATGCCAACACAGATTGATTCCTTTTGACTGTTTGGCCATACTATGTGGAGTCTCATGGACCAATCAGAGAAGCCGAATGGAACCGTTGGAAGATAGTTCGTTGTGGCAGTTCTGAGAGGAAGCTCGACAGACAGGGAACGACATGAATATAGTTTGTAGTTGCAGATGCTCTATGGTTCGGTTGGTTTGAAAAACAATTGGGTGAATAGTTTGAATTGTATCAGAGTGATTTCTATTCTGTAAAGATTGTAACTTGAATGTTCCTGTACAAGTTTGATCATTGTGAAAGCTATTGTAATCTGGCATCAGAAAGATAAGTCATAACTCTGTATGTAATTATTTGTTACTATAATACAAAGTGACTTCTCCATGTGTGGTGGGTTTTTCTACCATAAGGGTTTTCCCACGTAAATCTGGTGTTCATATATGTGTGTGTATATTTCTCTGTTTCTGTTATCTGTTTCAGGTGCATCTTAATTGGACTGTAATTGTAAAATTTAAAAGAGTCTCTACATTCTTACTTGAGGTTTTGACGTTAGGAGAGTTGTTTTCACATCTAGCTTTCCTTTCAAGTGGTATCAGAGCCTGGCCAGTTGTGTTATCCTTATGGGTATGTTGGGTTTTTGTGTCAATTTTGTTTAGTGGGAGTCTTGTAGAAGTTTGTTAATTCTAATTACAGATTGAGATGGCTAGCACATCAGGAAGGATTGAAAAAGAGAAATTCAATGGCAGCAATTTTGAGTTGTGGAAACTCAAAATGGAAGATCTTCTAGTTGATCATGATCTTTGGATTGCTGTGTTTGGAACTAAACCTACAGGCATGAAGCAAGAAGATTGGGACCTTGCAGATAGAAAGTCTAAGGGGTTGATAAGGCTTTGTTTGGTAGACTTTATTCTTCTGAATGTGCATGAGGAGAAGACTGCATCTTCCTTGTGGAAGAGACTGGCATCTATTTATCAAGGGAAGTCCTTGGTGAATAAACTGTTCCTAAGGAAGAAGCTGTATAGTTTGAGAATGCAGGAAGGAGGTTTTGTAGCTGATCATTTGAACACATTTAATATGTTGATTGCTCAATTAACATTTTTTGGTGTAAAAATTGAAGAAGAGGATCACTGTATGCTTCTATTGTGTTCTTTTCCAAACTCTTGGGATCATCTAGTGATGGCTATTGGGAGTACAACATCCAGTTTCAAGATGGAAGATGTTGTTGGTTCTTTTCTATCAGAAGAGATGAGAAGGAAATCTTCTGAGATGGCGAAGGAAGCTCTTGCTGTCAGAGGAAGATCGAAAGAGAAAGGTAAGAAGAAGAACAAGAAATCAAAATCGAAATCAGAGGGGAGATCAAAGTCTCCTGGAAAGAAGTCCAAGGTGAAATGCTGGAATTGTGGGAAACCTAGTCATGTCTGAAAGGATTGTAAAGAGAAGAAGAAGAAGAAGAAGAACTGCTCTTCCGATATTGATTCTTCTTAGGGTGATTCAGATGCCTTCATTGCTGCCTTGGCCACATAGGCATCAGATGATGTGTGGCTGATTGATTCTAGAGCATCTTTTCACATGACATCTCATAGAGACTAGTTCACAAAGTATGAAGAATACAATGGTGGAAAGGTGTACTTGGCAAGTGATTCAAATTTGGAAATTGTTGGTCATGGAAGTTTCAGAATTCAATTCCCTGATGGAAGAGTGAAGGGGATCAAGGATGTGATGCATATACCAGGTCTGACTCAAAATTTGCTTTCTATCAGTAAGCTGAATGGTATTGGAGTACAAGTCTCATTCTCTGGAAATGGCTGCAAGATGAATAGAGGCTCTATGGTGCTGGCTAGAGGTGCTCGAATTGGTACCCTATACAAGCTGGATGCACAGGTTGTTCAATGTAACAGTGTCTCTGTAAAGTCACAGAAAGCTATTCATGGAGGTAAAGAGGGAAATATTCCTAATTATTTAAACTCTATGGAAGTAAAAATTTCAGTAGAGAACACTATGCTCTGGCATCATAGGTTAGGCCACATAGGAGAAAAAGGTTTAAAAAACTTGAAGAATAAAAATCTAGTTGAGGGGCTTGAAGATTGTAATCTCGAATTTGAATTCTATAAGCATTGTATATATGGAAAACAACACCGTGTTTCATTTTATTCCAGTCCTCATAAATCTTTTGGTTTGCTAGATTATATTCATTCTGATGTATTTGGTCCAGTGAATGTTCCTTCTTTGTCTAAATCAAGATACTATGTGTCGTTTATTGATGATTATTCAAGAAGAGCATTTTTATATTTTTTGAAAAGTAAATCAGATGTGTTCAGTCGATTTAAGGAATTTAAGAACCTTGTTGAAAATCATACTGGAAGAAAAATAAAATGTTTAAGGACTGATAATGTTGGTGAATTTTGTTCTAATGAATTTGAGAGATACTATAAAGACCATGGGATTAAAAGACATAAGACTACACCTTATAATCAACAGTAGAATGGAGTTGCAGAAAGGGTCAATAGATAGTGATGGAGAGAGCATGAAATATGCTCAGTAGTCCTGGCTTGGAGGAGAAGTTCTGGGCTGAGGCCATATCTACTACATGTTATCTAATAAATCATTCTCCAAACTCTTCTCTTGTTGAGAAAACACCTTTGGAAGCGTGGTCTGGTAAGAAGCCCTCTCTAAGACATATTCGTGTTTTTGGCTGTGAGGCATATGCATATGTGCCGGATGTGAAAAGATCTAAATTCGAGAACAAGGCTTTCAAATGTATTTTTATTGGCTATAGTGCTGGTATAAAAGGATACAAACTTTGGAATCTTGATACAAAGAAGGTTGTATACAGTAGAAATGTAATCTTTTGTGAGCTAAAACCTTCTACCTTGGATCTACAGTCAGAGACAAAGTCATAAAATAATAAGGATGTAGTTGTAATTCCTCCTACACCAGAGAAAGAGGGATTGAAAATTCATTTGAATGTGTACCTAAAACTAAGGAGAGCTCAAGTAGTTTTGAAAGTTTTGAAGAAGAAGAAGAACCTCAGCCTCAGCAAGTGAGGAGGTCAACTCGTGAAACAAAGCAACCTGATAGGTATGGGTTCTCTTTGATAGATACTACTTGTGCCTATGCTTTAATTTCTAGCATTGATGAGCCTAGGACTGTAAAAGAGGCATTTAAAATGTTTGATTCAGACTCTTGGTTGGAAGCCATGAATGAAGAAATGGCATCATTAGAAAAGAATGAAACTTGGAATTTGGTGCCCTTGCCTAAAGGTAGAAAAGTTGTTGGCTGCAAATGGGTATTTAAAAAGAAGATTGGTCTAGATGGCAGTGTGGAAAAATATAAGGCGAGGTTGGTTGCGAAGGGTTATTCCTAGGTAGAGGGAATTGATTATGGGGAAATTTTTTCTCCTATAGCTAAGCTGACATCTATCAGACTTCTTTTGTCACTTGTAGCAGTGTATGACTTAGAGGTTGAATAGATGGATGTGAAGACAACATTTCTTCATGGTGGTCTTGAAGAAGAGATTTACATGTCCCAACCTGAGCACTTTGTTGAAAAAGGTAAAGAAAAACTGGTTTGCAAGTTAAAGAAATCTTTGTATGGGTTAAAGCAGTCACCTAGAATGTGGTACCATAAATTTGATACTTTTGTAGTGTCTTTGGGATTTGTAAGATCAAAATCTGATCATTGTGTTTATTATAAAGCTGAAAGTGATCAAGTGCTTATTATTGCTCTCTATGTTGATGATATGTTGTTCATAGGCAATAGTAAGTTGATGATTTCTGATCTTAAGTCTCAGTTGTCTGCTAAGTTCGAAATGAAAGATCTTGGTGCAACAAGGTATATTCTGGGGATGGAGATAACCAGGAATAGGAAGAATACAAAACTTTGGCTGAGTCAGAGTAAGTATATCAGGACTGTTCTAGAGATATTTTGTATGAATGATTGCAAGCAGCTAGTTGTTCTAGTCTTGCAAGGAATGAAGCTATCTGTTGAAGATTGTCCAAAATATCCTACTGAGATGGAGGACATGACCAGTGTACCCTATGCTAGTGTGGTTTCCAGTCTCATGTATGCAATGGTCTGTACAAGCCCAGACATTTCCCAAGTAGTGGGAGTTCTTAGTTGGTTTATGGCTAATCCTGGAAGGACACATTGGGATGTTGTGAAGAGAGTATTTAGATATTTGAAGGGCACTTCAAATTTTGATTTGTGTTACCATGGGAACTTGGTTGAATCACAGAGAACTCTCAGTATTCGTGGCTATGTGGATTTTGATTGGGCAGGGGACAATGACAGCAGGAGATCCACTAGTGGATACATCTTCATGTTAAATGGTGGTGCAGTGTGTTGGATGAGTAAGCAACAGGTTGTAGTCACTTTGTCCACTACGGAGGCTAAATACATGGTAGCTACATATTCTTGTAAAGAAGTAGTTTGGTTGAAACGTTTGTGTTCTAACATTGGTTTTGATGCAGGGCAAATAACTATTTATTGTGACAGTCAGAGTGCAATTTGTCTAGCAAAGAATCCTACTTTCCATACCATGATGAAACATATAGATGTACAGTACCACTTTGTACGAGATATGGTGGAGGATGGAAAGGTCAATTTGGAAAAATTTGATACTCTAGAGAATGTTGCAGATGCATTGACGAAGCCAGTGAGCATAGACAAGTTCATGTGGTGTGCCAGTTCAATGGGCCTTAGTATCTATGATTTTCAATAAGTTTTCTTGGGCTCTGGAGGTGCCTGTGTGATCTTTGTCAAGTGGGAGATTGTTGGAAATATATGTCTCAATCATCATAGGCTATAACCTCTATTGGAGCCAAGTTGGTGTGACATATTCTATGTCTGGCCAATGAGCAAATTTGTAGCCTTATGTTTTGTACAGGTCGTTGTGACCTTGTAGAAGTCTTGCTGAACAGTTACACATTGGATTCTTCGGTGTGACATGTTATGTTCGGTGTGACCTCTTACCACGTGGAGATCTTTGGCCGACAGGCCATTCATATCATATATCGAGAAGACCCTTGGCTGAAAGCCTTGCTTCGGGGTGAAGTCCCAGCAATAGCCAAAGTCTTGCTGACAGGATGTTTCACATGGAGTTCATCAGGGTAACACGAATGTTTCATTATGAAGTTTGGGTGATGTGTTAATGTCTCGCCAATGTTGTAGTTTATTCTCATTATGACTCCTGGTGACTAGTGGTCTTGGGGTAACTTGGAGAACTCCGTAAGAACTCTCAGCGAGAGTGGTAAGTCTTGTTGATTGTTCAGTGCTTGATGTAACTTAAAGTCTTCGGAGTAAAGTCTCAACGACGGATGTATGTCTTGCCGACTGTTGGATGGCTTCAGAGTAACATAAGAGATCTCAGTGAAACCTCTTGGCGACAATTGAATGTCTTAGCGATAGATGGGTGCTGATGGAAATGTTAATGTTTCGGTATGATTTAGGACCTTGGTATGAAGTCCTAGCGAAAATGATGAGTCTCGTCGACTGGTGGATGCACTCGAATTTACTTGAATGACTCGGCGTGAGGTCCTGGCGAGAGCGATAGTCTTGCCGAAAGGAAAACTAATGTCGTTGTGACTTGTGAATAGCGATATAACCTCTTGCCGATGGAAAAAACTCTTGGCAATATCGAATGTTGAGTGTGTTGGTATCGAGGAGACTTAGTTAGTGTCTCACCGACATGCCAACACAGATTGATGCCTTTTGACTGTTTGACCATCCTATGTGGAGTCTCATGGACCAATCAGAGAAGCCGAATGGGAACCATTGGAAGATAATTCATTGTGTCAATTCTGAGAGGAAGCTTGACAGACAGGGAATGACATGAATATAGTTTGTAGTTGTAGATGCTCTATGGTTCGGTTGGTTTGAAGAACAATTGGGTGAACAGTTCAAATTGTATGAGAGTGATTTCTATTCTGTAAATATTGTAACTTGAAGGTTCCTGTACAAGTTTGATCATTGTGAAAGCTACTGTAATCTGGCATCAAAAAGATAAGTCAGAACTCTGTATGTAATTATTTGTTACTGTAATACAAAGTGACTTCTCTTGGTGTGGTGGGTTTTTCTCCCATAAGGGTTTTCCCACATAAATCTGGTGTTCATATGTGTGTATATTTCTTTGTTTCTGTTATTTGTTTCAAGTGCATCTTAATTGGACTATAATTGTAAAATTTAAAAGAGTCTCTGCATTCTTCCCTGAGGTTTTGACATTAGGAGAGTTGTTTCCACATCTAGCTTTCCTTACAAGAACAATATATTAGTTCTAAAAATCTTGTTTCTAAATTATTATTATTTTTTAAATGATGGAGCTTTACAGGGTCAAAAATTGAGAGCATATAAAGAGGTTTATTTTTACCCAAAATTATAACAATTTGTAAAAGGTTTGTTCTTTTACAAGAGTGTATTTTGTAGTTTTACTTAAAAGAATATAAATTGTAAAGTAAATATCTTCTACAAGGACTAAATTTTCCTTACTTTTTCAAGCTACATGCAAAAAGCATACTGAGCACTTACCATCAACTACCAAACTATTTGATATGTGTTATTGTGATGTATTATTATTTTTTACTATAACTATAAATCAGATCCCCTTCAAATGGGTAGTTTGATAGTGCAATCTACTTGCACCTACCATAGTATAAGAGTAATTATTGTAAATTATAAGATATGGGTGATTTTCAAGTTCAAAGATATGAGAAATAAATTTTACTAGGAAGATAAAGTGGAAAATGTTATGAATTATTTTACAAACAAATGAAGATATTGTTTAATTTTTCAAATAATAAAGCCTCATTTTCTAATAGCTAGAATGTGTGTGTATGATAAACTTATCATTATCCTTTTATCATTTCCTTAGTAAAAGGTCTAATCTTTCATAAGAGTGCATCTTTTGAATTTATATTAAATGAAAATAAATTTTGAAGTAAAATATCTTGTACATAACTAGGAGGATAGACATAAAAAATTCAAAATCATAATATAAATTATATTATTTTTCCAAATGAAAGTGATTTTTTTTATCTATTATAGTAGATATGCATTAGCTAGAAGATAATGAATTTGAATATGATCAAGTGCACATAAAAGAAATATTCATAAAAATTGTGTACACACATACTCATGTTTGTGTATGCACTTCATTTTTCAAGTTTGGAAGTGTAAGTGTGGTGACTAAAATTACTATGTTGGATATTTTTAATTTGTTGAATTATGAAAGAATAAATAAATTAATAAGGTCTATTCAAATTTATATAAAATTAAGGCTTTTACATAAAGTATCATGGTGTTTTATTGTAATATAAATTGAAAAAAAATCAAAATTTAAAATACAAGGTGAATAATGGGTAAGTCAATGGAAATAGGGACCAAAAGGGGGTCAAAAGTGGCCACTTTTTTATTCAAGTTAGAAAAATAAGAACTTCAATGTGTAATTTTACATAAACATGGTAAAAAATTGGTTATGTGATCAAAATAATAATATTACTACTGGAAAACTAGTTACTAAACTATTTGTTTTTAAGAAAATGGTAGAGCTTAACAAGGTCAAACTATGAGGGAATATAAAGTGGTCTTATTTATACCCAAAAATATAATAAGTGTTATGTGTGCTCCACTCCACTTTCCTTTCCCTTGATCACTATGATTTAGTCAATAGTTTTACCCACAATATTGTCACTATAGGTGTATATTTTTTATATGGTAAAGACTAGTAGCTTCTTGCTTGAAATAGCTCACATCAATAAAACACTACTTTGGATTTCTTTTAGCATCTAGTGTCATCTTCTAGGAAACTATGTTCCCATAATATCATTTCATATGAGAACTAGTGTTATTGCATGTACTCTTGAATCACCCTTCATGCTCCAACAATAATTAAACACATATTTTATTGCAAGTTCTTCTTCAAATGCCTTATAGTTGATGTCACTAAATAACCACATGTGAGAAAACATATATTATTTACCACAACACTAAACTGATCATTTTCATGTGTAAATCACTAAGCATACTATATCATAAAAACTATAAATTTACCATATATAATTTTAATTGAGTATGTAGACAAATCCTTCCTACAAGGACTTTCTACATATGAATATATCACAAGTACCAACATTATTTTGGGTTTCTAGTGAAATATCAATCCCAATTGGGTTTGATTTAATAGACATTTATTTTGTAGAGATGATATCTCTTCGTTCTCCTACATTAAATAAAATATATGGTAATGATGAAAAGTTTAGATGTGTATTTCTTAGCTTCTAGTTTTGAATTATGTAGGAATAAATCTATAGTTGTTAGTTGTTTCAACACTCTTCCTTGGTTTAAAAAATATTTGTTATGAAGAGAAAAACATCATAATAATGTTTTGGGAAATTCTATTTTATATCTCTCCTCTAAATGAAATGTAGAATTAGGTAGCTCAAAAAGTTCAAAATCAGTTTTATAAATATCATGGATATCTAGTGTTCATTTCCAGTTACTTTCAGATTTATAAAATTGTACTGTCTTTTAATCTATATTATGCTTCTACTTGTCTCTTTAGAAGTAATGAATTTGGTGAGCTACATAACACAATAATATATTTTTTATCATTTGATAGAAACATTACTAAGAAAAGACATGGTATTGATTTGAATTAGTGTTGTCTCATTAAAAAAATTAAAGAAATGGGACTACAAATTTTTAAAATCCATGCTACTTCTCTAGATATAACATGGATAATTAATTCCTTTGAGGAAGATCTACCATGAAAAATACTAGTTCATAGTAATATTTATAGGGATATTCCTAAAGACAAAAAAATATTGGAAGGGCCTTCATCTGCATGATCTCCTAATTGAAACTTTTAAAGTGAATCTTATAGGATAAATTTGGTGGAACTTACAACATAAAATTAAATATTTGGTTCTAACTCAAGGGATATTTACTAGCAATCAATTCCTTCTAAAAAAACTATTCAAAATATGGGAGAGTTATTCAATAGTGAAAACAAATTATCCTAGAAGAATATAAAAGAATATTATGGGATTTTTTACTCCCAAAGAGAACATTTCTGATGGTGTTGAAGGATATTAATATACTTACTTAGGATCGCAAGACCAATTACGCTACTAAAGTATTATCCAGTAATAAGAATAATGGTTCCCTTTGATCAAAATATCTTGGAAATCTATATATGACTTACTATTGAATGCCCAAATGATTCTACATCTCAAATAATAAATTCTACCTACTTTAGAATAAATGTCTACAAAAAAGTAGTTACTCTTGTATGATTACATTGACTCAATTGAACTTAATTGAGCTTGTATTAGAAGGATACTAATTTTTTAAAATTTATCATGGGGAACTATGTGATCTATTTTGAATGAATCTAGTTATAACATTTTTTTGTGATCTTTATGTAATGTTGAAGAGTGTTTCTTGCATCTCATTTTGAACGTTTATTTTTAGTAAAGTATAATATTTCTTACAAGACTAAGTGCATTGTGTTGGGAAGGATATTTTCACTTTTCATGATATCAATTTGGTCATTTATTATGGCTTAGCAAGTTTAGTAAATTTGGGATTATTTTATCCATTGAGGTTTTATGGTTTATTTGAAGATCTAGGAAAAATGAGTTATTTCAAGGTAAAAGAAGGATATTTTCCAGATAATATATGAATCTAGAACTATCATTTATAAGAATAATTTAGATGTTGATTATTTTATTATATCTTTTTATGGTTATATAATAATATTTATATTTAGGACCATAATAGTCAATGCGATGTGTAAATATATTGTTAAATATTTGATGCCCTTGACCTTGACTAGTACATGTAATTGTCTTGTATGACTTTCATGGCTTGTAGATATTTATACTTGTGTCTAGTATTTTGCACCATTTTGTCTTCTATTATTCTATATATAAAAAACATGTTAGAACCTAAGCACCCAAGAACTTTAATTTTCCATCTTCAAAATGATAACATAGTAGAAATGAGTTATATATTAAATATCATTTAAAAAAATATCCATGGTTACTTTAAGATATAGAGTACATGATGTATCTTTGGTTCATTATTTTTAATATTAAAAGTAGGGGAAGGGCCCACAAATCCAAGATTTTAAGAGAAACAAAAAACATAATAGAGGCCAACCAAGCCTAACTAAAAAAATAAGACAAAAGGAGGAACATATAAATTAGATTAATATAACACACAAAGTGGTAGAAATGACCAAGAAAATAGGACAAAAAGATGCCAAAACAACATAATATAAGCTAAAATAGTTAATTTTTTAGAGGAACTAATGAGATCCCAATTTATATTCAACATGTCATTAGCATTCTTCCAGTCCTTCTCCTTCTCATTGCTAGTCTCTGGTATCCTTTGAGTCATCTCCTCATGCTATTTCCCAATTTTCCTCTTAATTTTTATTATCTTGGATTTACCAGACAGAGTAACCAAAATTACATGTTCCATGATCCCATCCATGATAGTAGTTATATTTCCAATAGCTTCCTTTAGGGTAGCAATCATGTTTCTTATTTTGTCACCATCTCCTTTAGTCTCAACATTGAAAGAGAATCTAGGCCTTTCCTTTAGTTTGTATTTCATACCTTTCCCATGATCATTTCAAGTTCCTTCTTCTTTTTCAATTTCTATTAACTCCTCTTTAAGGTTTTCCTTAAACAATTCATATGCCCATTCAAGACCTTCATAATCCTCTTCATTATTTTCAACAGATATTTCCTCTTCACTATTGTTTTGCTTCCCCTTCTCAATGATTACCTCCTCTTGTTTCTCCAATTGTTCATTATTATCTTGACCATCATTAGATTCTGGGAGAAAATCTTCGTTCGAGTCATCTAAAACATCATCCTCAAGCACTAACTTTTTTCCTTTAATATATTTTCCTTTATACTTGTTACTAGCACTAGCTAGTCTATTCAACTACCTTTTTCCCAACCCACTACTTTTCATGCTCCTCTTATTAGGATCTTGATCGCCCCCAATTTTGATAGTTATAGAGATCAATGGCTCCTCCTTTTTATTTTTAGAATTACAAAGAGAGAGGGTCATTCCTTTTTGAAGTGTGTGCCACCAAAAAATGTATAGTTGAAATTTTTACACACACTTGAGTCTTTCTAATGGGCTTTGGCTTGATTTTTTCTAGGCTTAATGTTGTAATGTGGATTAAAAATTCAAATTATGATGTCTTGTGAATGTGTTGTGAAGTTTTGAAAAACATTTCTACAGTTTTCTAGACTCTATTCATTACAATTCACCTAAAAATCACATTTTTATCACTTATTAAGTCCTATTTTGAAATTTTGTAAAGTCTTGTAACAATATTTCATGCTTTTATAGGCCTAATATCACTAATTCAACCCTTTCTCATGTCTAAATGGCCCCTTAATACACTTTCTGACCATTTTCAAGTGTGTTGTTAAGGATATTCACGCTGCACAACTTTTAATGCCCTGAAATTCCTGACACCCACTTAACTTGATTAAGTGGGACCAAGTAGCCCATAGGGGTGACTTAGTCCTTTTTTGCACAAAACTCAAAATTATTTTAAATTTCTAGTGGAATTTTTTCCTCTAACCCTTGAGGTCGGCCTATGATGTGTTACTTTTAGGAAATTTTAGTAAAATCAAGTATAAATAAGGGTTTTAAACCTCATTTTATAAGGTCCTATCTCCTACAATAATCTATCTCCAAATCACATACAATCTCTTGCACTCATTAAGCATTCAAGCAAACCAAGAATTATCGAGTCAAGCTATTGGAGTTCTTCATTGAATATCTTCAAATTTGAGCATCAATGGTGTGGCAAGTTTATGGAATTTGCATGTTATCTATTTATCACTCTCTTTTCATCTTATTTCATTATTTAGGGTTTGATTACCAAAGTGGGGTTTGACCAAGGAAAACCCCTATTCTCTAACCCTCAACCATTTTTCCCTTTTTGCAAGTGAATTTTATATGCAGATTTGTCAAGAAATAGGTGTTGAAAAGTGATCAAAAAGTGCATCAAGTCAATCAAGTCAACATCACTTTATTTCAAGCTTAGAGATACTTTATGTCATGTTTCCTACAGAATTAAGTACGAACACTTGTCAGAAAAGGAAGTGCATACGTAAGACTACAAGATTTTGTCCCGAATTTCCTGAAATATATAGGTGGAATAATTCACCACCAAGGGAGAATTAGCCCTGCTTCTGGGCCTAAAAAATGATTTTGACATTTTTGGATACCCATTTGACAGATTCTCATTTTGGAAAAGTTTCCCAAAATTGAGACTAAGTCACCCAAACTGGCCTAAGTGTCCCAGTCAACATTCTAGTCAAATTTTTTAGGATTCTAGAATCTTCTAACGTCAAACTTCTGATTCTAGGTGCATCTCTTTCATTTTGTTCTATTATTTCATTATTTAGTTGCATTCTTAGGATTTTTTACAGATCACATTGTTTTTTCTAGCACTTCACATTTTCATAATTTTTCATCATTAAATCATTTCAATTTTCATATCAAAATAGTAGGACATCTTAATTAAGCTTAATACATCTCATTAACATTAGTCTTGAGTGTAAACCTTTGCATTTTGGTCCCCCGTCCAATTCCCTTTCTCCTTTTAGGTGAAAAACCCTAGGAGAAGCAAAGCATTGTGAGGGGCAAAAAAAAATCATCGTTTACAAAGGTTAAGTGCCTTCACAAGTAAAACAAAAGATGGATATAGGGGAATAGAAAAAGGAGGAATCCCTTTTTTGGATTTGGTACTTGAGCACAAGGGAGGGGATCTAGGATAAGAAAGGGGTTTAAATTTTCTAAGAGTTTGACATCCACTAGAGCAACAATGTGGGTAGGGTTTCATTGGGGCATAGCGGCAAGAACAAAATTATAAAGAACATGGATAAGACCCTTGTGTATGGGTGGAGAGTCACCTTTTGCAATGCAGGATGTTAGAGATGACAACTAGTAAAAGGGAATGATAATCCATTCCCTGTGGAGAACATGATTTAGTAGAGGAAAATGATAACTATGTATTATTTCATATCTTCCCTCAAGGGTGAAATAATATATTAAGTGAATGCTTACCAAGTTATAACCTCCACCTGGAGGTGTTGTCATAATAGTGGTTTACAATTCCTGAGAGGAACGAATTTTAGCTGAAATCACATATTTTTAGAAAATATAATGATTTAAGCCTTAAAAAGTTCCATTTTAAGGATTCTAATTGAAGAGGGTTTGATCAAATCACCTTAGATCAAACCCCCTTGGATAGAACCTCGCTAGTTTTAAACCGTACCTATAAATGCGTCTCCTTTACACCTATCAAAATGCTGATAAAAAATCACTTTTGATTTAGCTTTTGGGGGATCAAATGAATTCATTTAAAATTTATTTCAAATGATTATGGTATTCCTCGAACAAGCTATCCAATGAATATAATTTTAATATGTTTTGGTTTTGTTATGTATTTGTTTTTAAGTTTTATTAAATATAGGTTTTCATCAAAATGAATTTCTTTGTTCTTCACATGTGGAAAAATAGAAGATTATCAAAAAAAAAATTTGAAAATATGAGTGCACCAGATATTGAAGTCCTTGATCCAACAAAAAAAATAAAATAAAATTTTGACATACAAAAAAAAAGTTACGATTATACGGCGTTATTGAATTGTAATTGTTTGACTTTGAAACTTGATTAAGGAAAAAATATTCAATAAAAAACTATCTAACCAAGTGGAAGAACTAGATATCATAGTTACAAATCTAAATTTGAAAGAATTAGAATTTTATCCTCCATGGAAAAAAAGTTATGCATTATACGGTGTGCGTCACTTTTTAAAAATGTTGTTTTCTAAAAAAAAGCAATTTTCGTGGGAGATGGAAAAAGAAGTGAAATTTGATTCCAAAATTTTTGAAAAAAATATTTTTAGAATCTACAGACAAAATTTGATGAGACTCTAGTTTTCACCATCTTCAAATTCCTCACAGTTTAGCCGCTCTAGGTACCCGAATGTGAAGATTTAGTTAAAAATAATAATTTCAGTGTCTAGTTTGGCCAAAAATTGTAAACCACTATTATGGGATCTATAGCTTCTACCAGTCATAGCTATTCTAAAGATGAGCTAGTTTTTCACCCTTCTCCAAACAATTATCCTTGGATTTATGGTATTTATCGTTGCTAATATTCACCACCTTAAGATCTTTACATTCAATGCCTATAACATATGCAATGAGACTAGCAGTAAAATCAAACTGAATTCCAACAATAATGACTTTTTCAACTGTGTCATAGAAAAATGGCCCCTTGTCATTTTCATGGCCTTTTAGGTCTTGTTTCATGATGTTTGGTCTATTTTTCCTTGATTTTATGATGTAACATGGCTTGAACATGCATATTTATGTACTAAAATTCAAATAATGACAACTTGTCAAGGTGTTGTGAAGCATTGTAAAACATTTCTACACTCTTCTAGATTCTATTCATTGCAACTCACCTAAAAATCACCTTTTAGTCACTAATCAAGTCCTATTTTGAAGTGTTGCAAAGTATTGTAACAAGATTTCATGCTTTTATAGGCATAACTTGACTATTTATCCCTATCTTACACTTTATTTGACCCTTTTATGCCCTTATAATATTTAATTAAGTGTATTTTTGAATGCAAACTCAACAAATAGCGTTAAATACAAGATAATTCCCAACACCCATTTTTAGTTCCTGGGTGGGACCCATACATCATGGGTGATGAATGAGTTCCGCTTGGCTCCAAATTCAAAATATTTTAAATTTCCTTTCGGGTTTTTATTCAAAATAACTTGATCTTGGCCTGTGATGAGGTATTAATGGGTTACTAAGGCACAAGAATGTATAAATAAGTGCTTTTACATCCATTCTAACCCCCATTCATCAAGTTCACTCATTCACCAATTCATTCAAGCATTCAAGCACCTTACAACATCAAATCAAGCATTATTCAAGCATTTTGGAGCATCCATTGACACAACTTCAGATTTTCATCAGCAATGGTTTGGTAAGTTGATAGAATTTGAATGTTATTTTTTTATCATTCTCTCGCATTTAATTATTCTATTAAGGGTATGATTACCAAAGTGAGGTTTGACCAAGGAAAACCCCTATTTGCTAACCATCAACCATTTTTCCCCTCTTGCATGTGTGTTTGCAGACTTAGGTATGCAAATTTAGCAAGCATTTAGGTGATTGAAGATTGGTCAACAAGTAAACTAGGTGCTTCAAGTCAAATCAATCGTATTTCAAGCTTGGAGAAAGTTTTATGTCTATTTCTTGCAAAATTGTCTTCGACAACTCGACAAACAAACATTTCCAGATTTGGTGTTGCAGAGTTGTCTCTTGATTTCTCAAAATTTTGGGAGAGGACTAATTCACCACTAGTGGCGAATGAGTCCCACCATAAGACTAAAAATCTAGGTTTTTTCAGATTCAGGATCTCGACAATCAGAAAGTTGCTTCTGACAGTTTTTAACTAGTAGTAGGACTAATTCACCACCCTAGGTGAATGATTCCCACTATTGATTTTCAGTAATTTCAGAAAACATTCAAAACATTCCAGATTCCTCAAATCTTTCCCAAGTGCACTCTGATTCAGCCTTACTTTTTTCTGTTTTGCACTTATTCATCTTTTAGTTCATTATTTGCATATCATAGTGTGTTTTCTAACATAACCTAAATCTTAGTTTTGCATTCATAATCAGTCATATAGATCACTTATTTGTATTTAGTTCACTTCATTTAGCTTAGATAAAATCACACATAAAATAATTTGAATGAACCCTTTAGTATTTTTGGCCCTACCTCTCTCCTTTTAGGTGAAAAACCTTAGAAGAGCTAGAAAGTGCATTGGTGCCAAAAATCAATGGTTCATTTTGGTGAACCTACATTTTGAACACTTTTCATTTTTTATTTCATTCACATAGTGCATCCTAGATTACTTTTGCATCAACATTCAATTAACATATGGTTTTTTTTTGCATTCTAGGACTTCTCATATTGCATTAGTGAAAGCTTTGTTTAGATTTCATTTTTGCATTGCATATAATTGAAAAAACTAAAAATATGCATTTTGCATCCTTAATTGCATTATGAAAAGCATTAGAATCATTTTAAATTTTTTGAAAAAAACAAAAAAATATCATACTAGGACTCATTCGCCACCCTGGGCAAATCAGTCCCTTTGCACTTTTTTCACAACATTTTTAGACATTTTTTGGCATTTTCTCGCATTTCTATTTTCTGTAGTTATTTCTCTGTTACAGTTAGTATAATTTCTATTATTTACATTTAAAACTCCTAGATTGCATTGCATTTACATTCACCCCATCTTTTGTGGTACTTGTATGAGTTTTTGGTGCTCCATTGATAATACTTTAGGGAGATGAATTTCTAGACTCATGGCCTCCTACAATAGCACTTTTGTTGTGGACCTTGGGATCTCAAGAGCTCCTACTCCTAGTATGGACAATGGTGCATTAGGCCTTGAAAATACCACTTCTATGCCTTCACGTTTCCATTCAATGCACGTTGACACACAAAACAACTCCATCCTACAAGAAAAGGTCATTAATATCCATGAGGATTTTGCACATTTAGAACAAGACTTGTTGCTTGAAAACATTTCCACCACTGCCATACCAACAATAGAAAACCTTCATCATTTGATTGAAAGTGATGAATGGCTTGCAAGTTATGAGGAAAATTGCTGAGATTTACAATAAATATGCCTCTTCTAATACCCAATCCACAAACATTGTTGTTAGCCAAGGAGGACCTCAAGTTCCTACCCCTTCAACCATAGCATGCATACCCACTTATACCAATCCGCAAGTCACCACAACTATGCACCAAGTTAGTTATGTGGCTCCTTCTTTCCTACTTCCAACTAGCATTCCTAGTTCTCTTATGGCATCACAAGTCCCTTCCACTACCTTCACCCATCTTAGTGTTCCTTTCACTTCCCCTAACATCACATACACTCCTTCACCATTTTCCCTTCAACTTCAAACCACTTACCCTGATCCTATTCTTACACAAATCCTTACAACCATTTCATCCATGCAAAAAATTTCCACCATTAGCCAGGGTCAAACCACTCCACCCACATACCATGTTCGTAGTAGCCCCTTATCTTTAGAAATCTTATGCACACAGATGCCACAAGCGATAGAAATGCCTTAGTTTGAGAAATACAGAGGTAAAGGAGACCCTATCAACCATGTTAACACTTATACAACTTTATGCAGTGATTTTGTCCTTGATGATAAACTCTTAGCAAAACTTTTTCCAAGGACCTTGAAAGATACTACATTAGAGTGGTTTTCCAACTTCCCCAATCATTCCATCCTATCCTTCAATGAATTGATGGATGCCTTCATAAGTCACTTTCAAGTTAACATGACCCCTAAAAAGAAAATGGCCGACCTCATGAGATGTAGACAAAACACAGACAAAAAAGTAACTTATTTTATTTCACGATACCAATCCCTATATCCTCAAATTGATGTCAAGATTCTTGATGCATATTTGTAGAAGATGTTTATCAAAAAATTGCATACAAACCTTCATGATAAATTAACTATGATGAAATTCCCTTCATTTATGCATTATGTACAACCCTTTGTGAATATCACAACTCAATTTCTAGTCGTGATTCAAAATCCATTTCAAACTAAGTTGACAAAACTGAATCACAAAACCAAACTAACACATAAAAATTTTGCAAACCAAATAGAGGCCTTTTATAGTTCAATCTGCCTTCACAACCATAACCAACCCAGCCAATTCCAAACCAAGTGGTAGTTGTTAAAGTAGTAGTGCCTTATAACTATGGGGACCTGAAGAGACAATTTACTCCCTTACCTGATACCCTCCATAACACAATGACCCAATTGCTTCAACAACATATGATCACTTTCCCACCCATTAAACCACTTGATCCCACCCAGCCATTACCACCCACCTTCAAACCTAATGCTTATGTTCATTTTCATCTCCAAAATGGACATGACACCGAACACTGCAAGCATCTAAAACATTTAGTTCAAGACATCATTAATTTAGGCCATTTGTCCCTTGTTCCCGTGTTAATGATCAAGGAAATAATTCTATTGCACCCCCTAACTAGAATTTACAAATTTTCACCAATCCCATGCCTAAACACAATATCTCGTTTATCAAGTCTAGTGAACATTTAAAAACTGATGTAATGAATGTTACTACAAGTAATGAACGACTTGATATAACTCCAACTTTTACCCAAGTTAATCCTATGGATAAACTTGTGGCTATGATAGAAATTATCCCTTGTAAGGTCCAAAAAAATAAATCTCTTGATATAACTTTTTTTGCTAAAGATATACTTCAAAAAATTCTTGATGGTCCTCTTTGCATAGCCGGTAGAATCTATGATAAGCCCACCAATGGGATATTAATAGATCTTGCCTGTGGTGAGAATGTGATCACGGAAGATTTTTTAGTATTACATGATCTCTATCAGGATGATTATAACAAACCGACTACATGGATTAAGACACATACTAGTTTTTCATGCCTTTCAATCAGATTGATTGTGCTCCCATTACAGATAGGACCCAAAAGTTTGGATGTAACTTTTTCAATTATTCCACAATTGGATCAATTTCCTTTGCGGCTAGGCTACCCTTGGCTTCACTCAATGAAAGTGGTCCCATCAGTGGTTCAAAAGTGTTTGAAGTTCCCACATGGCAATGAAATATTTACCATACATCATAGTGGCTTTAATCCATTATCCTCTAAAGTTAATTTTTCCTTAGAATCCTTTTGGCCCACACCTATGGAACCCATCACACCTCGAAAGGACTTCTTTTTCATAACCTATCAAGAGTTCAAATCTAAACTCATAGCCAAATTTTCTCTTCGTAACATGTCCCCGTCCACTTCTGCTCCTCCTATCATAAATGAAACGATGCGTCAACCTGAGTTTGACATCAAAAAAACCATATAACCTCATGAACAACCACCCTTAGGCACTTCACTACCATTGTTTAAACAACCAAGGGATAATGAAACCAATCCCATCATGCCTCCTCAAATTAAACAAGTGTATAAAGCTAAAGAGAAAGTGATTGACCCTTCCTCTTCACTTTCTTCTATTCTCCCCCCTTTGGAAGAAAAATAACCTATGATGACTCAATCCACTCTTACACCTCAACAAATTCAAAACATAATTAAATGAAATTGCAGTGATATAGAATATAGGCGTCGTCATCGTCTCCTAGACCGTCAATCTTGCATAGAAGAACATAAATAAAATCAACCTCCACCTTGACAAAAATAATAGATGACCATCCTCCTTCTCCTAACCCACCACAAGATAGTCCAATCCAACATTCCCAACAAACTGAACCAATCCAACAACCACAACTTTAATACATCCTTCCTTGGAAATCACCCTTCATCCTCCCATTATCATCAATATTCATGATGATGATGATGATGATGCAGAGATAGCTAAAATAGATGAAGTGCACAATGATCTAAACTCTTTATTTTCATCTACAATGAGCTTAAATGATAAATCCTCTTAACCAAGTGAAGAACCTGGTATGACTCATAGTTTGGCACTTACAATTCTTCCTTTGGGAAGTCAACCACCCTCTCATTATACTGAACATGATTGTGAGGTGGATGACTTATTAGATGGTTGACTCACATTTTTCTAGCTAGCCTTTTTGAATTTATCCTTTTGTTTGTATCATGTTCCCCCATAGCATGAATTTGATGTTTCCTTCTCTTTGTACACTTCTTCTATTTGTATCTTTATTCTTCTATAAGTCGTGCATATTCTCTTTTTCTCTTTTTGTTTTTTGTTTTCCTTTTGGGGATGATGCAAAGTGTTGATACACCCTATGTCTCTTCTATGTTGACCCAAAATTTCCTTTTATTTTTCACTTTTTTTTTGTATTTTCCTTTTGGGGATGACGCAAGGCATTGAGACCAAAATGTCTCCTTCATGTTGACCCAAAATATTTTTAATTTTTAATTTTCCTTTTTGTTTTCTTCCTTTTCTCTTGTGTTTTCCTTTTGGGATGATGCAAATCATTGAGACGACAATGTCTCTTCCATGTTGACCCACAACGAACTTTCTTTTTCTTTTGTTTTCACTCTCTTTGTGTCATTCTTCCAGTTCTATGTGCTTTGGGGAATGATGCTAGTTTTGAGCTCTTTCACAAACACATTGTAGCAACAAACATACTAACCCCAAATCCATAGATCCCTTATGTGTTTGGTGTGCTCTTATTTGGGGGAAAAATCCCTTTCGTTGTTTTTCATTTTCATTGACATGACGTAGCCTAACTTCAAAACATTTGAATTGGCATAGGGCTTTCCAAGCTGGCTCTCATGTCTTGTTTTCCTTTTGAATTTTCTTCTCATTGCTACTTTAAAGTAATTTCTCATAGAATGATGTGTAGCTATTCCTTTAAAGTGGGGGGCATACATTACCATTAATTCATCTGCATTCTTGGTGTAGCCTTGTTGTTTATATGATGTGTTTGTTTCTTTGTGGATGAAATTGGGTATGGCATCCTTCATAAGTGTGATCTATCTTAGCATATTACATTCCTCTTGTTGGCATGATGCGATGCATTGCATCCCCTAATTTGTGAATATACTATTCTTTGATTGGTCCTCTCTTGGAGACATTAGACACAATGTTACCTAAGTGACTAACCTTGCATGAACTTAGCAAGACTCCTTTCAACATCTTTTACATTTTACATTTTTTCATTTTTTCCACCTTGCATAATGCAACTTGCATGACTATGGTACCTTCCCTTTTGTTCATGAGTTCTAAGCATATGAAGCTTTGCTTGTCTCATGAAGCACGAACTGAAATTTTCCTTTTGGCACCTTGTTAAAGTTCTCAAAAGGTATAACTTTGATATGCTTGAGTAGTAAGCCCATCTAGCATCACAACTTTCCCCATAGCCACCTTTGTGTTTGTGAGTGCATACCAACGAGTGTATGTATCTCCCCTTGTTGGGATTTCTCACCCTGCAGAAAACTAGAAGTTTTTTGGCCCCAGAGTGAGAATACTTGGGCCTTCTCAACTAGAAGACCACCATGAGTTTTGTCACCCTGGAGTGAGTATACATTGTCAATCAGCCTAGATCTAATCCACAACTAGTTGGATAGACGATCGAAGCTCAATTCAAATTCCCTTTGTTCTTAGGCTTAGTTTTCCATAGGATCTTCATCCTAGGGGCTTGATCATCCATCTTGATCATTTTCATTCCATCTTGCTAACATAAGTGCATTTGAACCCTCCTCTCGATGTTCATGGCTACTTTAGTGTGAGCTTGAAGCAAGTCCATCCTCTCACTAAAGTGGGGGCTGAATGTGTCATAGAAAAATGGCCCCTTGTCACTTCCATGGCCTTTTAGGTCTTGTTTCATGATATTTGGTCTATTTTTCTTTTATTGTATGATGTAACATGGCTTGAACATACATATTTATGTACTAAAATTCAAATAATGATGTTTTGTGAAGGTGTTGTGAAGTGTTGTGAAGTGTTGTGTTGATAGTGTTTTTTGCATAGCAACAACTCAACCAAGATACAATTATCCTATCTCTCTTGAAAGGTAAATCTCTATCAACAAGCCTCAAGAGATAACCCCTAGGTCTCTAGTGTCAAGTCTTGACAATGCAAAAAAAACTTTGTCATAAATGTGAAAATGCTAGTAATCACAAGGGGCCTTACAAATGAACAATGCTGGAAGTGCACTTTCATCATATATGACAATATGGTGATGATTTCAATCCTAAAACTAACCTAGATTCTAAACTAACTCCTAAGATAAATCACAATAATGATGAATGTTGCAGATGGACAGATCCCCAATAAAACTAATCTCTATTTGATCAAGGACAAGCCGACAACTCTGTAGAAATGGTGCAATTTTCTAAGAAAACTGAAGATTTCCAGACTATGAATATTCGTTCACATATCCACTAACTGGCACAATGTAAACAAGCATCCATAGTTGAACTTAGCACAAAATAAATCCCAAACTAACTTTACACAGCAACTTACAATCAACAAATTGTTAAAAGTATGGACTAGAGATCGATCAACATCATTAACATTTCACCATTATCATGAAAAAACTAAAAACTAGCATCTAAAATCTGAGAATCAAGAACAAGAAACCATAAACTGTCAAAGTATAACACAAGGCTTTCCAAATCAACAATCCAATTGTATTAACTTCTCTAGCATTACATAACAATTTCTAGTCTATCTTCTCTCCTACAACTACTATCTTGCAAAATCTAACTCCTAACTTAGCCAATTCTAGTTTTTACATCTTCTAATCAACTCTTCTATCCTAGTCTAACCTCTTACAAATGAGAAGGAACTGGCCTTTTATAGAAAATTACATTTTGAATCAATGGTCAGGATTTAATTCATCCAATTGTTGTAATTGCACTTCTAGAAGCATCAAGTTGTTACATTTAGCTTGGGAGTTCATGGTACATCGTCATCTAATTGCATAAAAATAGTTGCATCATGGAACAATGAGAAAACAATATTATGTTAGCTTGTCATTAATGAAAATTCTGATTGGATGATGAAATCAACTTCACATGTCTTCCATAAACTCCTTCCAGCTGTATACAGTTTGGGCACAAATTCTTATGTAGCTCCCACTTTTAATATTTGAATTGAACTCTTCCATATTTCCCTTTTGGCATGAATCCATATGCAAGTCCCCCTTTTGATTTATTTAATCCTGAAAAAAAAATATCATCATTAGTAGCTCACATGTTAAAAATCCAATCCAAATTAAACTTAAATAAAATTTTGGCCCTTTTAAAAAAAAACCACTTTCCATTTTTGGAAAAAATTATTTTCAAATTTTCTCTATCTCAAGAATTTCAGGAACATTTTAAAATTTCAAAAATCCATTTATGGAAAAATTGCATTTTAGGAAAAATTTCCATTTAAAAAAAATCTTTTTGGAAAATTTCATTTTTCAGAAAAATTTCCATTTTTGGAAAATTTTGAGATTTCCACAGCTAGGCGGAAATAACACTACCTTCTCAATTACATGCAATTTTGGGAAAATGACAGGGTGACGAAAATTTCGGGAAATTCCAAGGGTGAGGGAATTTCAAGGGGTCCATGAAATCCCAGAAGTGCAACAATAACCTTAGGAAATTTAAGAGGTTGATGGAAATCTGAGATTTCCGCATAGGGATAGAAATTCCGAAAATTAGCGGATTTTCATCAGGGACGAAAATACCCAAAATTAGGGGATTTTCACCAGAGACAGAAATCACCCATTTTTGGGCAGGGTCAAAATCCCCTAAACCTCATAACTTTTTTTCTAGAAGGAATTTTCAAAAATATCAAAAAGCAACCCTGCCTAATTTTTCATCCTCTATCCATGGGTGCAAAAAGATTTACATATGATGCTGAAAATTTCCATTTTTGGACAATTTCGGGATATCCACCCCTTCAGAGAAATTAGAATTTAGGGGATTTCCATCAGGGACAAAAATCCCCCATTTCTAGGCAGGGTCAAAATCCCCTAAACTCCATAACTTTTTTTCTAGAAGGAATTTTCAAAAAGTTCAAAAAGCAAGTTGACCTAATTTTTCATCCTCTATCCATGGGTGCAAAAAATATTTACATATGATGCTTAAAATTTCCATTTTTGGACAATTTTGGGATTTCCACCCCTTCGTAGAAATCAAAATTTAGGGGATTTCCATTAGGGACAGAAATCCCCCATTTCTAAGTAGGGTCAAAATCCCCTAATCTCCATAACCCTTTTTCTAGAAGGAATTTTTAAAAAGTTCAAAAAGTAACGCGGCCTAATTTTTTGTCCTCTATCCATAGGTGCAAAAATGATTTATATATAACATTGAAAATTCACTTCAAAATCCCAATTTTCAAATTGCAAGATAGGCGAATTTCCCCCAAAGCCTCAAACTGTTGCCTCCATCAAACACAGTCTAGACTTAATCCCAAAATAACCTCCCAAGAAGAGAAAAACCAAACATTTGACCAAGCCAAGATGCAGAGATGCAAAAGAAAAAAAAGGTCCCCACCTCCGGTGGGGCGTGTGTGCAAAAATTGCACAACACATGGTGACTCCTTCTAGGAAAATGCTCCAGAGCATTTTGATGATGAACAAGAATCAAGAACCCAGAATCTCTGGTTTCAATCTCCTTGTCAGAGAAACAAATCAAAATGCAAGATTAAAGAATTAGAACCAAAGGTAGACTGAACCTTCCATAAACTTAAAATCCAAGTGTGTGCAAGTGAGTTCATTTCCCTCCTTAAGCTACTGCAGAAACCAAGCTCAGTCAAGTTAGGCTACGTAAAGATTCTAGCTCCAAAAGCAACCTGGATAGAGCCTCATTACCAATTAGGTGTCCATAGCCCTGATGAAGTTATCGCTACGATTCTCTTGAACATAGCTCTATTTCCAGTCAAGCATCCATAGCCCAAATAGAGATATTCAGATACTCCTAATAAGTTGAATTCATTCTTTTGATTTTCAACATTTTCTCTTTTTCTTCTTTTTGATATTTCCTTTCTTTTCAATTTTTTCATTTCAACCTATGAACATTGAAGTTCACACTCAAGGCTTAGAATCACAATGGTGTTGAAGAAAAAATAGTATTTTTCACCTAACATGACCTCACAAGGATCCTAACAACAACCTAAGGATTCTTAAGATGTCTAAAAGATATAAAATTTCAGAATACTTTTGGTTCAAATTAAACCAGTGACCCATCCTCTTTAAATCAAACATTCAAACTGCTTGATACTAACAAAATATATCAACCATCCATTCAAGACACGTGATTAAAGTACATCAATGGAATACTCAAAACACTCCTAGATAATGAATAATTATTGTGCAGGAAAGACACTTCCCCAACCAAAAAATAGAAAAACCCAAGCTGGAGAAGCAAAGCAACAACCAAACTGAAACCCAAAGCAAACCAAAAGCCATCTAAACTAACCAAAGAAAACTAATTCTAAAGCAATCTATCCTAAAGAAAGAAAAAACAAACTAAAACAAAAGAAAAGCAGAGTAAGCTGCATTTATTCAAATCTAAATTATGTACAAAGAGACTCAAAGTGACTTATGATCAGACAAGGTGAACTTAGTCCCACCCCCATATGGTTAATCAATGCACGAACAAGTAGTAATGTAATGGTAACAGTCCTCAAAAATGAAAATTTGTCTTTATACTCAGCAAAATAAGGCTCAATAATGCAACACTCAAACTTAACCTTATTGACAGGAATAATCAACAATTGAGGCAACTCTTTGAAACCGTGATCAATCCATATGCAAGTTGTCTTTCCTAAACTTCCATAATCAAATTGATAAGCTTCAAAATTTTCAACAAGGGAAGAAAAAACCTAATTTGCTGCTTGTTGAGACTAAATGTTGTGTTTATCACCCTTCAATTGTGAAGAGTTGATATCTATGTCATTAGGAGGTCTCCATTGATGATGTATCATTCCTCTTGCATTCAAAATATGCAAAACTGAATTGGAGTCATCACTATGTAGTTCAAAGTGAAATTTAGATTGAACAAATCCAGAATTATCAACATGGAACTTTTCACCTGTTGGAGTATCTTCATGAGGAATAAGTGAAGAAATTGTAGAAGTATTGTCATATACAACAACTCCCTCAACAAGATTTTCACCTGGAGGTATCACAAACTAATTTTCAAGCAAATTTTCACCTACAATAGTGTGATCAATCTCATCAATAATGACTGACATTAATTTCTCCAACATCATTCAAGTTTTCCTACATGTCAATATGAACCATATTAGCTATCTCATCATTGATGCATAAAGTCTATAAATTTTCAGTGCTTAATTCATCTATAGGTAGAGGAAAAAAAAATTTGATAAATGAAAAGACTCCCTAAATTCTTCCTTTGTTGGCATTGGTTTAGACTCTTAATCACAGTTATCAGGAATGTTGACTCCTCCATTAAGTGTTTCCTCATATTCTTCAAGACATCCATCAATAACTTGTTGGAATTCCTCTATTGGGGACTTTTTTGATGTATCTTTCTATATATCCCTCATGTGTTGTGGCAACTGCATTTGTTCTTCCACCTCTTTTATGGCTCCCTGACACTAGAAGCATGTGAATTCTGAATGCTCTTCCTCATGTATCATGCACCAAGTTGGTAACAACAAGTCCTCTAGGCAGACTCTATAACTCAATATTGACCAATATTTCTTAATTCTTGCAACAAACTATTTATATCTAGTCTGTATTAGATCTTCATCCTAGAAGGGAGGAGCTTGTATGGTAACTCCTCTCTCTTGCAACCCATCCTAAACTATATTTTTAGAAATCTAACTAACCTATGTAAGAACATCCTCCTTGATCTTTATAGGTAACTCTTCACTTAAATGTTCCTTTGTTAACTCTAATGTCTCAGATTCATCTTCCTTATAATCAGTCCCTTCCAGAGCCACCTCCACATTAGTTGCAGCATCCTCACTAGATTCATAATTTGTTGACTTCTCTGTAGTGCATTTCTTGTTTAACTTTTCTTTCCACTCCAGGTATCTTCCAACTTTAATGATGATTTCCACACATGAACGATAGGTGAAATCTGAATGGGCTGCATTATGAACTCTACACCATTTAGATGAGATGAAATCTTGCAAACCCTTACCACTAGCAAGCTAATCTTTAACTATTTGTGTAAATTCCTCAACTGCAGCATCAATAAAATCTAAATTTGTAGAGGCTAGTGGTTTAGGTAGGTTTTGCATGAAATACCTCTTTGCAAAATCCTTTCGATTTTACCCAAAAGGTCTAAGCATTCCCATTCACTGTGCCTATAGGTATTATGAATTCTACACTTTTCTAGCAATGCATAGTGATTGAAACCCTTACTATTCCGAAGATCGAATCTCTTATTCAAAGACTTACAAAGTTGAGGAAAATCAGTCTAAAGACCATTTCCATCATGAAAAATAGAAGATTGTTGTTCCATCTTGACTCAGAACTTGTACGTTCAGATTTAGAGATCTATCATATCTCAAATTTTCAACATAAAGGCTCATTCAACTTCCAGCAATGTCACCTTCATTCTACCGTCCTTCTAGCACCAATTTGTTAATGGTGTTTTCTACACAACAACTCATACAAGATACATGTATCCTATCTCTCTTGAAAGGTAAATCTCTATCAACAAGCCTCAAGAGATAACCCCAAGGTCTCTAGTATCAGGTCTTGACAATGCAAAAACAACTTAGTGATAAATGTGAAAATGCTGGTAATCACAAGGGGCCTTACAAATGAACAATGTTGGAAGTGCACTTTCATCAAATTTGACAATATGGTGATGCTTTCAATCCTAAAACTAACTCAGATTTAAAGAAATAGCAAAAGAGAAAGGGTTGAAAGAAATTATAAGCTAACTCCTAAGATCAATCACAACAATGATGAATGTTATAAATGGACAAATCCCCAATAAAACCAATCTCTGCTTGATCAAGGATAAGCCCACAACTCTGCAGAAATGGTGCAATCTTCTAAGGAAACTGAATATTTTCAGATTATGAATATTCATTTACATACCGACTAACCAACGCAATGTAAACAAGCATCCACAATTGAACTTAGCATAAAATAAATCCCAGAATAACTTTACACATCAACTTACAATCAACAAATTGCTAAAAATTATGGACCGTAGATCAATCAACATCATTAACATTTCACCATTATCATGAAAAAATTGAAAACTAACATCTAACATCTGAGAATCAAGAACAAGAAACCATAAACTATCAAAGTATAACACAAAACTTGCCAAATCAACAATCCAATTGTATTAACTTCTCCAACATTATATAAAAATTTCCAATCCCTCTTCTCTCCTACAACTACTATCTTGTAGAATCTAACTCCTAACTTAGCCAATTCTTCCTTTTACATCTTCTAATAAACTCTTCTAACCTAGTCTAACCTCTTACAAATGAGAAGGCATTGGCCTTTTATAGAAAATTACATTTTGAATCAATGGCCAAGATTTAATTCATCCAATGGTTGCAATTTCACTTCTAGAAGCATCAAGCTATTACATTTAATTTGGGAGCTTATAGTACATCATCATCCAATTGCATACAAGCAGTCTCATCATGGAACAATGAGAAAACAATATTATGCCAGCTTGTCATTAATGAAAATTCTGATTGGATGATGAAATCAAATTCACATGTCTTCCAAAAACTCCTTCCAGCTGTACATAGTTTGGGCACAGATTCTTATGTAGGTCTCACTTTTAATTTTTAAATTGAACTCTTCTAGATTTCCCTTTGGGCACGAATCCATATGCAAGACCCCCTTTTGATTTATTTAATCTTGGAAAACATATATCATCATTAGTAGCTCACATATTAAAATTCCAATCCAAATTAAACTTAAATAATTTTTTTGCCTTTTTACAAAAAATCCTTTCCCTTTTTGGAAACTTTCCATTTTTAGAAATTTTTCCATTTTGGAAAAAAAAGAATTCAAAATTTTTTGTCCATCTCAAGAATTTCATTTTTGGGAACATTTTTAAAATTTCAAGAAAAAAATTCCTTTTTGGAAAAATTTACATTTTGGAAAATTTTCCATTTTGAAAAAAAAAAATCATTTTTCGAAAAAAATTCCATTTTTGGATAATTTCGAGATTTCCATGGTTAGGCGGAAATAACACAACCTTCTCAATTACATACATTTTAGGAAAAACGACAGGGTGACGGAAATTTCGAGAATTTCCAAGGGTGAGGGAATTCCGTGGGGTCTATGAAATCCCCGAAGTGCAATAATAACCTTAGGAAATTCAAGAGGTTGATGAAAATCTAGGATTTCTGCATAGGGATGGAAATCTCAAAAATTAGGAAATTTCCATCAGGGACGGAAATACCCAAAATTAGGGGATTTCCACCAAGGATGGAAATCCCCCATTTTCGGGCAAGATCAAAATCCCCTAAACCTCAACTTTTTTTCTAGAAGGAATTTTCAAAAAAATCAAAAAGCAACCCTGCCTAATTTTTCATCCTCTATCCATGGGTGAAAAAAAGATTTACATATGATGCTGAAAAATTCATTTTTTGAAAATTTTGGGATTTCCACCCCTTTGCAGAAATCAAAATTTAGGGGATTTCCATCAGGAATGAAAATCCCCCATTTTTGGGTAGGGTCAAAATCCCCTAAACTCCATAACATTTTTTCTAGAAGGAATTTTCAAAAAGTTCCAAAAGCAAGTAGGGCCAAATTTTTCATCCTCTATCCATGGGTGCAAAAAATATTTACATATGATGCTGAAAATTTCCATTTTTGGACAATTTCAGGATTTCCACCCCTTTGCGGAAACAATAATTTAGGGGATTTCCATCAAGGACGGAAATTCCCCATTTCTGGGCAGGGTCAAAATCCCCTAAACTCCATAACTTTTTTTCTAGAAGGAAGTTTCTAAAAGTTCAAAAAGCAACCTAACCTAATTTTTTGTCCTCTATCCACGGGTGCAAAAAAGATTTACATATAACATTGAAAATTCACTTCAAAATCCCCATTCTCAAATTCCAAGATAGTTGAATTTTCCCGAAAGCCTCAAAATTCTACCTCCATAAAACCCAGTCTAGACTTAATCCCAAAATAACCTCCCAAAAAGAGAAAAAACAAAAAAATTGACCAAGCCAAGATGCAGAGATGCAAAAGAAAAAAAAGGATTCCCACCTCCAGTGGGGCGTGTGTGCAAAAATTGCACATGTTGTAAAACATTTATACACTCTTCTAGACTCTATTCGGTGTAATTCACCTAAAAATATCATTTTCATCACTAATTAGGTCCTATTTTGAAGTGTTGTATAGTAGAGTGTAACAAGATTTCATGCTTTTCTAGGCATAACTTCATTATTTATCCCTTTATTATGCTTTATTTGACCCTTTATGCCCTTATAAGCTTTAATTAAGTGTATTTTTGAATGTAAACTCGATAAACAACATTAAATACAAGATAATTCCCAACACCTATTTTTAGGTCCTAGGTGGGACCCATTCACCTGGGTGGTGAATGAGTCCCCCTTGGCTCCAAATTCAAAATATTTTAAATTTACTTTTGGGTTTTTATTCAAAATCACTTGATGTCGGTCTATGATGAGGTATTAACGAGTTACTAAGGCACAAGAATTTATAAATAAGTGTTTTTACATCCATTCTAACCCCCATTCATCAAGTTCACTCATTCACCTATTCATTCAATCATTCAAGCACCTGACAACATCAAATCAAGCATTATTCAAGCATTTTGGAGCATCCATTGACAAAACTTTAGATTTTCATCAACAAGGGTTTGGTAAGTTTACACCATTTGCATGTTATTTATTTATCAGTCTCTTCCAGTTCATTATTTTATTAAGGGTTTGATTACCAAAGTGGTGTTTGATCAAGGAAAACCCTTTATTTGCCAACCCTCAACCATTTTCCCCCTCATGCATGTGTGTTTGCAGACTTAGGTATGCAAATTTAACAAGAAATTAGGTGATTGAAGATTGGTCAACAAGTCAACTAGGTGCCTCAAGTCAAATCAATCATATTTCAAGCTTGGAGAAGGTTTTATGTCTGTTTCCTATAGAATTGACTTCGACATCCTGACAAGCAGACATTTTCAAATCTGGTGTTGCAGAGTTGTCTCCTGATTTCTTAGAATTTTGGGAGAGGAATAATTCACCACCAGTGGTGAATGAATCCCACTTTAAGATTGAAAATCTAGGTTTTGTCAGATTCTAGATCCCGATAGTCAAAAACTTGCTTTTGATAGTTTTTCACCAGTAGTAGGACTAATTCGCCACCCTAGGTGAATGAGTCCCATTGTTGATTTTCAATAATTTCAGACAACATTCAGAACATTCCAGATTCCTCAGATCTTTCCTAGGTGCACTCTGATTCAACCTTTCTTTTTATGTTTTGCACTTATTCATCTTTTAGTTCATTTTTGGCATATCATAGTGTGTTTTCAAACATAACCTTAATCTTAGTTTTGCGTTCATAATCAGTCATATAGATCACTTATTTGTATTTAGTTCACTTCATTTAGCTTAGATAATATCACACATAACATAATTTGAATGAACCCTTTAGCATTTTTTGCCCTACCTCTGTCCTTTTAGGTGAAAAACCCTAGAAGAGCTAGAGAAGTGCATTGGTGCCAAATATCTATGGTTCACCAACATTACAGGTGTTTAAAAATTTGGAGGTGAGTTTATCATCATGCCCTTGCATATCTTGAAAGAAATTAGTGAGTCCAACTTCCTCAAAAATTCTCTACAAATCAACATTTTGTTTCAATAGGATGTAGGAAGGGGGTTCAAACATTTTGCTTGGGCCACCCATTCTAGCACCATAGTACTTACTTAGAGACTATAGATAAACCTTCACAATAATCTTTATACAAAGATCATGAGAGATGGGGTTTGAAATGCATAGGTAATTATCGAAGAAAAGTCGAAGGATTATCAAAAATGGGGTGATCCCGTAATAGTGGTTTACACTTTTTAGGAGATCCTAATTTTTGTTGAAATCACATATTTTTAGAAAATAAAATGATTAAAGCCTTGAAAATTTCCATTTAAAGGATTCTAATTGAAGAGGATTTGATCAAACCACCTTAGATCAAAGCCCCTTGGATAGAACCCCGCTAGTTTTAAACCATATACCTATAACGGAGTCTACTTTAAACCAATCAAAATGCTGATAAAAAAACCTTCTGATTTACCTTTTGGGGGATCAAATGAATTCATTTAAAATTTATTTTTTGTAAGTATGTATTCTTTATTTTAAGCTTCCCAAAAAGTATAATTTTAAATAAATTTAATTTGATTATTATATTTTTTTCTTGTGAATGTAGGTTTTTTACCAAAGGTCTCTATTCTTCACATGTGAAAAAATAGCAGATTATCAAAAAAAAAAATGAAAAATATCTATGCACTAGATATTGATGGCCTTGATTCAACAAAAAAAATAAAATTGAATTTTGATACATACAAAACAAGTTATGTTTTGGCTAGTAAATCATGTCTAAATTATAATTGGTTTGACTTTGAGACTTAATTAAGAAAAAAATATTCAATGAAATTCTATTAAACCAATTCCATGCACTAGATATTGTAGTTACAAATCTAAATTTGAAAAAAATAGAATTTTATCCTTCATAGAAAAAAACTTGTGTTAGCCAGTGACGTCGCTATTTAAAAATGGTGTTTACTGTTAAAAACTAGTTTTCGAAGGAGATGGAAAAAGAAGTGCAATATGATTCCAAAAAAAATGGAAAAAAAATATTTAGAATCTATAGAAAAAATGTCACAAATAACTAGTTTGCATTATCTTCAAATTCCTCACGGTTTAGCTGCTATAGGTGCACGAAAGTGAAGATTTAGTTAAAAAAAATCAGTTCAATATCTAGTTTGGCCAAAAATTGTAAACTAGTATTGTGGGATCACCCAATGAAATGTATCTTGTGTTGAGAATTTTGTTAATTATGGTGCTAACCTATAAATAAAGTCACCTATTGATGGTATTGTACATAGGGGGCAGCTCATAAATGTTAAAAATAGATGAAATGGAGTTGAGAGGATCCCAACTTATGTTGCCTCTTTGTAAATCCTTTGTTTCCATAATTACTTTGTTTTCACAAAAAACAATCAGATTTGGGCCATGAAAAGACATCATTTCTAAATTAAGTAGATAATGATGACAATAACTTTCATATTATAAGGGATTAAATCCTTATGCTTAAATTTCATATTGTTAAATTATAACTCTATCTTTTTCCTATACGCCAAGAAGTAATCCTTGTCAACATCATATATATTATGAATCCCCCCACAACCATTAAGGGAAAAACTAATAAGTAAAATTTAAAATTCAAGTAGCAATGAGAAACTTAAAAAATTAGGAGATCAAGGAATTATGGATCTTATTGTACATGTTAGGTGAGCACCTATGGTTAAGTATTTCATTTGAAATTATTTTCTTAATATTAAAATGAATATTCTCAAATCCCAAAAAAATCCAATGTAGGTAGGAGATGACAACATTAGATCTTGCATTAGCTTACATATTATTGTAGTGTCATAAAATTGCACCCTATGGAAATTTACCACTTGCACATTTGGTCCACTACATTTATGGCACCTAGTCACATTTATGACAAGAACTTTATGAATCAAAATTTTGTGATTTGAACTTCATAAGGAAGAATGAAAAAGTATTACTTGTCCACCACCTTATTTCTTGCAAACTTGTGAGTTGTATGTGAAATGGAGGAAAAAATATGGGCTCTCTTTCACCTTTAGGGTTTAGGACCTAAAAGGAGAGATACAATCTTCACACATTTCACTCAAGAACAAACCCTTGAGATTTCAATGCAAAGGAGATTAAAATATTACAAAGGGACTATCCTAAAGGTTGAATGAAATCTAATGATGGGTTCACCACCAAGTTTAGACATGGAAAAGACAATGTAATGCACAATGAAATGTAAAGCCCTTATTGAATGCAAAATAACACTAAATGACCTAGAAAATGCTTGAAACAACACGAAAAATGATGAAACTAAAAGTGCGCACCTTGGACACTAAAGAAAGGCATAGTGTAGGTCTAGAATTCTAGAAAATTTGTTGTCAATGCTAATTGGGACTCATTCACCAAACTAAGTGAATCGGTCCTACTTCTGGGAAAATGTGTAGATACAAGTTTCAGCCAAAAGGGTATCCAGATCTATGAAAATATTTCTCCAACTTGTATAGTGGGACTCATTCACCACTAATGGTGAATCAGTCCACTTCTTCTTTTTTGAAAGTTTGAAACTTGATTTGGTTTGTCTCAATCTATTCTCCTCTTTTTGACTGGTTTCCATATCCAAAACTGTAAATTGCCACCTATAAGCCTTCTCCAAGCTTCTCAAAGGATTGATGATGACTTTAGGTATTTGAAAACCTTTCTCCAACTTTGATCCTTGGAAAATATGCAACCTAGCTCTGTAAATCACATAGAAGAAGAGGAATTTTTTTTGTGGGGTTAGTGAATAGGGGTTTTCCTTGGTCAAACTCCTTGTTGGTAATTAAACCTTAAAATAAAAGAAAATATGAATGGAGAATGATGAATGAACAAATAGTAATGTTGCAACTCAACAAACCCTAGCAATAAGGTGCTAAAATTATGCTTGAAATGTTTTTAATGGATGTGGTTCTTGAATCTAGCTTGAATGGTGTTGATCTTGCTTCAAATAGTTGCATGGATAATGAACTACATCACAATTGTTAGCACAATAACAAACATGGAGAATGCAATCTTTGACATGATGATTGGAACTTGAAGAATGCTCTAAAATACTTGATTATCTTCCCTTGAAGACTCTTGAATGCTAGGAGTGAATATGAGTGAAAGAACCTTGTATTTATACCTAATTATGCAAGAATTCTCGAAATTACAACACTACAAGCCGACATTAGGTCTAGGAGAATAAAATCCCGGTGGAAAATTTAAATAAATTTGAATTTGGGCCACAAGGGACTCATTCGCCCAAGGTGGAAAATGAGTCCCATTAGACATAATGTATGGGACCAAAAATGAAAAGTGCTTAGAAATGTGTAGAATCTGGTTTGGGGCCAAAAGATCCAAGTGGGACCCATTCACCCAAGGTGTTGAATGAGTCCCAGACACACAATATGGGCCACACAAGCTGGTAACACTTGAATTATTATTGGTCAATGATTGGTGTCAGGATTTTCCTCAAAAATATGCAATAAATGAGGCTTGCAGATGAAAAATAGGGCCAATTAAAGCATAAGAAAGTCCAATTATTAATGACAATCCTAGAGAAATGTGAAAGTGTGTTACAAAATTTTACAACACTCCAAATAAGGTAAGATTAAGTTTGATTTTTTATTAAAATTATGTTTATTATGCTTAGTTAATTGATAAAACCTTAGAAAATTGTGAAAGTGTGTTACAGCACTTCAAAACACTTTAGCAAGGCACCATTAAGTTCCATTAGTTCAAAAAGTCCCAAGACCTAATGTGAATGTGTTATCCACATTGTAACACTAAATCAAGGCAACGTTAAGCCAAAATCCACAAGAGAGGACCCAAATGAGTCTGAAAATGTCAAGGGATCCATTTTACTACACTACATTTAGCCCCCACTTTAGTGAGAGGATGAACTTTCTTAAAAATCACACTAAAGTATACAAAAATGCACAAAGGGGGCTTTAAATGTACCAATGCTAGCACAATGATATGAAAATGATCAAGAGGGGTGATCAATCCCCTAGGATCAAGATCCCATGACAAACCAACATAAGCAAAAAGGAACACACATGAGAATGATATAAAGAATAGTGACAACACACAAGCATACACTACCAAAGATGAAGAAAAGAAAAGGTTAAATAAAAGAGTTAGATCAAGCTTCGACCGTTTATCCATCATGACATGGATCGGATCTAGGTTGTTTTTCTAAAAAATGTATACTCACTTTGAGGTGACAAAACTCTTGGCTGTCCACTGGGTGAGAAGTCCTAAAAGGTGAGAAACATACACTCATGGTTGGTATGTACTAACACACACACAAGTGGCTATGGGGGAATTCATGCCTCAAATCGGGCTTCCCGCTGAAACCATACTAAAGTTATACCTCCTGATAACTTTAATAAGGCCCAACACAAAAATGGTTTTTGAGCTTCATGAGGCAAGAAAAACTTCATATTCTTAGAGCTCATGAACAAATAGGATGGCTCTACAAGCATGCAAGTATTTTTATGCAAGGTGGCCATATAACAACAAATGCAAAATGAAAAATAGGAAATGTTCAAAGGAGTCTTGATTAGTTCATGTGAGGTCTTTAACTTAGGGAAAATTGTGCCTAATTTCTCCAAGAGAGGACCAATCAAAGAATAGAAGATTCACAACTTAGGGGATGCAGTGTGCCACATCAAGCCACCAAGATGAATATAATATGCTGAGAGAGATCATGCTCTTGAAGTACATCAAACCCAATGTCATCCACAAAGCAACAAATGCATCGTATGAAGTAAGCAAACTACACCAAGAACCATGAAAAAGAAAAATGTAAAATAAAAATGCCAATGTATGCCCCCACTTTAAAAAAATTTCTAAATACCATGTTGCAGAGAAATTACTTTAAAGTAGAAAATGAAAAATTCAAACAAGAAGGAAGACATGAGAGCCAACTTAGAAATCCCTATTCCAAGTCATATGTTTCTAAGTACACCAACATCATGTAAGAGAAAAAGAAAAGACAGGGGTTGCTCCCAGAAATGAAAACACCAAACAAATAAGATATCTATTGATTTTGGGTTAGTATGTTCTTTGCTACATTGTTTTTAGAGAGCTCAGAACTGTCATCATCCCCCAAGTACACATAGAACTAGAAGAGTGACACAAAGAGAGCGAAAAAAAAGAAAAACCTTTTGGATCAACATGGAAGAGACATAGGGTGTCTCGATGCCTTGCGTCATCCCCAAAAGGAAAACACAAGAAAAATGAAAAAGAGAAAAAGAGAAGGATAAAGAAAATCCTTTTCAGTCAACATGGAAGAGACATAGGGTGTCTCGATTCCTTGCATCATCTCCAAAAGGAAAACACAAGATAAAGATATAAATAAAAGGAAAAGGAAAAAGAAAAATCATTTTGGGTCAACATGGAAGAGACATAGGATGTCCCAATGCCTTGCGTCATCCCCAAAAGGAAAACATGGGACAAATGAAAAGGATATGAAGATAAAAATTTAAAGAGATACACATCGTAGAGAAGAATGAAGATACAAATAGAGGAATGTAACAAAGAGAGATAAAATATAAAACAAAACATCATGGGGATCACATTACACACATGCAATCACAAAAAATAAAATAAAAAATAAATCATGCAAAAGACTAGTAAGGAAAATGCAAGTCAACCTATGAGCAAGTCATCTACCTCCCAATCATGTTCATTGTATAACAAAGGTGGGAAACTAGCCGAAGGGACAAGAGAAAATGGAAAACTAGGTTGAACACTCTTTGTAGGATATTTTTCATTTAAGCTCATGGAAGAGGAAAATAATGTATTCAATTCATTATGCACCTCTTCATCAGTTCTAGCAACCTCATCATTGCCATCCAAATTAATCACAATAGGAGGTCAAAGGATAATTTCCATGGAAGAGTTCAACTCTTGTTTTGTTTGTTGTATTAGATTGTTTTGTTTTGGGGTAGGGGTAGAATCATCATGAATTGCTTTAGTAAAGTTTGGATCTTCATTTTCTTTTTTTAATTCATTGTGTAACCTATGAGCAAGGGCATGGCATCTATGCCTATGCTCCCTAGCACCTTTTTTTTTTTTTCAAGTTTCATTTTTGTAGGAGCGGGTTGTTCAACCATAGGTTTCTTTTCTTCCCTAAGGGGAGGAATGGATGGAACCACATGAGGTTGTTCAACTGCTTCCTAGTTGATTTTGTAAAACTATTTTATTCTAGGAGGTGTGATGGGATTGGTTTCATTTTCTCTTGTTCGTTTGTAGGATGAAGTTTTTGTTTTAGGTTGGTCTTGGTTGTTTTGGTCTTGTTTAGGTTCAAGCATAGTTTCATCAAGGATGGGAGGTTTGGAGGTGGATGGGGACATGTTTCAAAGATATAGTTTGGCTATTTTCTTTGCTTTGAATTTTTGGTAGGATATCAAAAAGGTCTTCTCATGGATTTATAGGTTCCATGGGCTCAGGTCAAAAGGCATCTAAGAAATTTTTTCCTTTGGATGACAAAGGGTTAAAGTCGCTATGTTGAACAGTGAATACTTCATTGTCAAAGGGAAACTTTAAGCATTTTCCACAATCAAATGGATGACTTTCATGGAGTGAAGCCATGGGTGGCCTAGCTTCGCACGAAATTGGTCCCACTATGGGATGATGGAGAATGTGACATCTAATGTTTTTGGTCCTATGTACAATGGTAAGGTGATTGATCCTATCATAGGGAAAGCAAAACCATTGTCTGTCTTGATCAATGCTTTTGGTTTATCATATTCATCTTGATAGAGTTCATGTAAAAGTAAAAATTTCACGGTTCAATCACATTCTCTCCATAGGTGGGATCTATTAGTATCCCATTAGTGGGCTTGTCATAGATATGGCTGGCTATGTAGAGAGGACAATCAATTGCATGTTTAATTTTATCTTTAGAGGAGAAAGCAATGTCAAGAGGACTCTTAGTTCAGCCCTTACAAGGGATGAAGTCTATCGTCCCTACCATTTCATCTATAGGATTGACATTGATAGCATTATTTAGAAAAAAAATCATTGTTTTCATCATTTGTATCAACATTCATCACAACATTCTCTTTAGTTTTGCTAGCTTTGACAAATGAAATACTATGTTTGGGCATTGGGTTGGTAAAAATCTGCAAGTTTTGATTTAGAGGGGCAACAAATCTATTTCCTTGATCACTAACACCACCAATGGATAGAAAACCAAAATCAATGAGGTCTTGCATGAAATGTTTAAGACGCTTGCAATATTTCGTGTCATGTCCATTTTGTCGGTGATAGTGGCAATAAGCATTTGATTTAAATCTCAAAGGTAAAGGCTTATTAGGGTTAAGTGTTTTGATGGGAGGAAAGGTAATCATTTTTTGTTCTAAATGTTGGGAAATTGTGTTATGAAGGGTGTAGACACCAGAAAATTCCCTCTTACGATACCTTGTCGCAACATCACATCATTTAGACATCATGTAGCATGTTTTTCCCTAAGTACCCATGTCATCATCTAATTAGTTAAATAAATCTTATTTATTTGACTAATTTCATTTATTGCCTTGCTATGCATAATCCATCCATTCCTCTAATGTTAATTAAATAATTTATATTATTTAATTAATTAAATCATTTCTATTAATATTCTAATGCTAATTAAATAATTTATATTATTTAATTGATAAAATCATACATTCAACATTAATTAAATAAATCAAATAATTATTTAATTAATAAAATCTTTAAAATATCTTTTTTCTTTCTTTCCAAAATTGAAACTCATGTGTATCTAATTAATTTATTTAATTAGATAATTCATCAATTATTCTTCTCATCTTTTTCAAGATTTATTTCCTTTCAAAGAGAATCAAAATCTTTCTATATTTTCACATCTTATATTATCTTGTTTTATTTCCTTTAAAACAATAAATCAAAATATTTCCATCTTTTTAAAATCTTATCTCATCTTGTTGTATTTCCTCTTTTTTCAAAAATCAAATCCTTATCAAATCTTATCAAATCTTATCTCTGTCCACATTGAAACTCTATAAATCTATCCTTTCATAGGCCATTTGTATCGAATCTTCATCTAGCATCCTCACTCTATCAAAATCAGTCTTCAATCTTCCATCCATCTTCATCTATCACCTTTGTCGCATCATTATGATGTAGAATTGGGCAACCAACATTCCTTCAACAATCAATCTGCAAAATATCACATTTTCATGCAGGTGGAGAACAGCCATGGAGATCAATCAAGTCTAGTTTGAAAATTGGTATGCATCTTTTGTTTATTTTCATTTTCATTCTAGTTTGTGCTTCATGGTGCTTGATAGGATTTAATTAGTTTATTGTTTTCAACACATTAAACCTGCTGATTTTTCCCCATCTACATTTTGGCACCCACCATGGGGCCTTGCCCCATTTTTAACATCTACTTGCAAGTTTTCTGACAGGTTTTACATTCTAGAATTTAGCTTTCTGACAAAAATTCTCGTTTTAGCGCATTTGTGGGTTTCTGTAGTGCATTCGTGGATTTTTGTAGCACATCCAAGGTTTCTTTCAGCACTTTTGCAGGTCTTTTGGCACATTCAGGAGCTGTTTCAACGCATTTAGGGAGCATAATGACACTTATAAGGAACATAACGTTGCATATACTTAGTCCATTTCATTAAAAAATTTGTAATTTTTTTTTTTGTTTTAGCGCATTAAGGACTTCTTTTAGCACATTTAAGGTTTTCTACAGTGCATATGGCACTGTTTTAGTGCATCTAGCACTGTTTTAGCGCATATGAGGTCTATTTTAGTGCATATGGCCTCTATTTTAACACTTTTATAGTAAATCTTAAAATGGCCATATCTTGGTCATATTTTAGTATTTTTTAGAGCTTTTTTTTTTTAAATGTGGTATAATTTCATAACCTATCCAATGGTGTAGGTTTTTATTAGATTTGATAGAGTTAAATCTTTCAAATTCTCACATATTCTTTAGCGCATATGACTTTTGTTCTAGCACATTTGTAATTTGTTTTTTTTTGTCTTGGTAACTTGTCGGTGAATCATACGAAACTTGAAAAGAATTTGTATTAGTCACAAAATCAATTTGGAAAGTGAAAATAACCAGGTGCACTCATTTCATTTATCATCTTTTAATCATTATTTGCAAACACATTTGGATATGGGCTCTTAAAATGAATCTTGTCTTCAATCACACTTCAAAAATTGGGTCTAAACTTAACCATTGTATTCCATCACATCTTGATTTGGGATCTAAAAATGAGTGCTTCCATTTGTTTCTTGCACACATTTTCTTTCTAAGGGTCAATTAATAACTTTGAGTGTGAATCAAGTGTGTGTGTGATCACACACACCTCACTTGGTTTGCTTTTGTCAAACCCTTCATAGGAGGCTTGCTAGGGAATTTCATCACCCCTGGGGATGACCTCAATCGAAGTGTGAATCGAAAGACACGCTTGTTTGGGAGTTAAAATCTTGGTACTCTTGGCTAAGCCCCAAAGAACTTTATACATTTTGGAAGTGAAGGTGAAGGGTGGGTTACCCCTTTCTCCCAGCTGTGTGGCAGGATTTTTCTTTCAAATCATTCCTTAGTCAACGTTTTGCAGACTAGCTTGAGACCTAATTAGCCATACCACACTTGACTAGTCATAGGGCTTGTTGATGTGTCTTCCATGTGTTCTTTTTTAATAATCATCATAAAATTCTTCAAATTTCAAAATTCAAACTTTCTTATGTGTCTTGCGTGAGTGATTTATGTGTGTACATGTGTGATCATTCATTTAAAAATTTCCAAATCAAGCTAAACACCAAACACATAAAAACAAGTCACTTTACACCTTCTTCCAACAAATTCATATCCAATCACTTTCATCCTAATCACCCTTCTTAGCCACATCCTATCCATTTCATCATAATCAATCAAGTCATCCAATCTTATCATTCCAAATCATCACCATCACCAACCTATTCCTAGTCACCACTTGTCAAAATGGTCCTAATCATAAGCCCAAGATCATAACTCAAGGAGGCCCTCTCCCTAATCCAAATCATGAAAGAAAACCAAAACCTAAAATCATACTTCGAGGGGCTCCTCCTACTACCTCTAATGGTGACATGAACTATGTTGCATACTTTGAGGAACAAATCGATATGCGAGAGCTTACACACATGTGTGACACCATGCCCACATTCGAAAATAAAGTCCTAGCATCCCAACTTCAAAACCTCCTTCAAACACTTCACTGAATACCCCAACCCCTAGACCACCAAACCATACAAAGCCTTCAAACCCTCTTCCAATATTTTCAACAAATTAAATCACCTCAAATCCAACACCTCCTAGCTCAAGCTAATAAATTCATTGCCACTTGTTAAATCCAACAACCACAACATCATCCCCTATCCATTTATTATCAACCAATGCCACGTCAACCTAATGTGTCATCCCCTTCCACTTCATACCAATCTAATCCATCCACTTCTTCATATGTCAATGCCACATCATGACAAACACATGTGAATTTAAGTCCACCGGGGAAACAAAATCAAGAGCCTTTAAGTCTTAATGCAACCATTGACAAGGGGAATATCAATCTAGCACATGCACCCTATAACTTCATCATACCATCATTCGATCAAAATCAAAACCCTAATCCAACACCTTCCATCCCTACACCTCCAAGGGATGTCACCCAAGGGCTACAAGCAAGGAATCAATTATCGCCATGTCATTCAACGAATATACTTGAACATACAAAAGAGTCCTCAAACATCATGCCAAGTCCTTCATTCCAACCATGTCATCCACAACCCCTTGAGCCAATTCAAGAGTCTCCCCTCGTAAGTCTAAGTCACCCTCTATCATGCTCCTATGTTGTTGACCATCAAGAACATGACAAGTCTTTCCATGAGAAATCCCCTTCCACCTCCATTCAAATAAGTCATGAGGTATGTCAAGAGAAAAATCCTAAACATGAGGAAACATTACCCCCCTATCCACATAAGGATCAACACCCTCCCAATGATTCCATTCATAACATACCTAATACTATTCATGATCAATCTTCCATCTTTGATCAAGACCCCTTTTATGATCAAGAAGACGATGATGATCCTCTTAGCCAACTTTATGCATTCCATGGTCAAGAGCTTTCCACCTCACCCATCCATGATGCACAAACATCCACTTCCTACAATGAGATAAGTTCCTCCCAAGCACACATAGAAGATCAAACAAATACCTTGGATCTAAGTGAACATAATGCTAATCAAGATCCTAATGATCCTCCATCACCCATTATCAACCCCATTGAAAGTCCATCATATTCACTTGGTCTTTCCACGCTCATTCATGAATGTTCCTCCTTAGAACAACAACACCCATTATCTTCCCTTGCTTCATTTTCTCCATCCAATAAGGAACTCGTGTCTAGTGTTCCACATACACCTAGTCCCATTGTCCATTTCACACTCCAAAATATGAACCACTAAGGTAAAGTTCTAGACCTTCATGAAAAAGGTATTTTGGAGCCAATCGATGTCAAAGTCCCTCCACACTCTTATGGCCTTGGACATACACCCCAAGAACAATAACCTAAAGATGTTGGTATTTCCTCCATGCATCCTAATTCAACTTTCCATCATGAAGCCTATCATACACCTAAAAAATATATTGACATCCCTCCTCCATCATCATACAAATGTCAAAAGCATGTGACCATACACCTTCTACCATCAACTTTTCCACCATTGCTTCCAACTCCTAATATCCCTCCATCCACTTTACCACTAGTACTTCGAACTCCTAATATCCCTACCATCCAATCCTCTTATGCATGTATCCATAAATCCTCTAAACATCTTAATCATGACCATTCAATGCACACATTGTGTAAACATAAAGCTTCCACTCATTCCACCAAACCCAAGGGATTCCAAAATAAAAATTTGGATTCCTGTACACATAAAGTCAAAAATTATAAAGGTCCTAATGCCTTAGCATACAATTGCAAAATATCAAAGCCAAGTACATCTAAAATGTTATATAAGCCCATACCTCCAAAATTAAAGGCCAAAGCTAAAATGGTTTGGGTACCTAAGCAAAAAAAAAGCAAGTGAAGTGAAGCATCTACATCACAAAACTACCAGCCATCCCTTTCCATAAAAAATGCGCATTCTAATAAAAAATTACAAAAATCCCACAAGGCAAACAAAAATCATAAAAATACTAAGTCTATGTGGGTACCAAAAGCACTACATCCACCAAATCCTAAGAAAACATCTCCATTGCTCCATATACCTCATCCACATCAAAAGCTTCAATGTTTATCATAGTGTGTGCAACCATTGGTCATGGTTCCCTTCCATTTCACAACAATCCCACATACCTCCATCTACCCATCCTTCAACTACTATCCTACATATCTTCCCAATCACCTTCCTAGGGTCCATGATTTTGCATAAACCTTTCATCCATCCTTTTTCACAAGTTCTATTCAATCCACATCATCATCCACTATTCCCCATCTATTCTTGCATAAGCCTTTCATAACCTGCCATCTACCTAATCCATCCCTTTCATGTCATCCCATACCAACATCTATGAGCATACATTTGACATTTGACATGGTTTATGCAATGGAATCCATCTCTAGTGGGACTATCACCTTTCATGGAACTAGACACTTGAGTCCCTCCTATCCATATTCCACTTTCTAGTCCTATCCAAAAATTCAAAAAGAAAATTCAAAAAACAAAAAAAAAAGTAAAGAGTAATCCCTTTGTCCAATGGTGAAAATCTAGTAAACAAGCACCTTGGATAGGTACCATGATGAAAACCTGGCAAACAGGCATCATGTGGAAGTGGATCTTCTATGCCACTTATGCTTGGGGGCACAATGTCTTATCTATCCAACCTATCATTTTCATATCATATCATATCATTTCCATCCTATCGACCATCTTTATCCATCATACATACCTATCATATTGAGTCCATTCATCCACCCTTCTCCTTTTGATCTATAGGGGAAAAATGTTGAAACATGTTTTGGGTATCTCTTTACATACCTCATCCTATCTAAACCAGTCATATCATTATCCTATTGTTATACATTTTGTCCAGAAAAATCCTAAGTCTTGTACCTAGAATGGGGCATGTTATTCCTATGCGACATAGTATTTGGAAATCACATCCTTTCTCTCTTATTATGCATACATCCATTCCATTCACTATGAACTATCCTTTCCATCCATCCATCGATCATGAGCCTTTTATCCCTTATCCCATATCACCCACCCTTTCATCCATCAATCCCATCTATCTCCTTGCACCTAGACTTGTTTTTCCCCTTGTCATTGGTATCTAACACAAAGGCTACTCAAAATTTTCATCCTTTGACACCTCAAAACATTTCAAAAATTCAAAAAAAAAAATCAAAACATTTCAAAATCCAAAAAAATCAAAACATTTAAAAAATCCCAAAAAATCAAAACATTTCAAAATTAAAAGAATCAAAACATTTCAAAAGTCCAAAAATTAATAAAAAATCAAAACATTTCAAAAATCTAAAAACAAAATCAAAATATTTCAAAAAGTCCAAAAAAAATCAAAACATTTCAAAAGTCCAAAAAATCAAAATATCCCCAAAAATACAAAAAAATCAAATAGCCAACAAAGATCTAATCAATAAAATCAATCCATTCAATTACTTCTTCCAATTTTATCTACTCAATCCATCACCTCAATCCAATCATTCACCCAGACAACCAAATCAATCATCTTCATCAAATCCATTCATCCATACATCAACTCAATCAAATCAATCCAAGGAATAATCCAAATGCAATTCAATCCTTAATCTATACCAATCAAGTCAATCAATCTTTTCAAATTATCCAATCATATCCTTTGGTCTTGATCCTAATCTTGTCGTAAACCAAATCAACCAATCAATCAATAAATTATCATCATCCTTGTGTTGATCTAGGGATATATCATTCCGGGCAATGACAACACTATCATCATCATCAATCAATCAATTAATAAATGGTTTACAGGTTGAAAGGGGCACTACCTTGTTTGTTTTTGAATCATTTGTTCATGCTTGCTTGCTTGCTTGTGTGTTTTATCATTTTATCTTGCATTTGTATCAAATATGTATCATTCCAACTAATATTCATATCTTGTGTATGTTGGAGTAGCTTTCTGCACTATCCTTTGTATCTAAGGTCACATCATACCTTTTGTGCATTAGGACTTTAATGCTCTAATTCTACTTCCTCATACGTCTAGACAAGGTTGTATTACACTGGGGCACTAGACAAATCATTACCTTGGTCCTTATATCTTGGTGCATAACGTCCAATGCTAAATCAAACATCATGGTTGCTCACTTTCATTGTAGCATAATGCATCCTTCACTTCTTCTATCCATTCCTTCATCTTTAGTTCTTGACACATCCCTCCCTTTATCATTTCATTTTGAGAGACTACCCATGTTTGTTCAACCTAAGTATCCTCTCGAGGGGGCATCATCATTCCATCATCCTATCTTTCTATCATTATCCATTTTCCTCTATCCATACCTTAAATTATTTTAAATGATTTTAATCAATGCAAATATCATCATCTCGAACATCATCTCAAAGAGGGGCAAAATGCAGACACCGAAAAATGCCCTCTTACGCTACCTTGTCACAACATCGCATCATTTAGACATCTTGTAGGATGTTTTCCCCTAGGTACCCATGTCATCATCTAATTAGTTAAATACATATTATTTATTTGACTAATTTCATTTATTCCCTTCCTATGCATAATCCATCCATTCCTCTAATGTTAATTAAATAATTTATATTATTTAATTAATTAAATCATTTCTATTAATTATTCTAATGCTAATTAAATAATTTATATTATTTAATTGATAAAATCATACATTCAATATTAATTAAATAAATCAAATAATTATTTAATTAATAAAATCTTTAAAATATCTTTTTGCTTTCTTTCCAAAATTGAAACTCATGTGTATCTAATTAATTTATTTAATTAGATAATTCATCAATTATTCTTCTCATCTTTTTCAAGATTTATTTCCTTTCAAAGAGAATCAAAATCTTTCTATATTTTCACATCTTATCTTATCTTGTTTTATTTCCTTTAAAACAATAAATCAAAATATTTCCATCTTTTTAAAATCTTATCTCATCTCGTTGTATTTCCTCTTTTGTCAAAAATAAAAACCTTATCGAATCTTATCAAATCTTATCTCTGTCCACATCGAAACTCTATAAATCTAACCATTCACAAGCCATTTTTATTGAATCTTCATCTAGCATCCCCACTCTATCAAAATCATTCTTCGATTTTCCATCCATCTTCATCTATCACCTTCATCGCATCGTTATGCTACAGAATTGAGCAACCAACATTCGTTCAACAATCAACCTTCAAAATATCGCATTCTCATGCAGGTGGAGAAGAGCCATGGAGATCAATCAAGTCTAGTTTGAAAATTGGTTTGTATATCTTTTGTTTTTTTTTCATTTTCATCCTAGTTTGTGCTTCATGGTGCTTGATAGGATTTAATTAGTTTATTGTTTTCAACATATTAAACCTGTTGATTTTTCCCTATCTACAAAGGGTGTCGGGTAAGGGAGTGAATTACCCTTTTGGATCTCCATAATTAAAGGGAACCATGGCTTTAACAATAGTTACTTCATTATTGACATTTTGAGTTTTTTTTCTGAGGGGGTTTAAATTGAAGGAACCCTTTAGTTTGTTTTCTAAAAGGTTGGGAATTGTTTTGGTTTGCAGGATCGGATCTCTTGATGTAGCTAGAAGTGGACTTTGTATCTTGACTACTAATTGAATTTTGGTAATCGTAGAGGGTAGTACACAGGTGCATGAAGGATGGGAATTTTCATCATGGTAAGCTTTTTTTGAATCTTACTTTGCAAATTTTCTATGAACATCTTTTGAAGGTGGGGGTTGAGGACCTTGACATCGATTTGGGAATAAAGTGATTGATAATGTGAGATAAAATTAGTTATCTTTTCTTCCTCTTTTTGCTTGCATCTCATCAAATCGTACAAGGTCATCTTGGGAGTCATATGCACTTAGAAATGGTTTAAAAATGACTCAACAAGTTCAGTAAATGAACCAATTGAGTTGTTCGGTAAAGAAGAGAACCATTCCAAGGCAATATCTTTCAAGGACCTAGGAAAAATCTTTGCTAATAGTTTATCATCAAGGATAAAGTCACTACATAAGGTAGTGTAGGCATTAACATGGTTAGAAGGATCTCACGTCCCTGCATATTTCTCAAATCTAGGAACATTTATAGCTTGTGGCATCGGTGTTCATAATATCTCCAAGGAAAATAGGTTGCTTTTGACATAATATGTAGGTGGGCCATTTTTTAATGGTTTATGGTGGAAATTTTCTTTTGAAGGGATGAAACAGTTTGGACAAGTTGTGTTATGAGATGTCATTACTTTTTTTATGAGATGGAAGTGAAAGTGGTGATGGAGTGTATGTGTTTGTAGGACAAGTGAATGGAATTCTTATAGGTGGTAAGGTGGGAGATATAATTTGTGATGCCACATTGGAACTAGGGATGCTAGCAGGAATGCCTAGGGAAGGAATCACATTACTAACTTGTTGCATTGTTGTTGTGACTTGAGGATTGGTGTAGGTAGGTATTGAGGCTATTATTGTGGGAGGAGGAATTTGGGTTCCTCCTTGACTTGTAACATTTTTTGTTGGAAAAGAAGAACTGGTGGTTGAGGGAAGATGTTATCCAAAGATCTCAAGTGTTTTTTTCACAAGGTCAAGGCCATTTTCACTTTCAAGCATGTCATGAATATTTTCTATGGTAGGAATTGCAGTAGTTGAAATGTTTTCCAGGCTTATTTTATGTTATAAATTTTCTAAATCCTCATAATTTGAATGATGTTTTCTTGTGGGATATTATTGGTTCTTGTGTCAACATTCATGGTACTACTTGATGGGAAGGAATTTTTAAAGATGTTGTCTATGCATAGTGTACTAGTGTCAATCCTAGGAGTGGAAGATCTAGGCAACCCAAGATCCATAATGATTTTGCTATCATGGGATAACATGAGTCCCGAACTTCATTTCACTATAGTATTAGCAGTACGACACCAACCACTCATACAAAGGCTACTAAATGTGGGGTGAATGCAAATGCAATGTAAGCTAAGAACAATGAAAACCTTATAATTGAAATTCTAGAAAGTGAAACAGAAAAGCAAAAACATCAAACATAAACTCAAAAAATGAAGTTTAAATTCTAGAAAATACGGTGCAAAATATGTAGAGGGATTGATTCTACCAGGGTGGCAAACAATTCCTAGTGATGAATTTTTAAAAATAATTTAGAAAATTTTAATTGAATTTTATGCTTTTTTATGTTTTTCAGATGCAAATTTGAGATGCAAATGTAGAATTTGACTAATTTTTAATGAAATTGGATGCAATAATGCAAGCTATATGATCTTTCACTAATGAAAAATTTGAAACCCTAGTGTGGACATGGAAAAAATAACCCTTCTACTTTTTCTTATGTTCAGGCTCTCCTACTGGACTTTGGCTTGATTTTTTCCTAGATTTAATGTTGGAATGTGGTCAACACATTCACATTAGGTCTTGAACCCTTGTGAATCATTAATACTTCTAGGATGTCTTGTAAAGGTGTTGTGAAGTGTTGTAACCCACTTCCACACTTGTCCAAGACCCTTTCATCATAATCCAACTAAATAACTCATTTTTATCACTTACCAAGTCTTATTTCAAATTGTTGTAAAGTGTTGTAACCCACTTTCATTCTTTTCTATAATTTTCATCACTAATTCAACCCTTTTTCGTGTTTAAATGTCCACTTAATACACTTTCTAGCCCTACTTAAGTGTGTTTTTTAGGATATTCCCATTAGACCAGATTTAATGCCCTTTAATTACCAGCACCCACTTAATTTACTTAAGTGGGAATAAGTCACCAATATGGGTGACTTAGTTCTTTTTGGCACAAAACTCAAAATTATTTCAAATTTTTGACAATATTTCATTCTCTAACCCTTGAGGTCAGCCTGTGATGTGCTATTTTTGGTAAATTTAGGAAAATAAAGTATAATAAGGGTTTTTCCTCTCATTTTAACACCTATTCATTCAAGCATTCACTCAAGCAATCAACTTAATCATTCTCAAGAATTCCAGCACTCTGAGCACAATCAAGTCATTCATTGGAGCAATTCATTGCATATCTTCAGATTTCTACATCAAGGGTTTGGTAAGTTTATGACATTACATGTTATATATTTATCATTCTCTTTTATTTTCATTTTATTTCATAGGGTTTGATTACCAAAGTGGGGTTTGACCAAGGGAAACCCCTATACTCCTACCCTTAACCATTTTTCTCTCTTTGGATGTGTGTTTGAAGACTTTGTAGGTATATTTTTCAAAAAATAAGGTGCTGAAAAGTGGTCAAGAAGTAATAAAAGCTATTCAAGTCAACATAACCCTAATTCAAGCTTGGAGACCATTTTTATCTCATTTTTTGCAGAATTAAGATTAGACACTTGTCAACTAAGCAAGTGCACACATGAAGCTACAGGGTCCTGTTTCGAGATTCTCAAAATCTACAGGTGGAATAAGTTTCCACCAGTGGAAAATTAGTCCCACTTCCAGGCTTGAAAAGTGGTTTTTGCATTTTTGGGTACCCATTTGGCAGATTCTTGTTCCGACAAGTTTTTCCCAAAACTATGACTAAGTCGCCCAACTTGGCGTAAGTGTCCCAGTCAACATTTTCAGTCAATTTAGTAGGATTCCAAAATCTCTCCACATTAGATTTTAGATTGCAGGTGCGCCTCTCCAGTTTTTTTCAGTTATTTCAGCATTTTCTTGCATTTTTAGGTGTTTTTGCATATCACGCTGTGTTTTCCAGTACTTTGCATTTCTTAGATTTAGCATCATTAAATCATTTTATTTTCAAATTATTGCATTATTACATCATAATTAGATACATTTCATCCCATTTTAATTAATCTTGAGTGTAGACATTTGTATTTTGGACCCCATTCCTTTCTCCTTTTAGGTGAAAACCCTAGAAGGAGCTTAAAGCAGTCGGGCAATCCAAAATCATAGTCCACATTTTGGTGAACCTAAATTTTGAACATATTTTCTTCTATTTTCAAGTGCATCCTAGGTTTCATTTAAATTTCATTAGATATTGCATTGATTAAATTTCATCCTAGGGTTTTCAAAATTCCATTAGTGAAAATATCAAATAACTTGCATTTTTGCATCATTTTTGCATTAAAAACAACAAAAATTCCACATTTTGACACTGTAGTTGCATCTATGCATCCGACAAACATAAAATTACATTCAAAATTTCTAAAAAATTACAAACAAATCATCACTAGGACTAATTCGCCACAGTAGGCGACTTAGTCCTCCTACACATTTTGCACTGAAATTTTTGGTATTTTATGGGTATTTTCTGCATTTCTATTTTTTGGTATTTCATTTTTGTTTCAATTTACAAAATTTCTATTATTAGCATTTTAATATTCCTAGATAGCATTGCATTTGCATCCACCCCACCTCTTGTGGTACTTTTATGAGTGTTTGGTGCCCTATTGATAATACTTTAGTAAGAAGTTCCCAACTCATGGCATCCAGTGATAACACACTCGTTGTGGACCTTGGGTTGTCTCAAGCTCCTACTCTTGGTATGGAAAATGGTTCATTAAGCATTGATACTACCACTAGTACACCTTTACCCTCACATATAATGCATGTTGACACATCAAATGGTCACATTCCACAAGATAAATTCATTAACATTCATGAGAATTTAGCACATTTGGAAAAAAACTTGTGCCTTGAAAACATTTCAACCACTACAATTCTTGCTATAGACAACATCCATTGAATTCTTGAAATTGATGAGGGCTTAGATGTTATGAAACAAATTGTTAAGATATACCAAAAATATGCTTCTTCCACCTCTAGCACATCTCAACCAGCAAATATTGTGGTTAGCCAAGGAGGATCTCACATTCCCCCTCCTTCAATCATAGCATTCATACCTACCTATACCACTCCTCAAGTTACAACCACCATGGAAAAAGTTAGTTAGGTGAATCCTTCTTTCACTATTCCAATTCGCATTCCTAGTTCTTTTGTGGCATCTAACATTCCATCCTCCACTACCTTCACCCCTATTAGTGCACCCTTCACTTGTCCCAAAATTACATACACTCCATCACCATAATCTCTTCCACCTCATACCACTTACACTGACCCTCTCATTACACAACTCTTCCAAACTATTTCTTCCATGCAACAATAAATATCTACCATAAACCAAAACCAAACCACACCACCCAACTACTATGTCTATAGTAGCCCATTATCTTTGGAAATATTAAGAAAACTAATGCCACAAGGAATTGAGATGCCTAGGTTTGAGAAATATAGAGGTAAAGGAGACCCTACTAATCATGTCAATGCCTATACAACCTTATGCAATGATTTTTTCCTTGATGATAAACTGTTAGCTAAACTGTTTCCTAGGACTTTAAAGGATATTGCTTTGGATTGGTTTTCCTCTTTACCCAATCATTAAATTTGATCATTTAATGAACTTGTTGATGCCTTTATAAGTCATTTCCAATTCCATATGACTCTCAAAAAGATAATGGTTGATTTAATGAGATGCAAACAAAATACAAATGAAAAAGTAGTTGATTTCATTTCATGCTATCAGTCATTATATGCTCAAGTAGATATCAAGGTTCCTGATTCACATCTCCAAAAGATTTTTATCAAAAAAATTCAAACTCACATTTAGGATAAATTGACCATGATGAAATTTCCTTCTTTCCCGCACTTATGCACAACCCTTTGTGATTATCACAATTCGGTTAGTAGTTGTGATACAAAGTCCACTTTCAACCGAACTAAGAAATCTGAATCTAACACTTCAAAAAAAATTCAACCATTTAAAAAATCAAACAAAGGCTTTTTACAATTCAATCTCCCTCCTCAATAGCCACCTCAACCTGTCAACAACCAAGTAGCAACTGTTAAAGCCGCGATACCTTATAGTTATGGAGATTCAAAATGACAGTTTACACCATTAAACTAGGCACCCTTCATAACACCATGACCCGACTTATACAACAACAAATGATTTATTTACCTCCTGTTAAACCTTTAGATACAACTAAACCTTTTCCTCCAACCTTCCAACCTAATGCTTATTGCCATTATCATAGACAATATGGACATGACACAAAACAATGTGTCTTAAACACATAGTATAAGACCTCATTAATTCTAGTCGTGTATCCATTTCAAATGTTAATATTAAAGGAAATACATCTATTGCTCCACCTAATCAAAAATTGCAATTTTTTACCAATTCCATGCCTAAACATAACGTGTCATTTGTCAACGCTTGTGAAACTAAAAATAATGATGTGATGATTGTTCATAAAGAGAATAAACATCTTGATCCTATCCCACATACACCCTCTATTAATCCTATGGATGAAATGGTAGGAGCGATAGATGTTATCCCTCGTAAGGGCCAACCTAAGAAAAATATTGATTTTACTTTCTCTTCTAAATATATTCTTCCAAATTTTCCTGATGGTCTTCTCTACATAGCCAGACGTATTTATGATAAGCCCACTAATGGGATACTCATAGATCTTTCCTGTGGTGGGAATGTGATCACTGGGGAATCTTTGGTCTTACATGATCTTTATCAAGATAAATATGACAAACCCAGAGCATGGATCAAAACACATAATGGTTTCGCATGCCCTATAATTGGATTAATCATTCTTCTGTTACAAATAGGACCTAAGACACTAGATGTTACATTCTCTATCATTCCACAATCAGATCAATTTTATCTATGGCTAGGCCATCAATGGCTTCGCTCAATGAAATTTGTCCCTTCATTCATACACAAACGTTTCAAGTTTCCACATGAAAATGACATATTCACTATCCACCATATGTTGGATATTTTTGATATGTTGTTTTGATTGATTTCAACACTATTGGCATTAATTTTTTTAAGGTTGTATATGTTGAGGATATTGAGAAAATTGTAATAAAATAAGTTGCAGGTTGTCGATGATGTAGTGAAGTTGAGTATTTCCACCATGTTGATGGCTAGCTTAGTATATTGATGATAATAGGTTGTGGATTAAAGGGTTTTTTTTCAAGTACATCTATTTTATCCACATGAAGTTTCAGAGGTTTGCATGAATATTTTATTGAGTTATGAGTATCTTTGTTATGACAGTTGTTCTATTGCTTCAGGTGGTGTTCCTAAAAGAAGATAATGTGATTCTAGTAATTTGATTTATTGAAGATGCTTTTGTAGTGATTCATAATGCTCGTGAATTTTTCTAGATCATTCTCTATCTGTGTTGTTGATCTGCATTGATCATTGTGCTTGTAATTGGTGATTTTCTTTTGTGTGTTCATGTTTTTTGTCTTCATTGTCGAAAAGGTGATTGAAGCATGTTGTGGATCTTTGAGGCATAATTGTTTAAGGTGTTTTATGTTTGAGGATGTTGTTTTGGATCCTTACATGTTGTGGCAAATATTGGTTGATTTTCATTGATAATTGTTCATTAATTTGGGTTGACAGTTTGTACACATTTTATATTTTGTTAAAGCCAACATATAGTTGTTCTAATCCCTAGTTGTGGATATATATGAGTGAGTTTTATACCATTTGAAGGTATTGTTTGAAGTGGTGTGTGAAGTGTGTGAGTTCTATGTGTGAATAATGTTTTGATCTTTCAGAGGAAGAAGAAAAATGTGAAGAAGAGTGAGCAGGTGTTTATGTGCTTAACCAAAACTTTAATCAAGCATTATCGTATGCTATTTTCTCATTTCAAAATCTTTCAGATGTAATCTGAATGTTTTTGTAAGACAATGAGTCTTCCTTTGGGTAGTAATCCTTTTGTATTTGAGCAGTGAGCTCTAGGAAGTGTTCCTGAATGCATGTGCATTCTCATTTACAATTCTTTTATTCTTTTAACAGAGTATAATCTTGTGGATTAACCTTCATCATGGTTTTTCCCCTAATAGGGTTTCCACATAAAAAATATTGGTGTTATGTGTGCTTTTGTTGTGGTGATGGTTCATTCTTTCATGTTTATTTATCATATATGAGAATAAGTTTAATAAGTATAATTTATGTGACAACTGATTCAACCCCCCTCTTAGTTGTCTTCCCTTGTGTTTCCAATAATTGGTATTAGAGCAGGTTCCTTAGAAGAATTTTAATAGCTTGAGGTGATCCGGGATGGCAACATATAAGAAGGATAGTTTGAGATTTGATGGAACTAATTATTATCTATGGAAGACTCAAATGGAGTGTCATATGAGATGCATTGGTGAACCTTATTTGAAAATTACAAAGAATAGGTATATCATCCCACATAATGGTCCTTTTACTATACGTGAGATTAAGGAAGTCGAGTACAATATCAGGGCTGAGGAAGCATTGTTGAGTGCTAACTAATTCTGAGATGACAAATGTAATGGAGCTAAAGACTTCTTATGAGATCTGGAAAAAGTTGGAAAATCTGTATGAAGGTGACATCCATGTGAAGATTGCTAAGATGCAAAGCTTAAAAGGGAAATATGAAATGTTGAGAATGGGTGAAGATGAGAACATAACTTCTTTTATGTAGAGAGTGAATGAACTTGTGTGTAGTATCAGATGTGCTAGTGGAACATTGGAAGAATCAAAGATTGTGATAAAATGCTCAGATCCTTGCTTGATGCATAGAAATCCAAAGCTACTACTATTGAGGAGATCTAGACTGTGAAAAATTTAACGAGATACATGTTGATTGGTAAGCTTACTACTTTTGAGTTAAGTGAGTTTGGTGATTCTCTTCCTAAGATAGAATTTGCATTCAAAGATATTATATCTAGAAAAGATAAGTAGAGATATGATCTGGGAGAAAGTTCTTCTAGAAAAATTTCCAAGTATGAGCAGGAAATGAGAGAGATTGAAGAAGAAGAGAGAAAACTAGATGAGCTTGAAGAACTTATTATCAAGAGAGAAGCTAGAGGAGAAGGTAAGTATAAAGGGAAATTTCCTATTAAATTTTTTTCTTGTAATAAGATAGGTCATTTTTCCTCAAGGTTTCTAGAAAGAGTTCCTAAACCATGACCTAACAGGCCTAGATTCCAAAGAAAGAATTATTTTGTTGTTGATGAAGGTGTGATAGATGATGAATTTGATAAAGGGAATTTAAGTGAGGATGAATGGGTATTTATTGCTATCAAGGCAAATGATCCAATACCTACTGAATTTGCTTGTTGCACAAATTTGACAAAAGCTCTAGCTACCAAAGTTGAAGAAAAATATGAATGGGTGATTGACAATGGATGCTCTCATCACATGATAGGTGATAAAAGTAAAGTTGTGAGCTTGGAAAATTATGATGGTGGTGTTGTAAGATTTGGTGATGAAAAATTTGGTGTAATCCATGGTAGAGGATCTATTTCTCTTGATGGTAAGAATAATACTAATGATGTTCTATATGTGGAAGGTTTGAAGCATAATCTCTTAAGTGTTGGATAAATGGTTGACAAGGGATACAATCTTCAATTCAAGGATGGAAAGTGTAGATTATTGGGGAGTTCTGAAAATGTGATTGCATCTGATACAAAAACAAAAGGTAATATCTTTCACCTGAGTGATGCTAGTAAAATTTATCTAATTGCTCATGTTCATGAAAGTTAGTTGTGGCATAGGAGAATATTTCATGTAAACTTTGAAAACATTATCAAGATAAGTTCTACTTAGGAAGTGATAGATCTTCCTAAGTTGATAAAACCTACTAATACTATATGCAAGGAATGTTAGTTAGGGAAGAAAAATAGAGTTTCATTCTGGGGAAAACAACATTGTTCAAATGAAGTGTTGGAGCTTATACATGCTGACTTGTGTGGTCCTTCTAGAGTCATAATTTTACAAGGATATAGGTATTTCATGTTACTTATTGATGATTTTCTAGAATGGTGTGGGTTACTTTCTTAAGGGAAAAATATGAAGCTCTAGAGAAATTCAATATTTTTAAGGCTATGGTTGAGACAGAGATAGGTCTGAAGATTAAATATCTGAGATCAAATAGAGGTGGTGAATTCACTTGTAGTGAGTTTAAGTCTTTTTATGAAGAACATGGGATAAAGAGAAAATTATCTGCCCCACAGATCCCTCAACAAAATGGAGTTGTGGAAAGGAAGAACAAGACAATTCAAGAAGCTTCTAGGACTATGATGTTGGAAGGAAATGTTCTGCATATCTACTAGAGAGAAACTGTGAGCACTGTCGTTTACACTCTCAACCAGGTACAAATCAAAGGTGATATCGGTAAGACTCCTTATGAGCTATGGTATGGTCATAAGCCTACTATTAGATACCTAAAAATATTTGGGAGTAAATGTTATATCAAAAGAGATGGAGATATAGGAAATTTTGATGCTAGAAGTGATGAAGGAATCTTTCTTGGTTATTATACTAAAAGTAAAGTCTACTAGTTCTATAATAAGAGATTGAGGAAAGTGATTGAGAGGGCTGATTTCAAGGTTGATGAAGACACAATTAGACCATCCAGAACCTTCAGATATGATTCAAAAAATTAGAATGATAGTTCAGATAAAGGAAAGAAGTTTCAGACTACAAATCAAGTTCAGATCATTCCAGTGAATTAAAAAATCAAGAGGAAGGAAATAGTGAAAGTGCATAAGTGAGATCACAAGAGCCTGAAGTTCAAGAACACCCTAAGACTCCAAGGTATATAAGAATAATCATTTAGAAAATCAAATTATTGGTGATAAGAAAAAAAGGTGTTCAAACCAAGAGATGGCTTGTAGAAGAATAATGTTTGATCTTAAAGACTGAGCCTAATAGTGTCAATGAAGCATGCAAAGATGAACATTGGGTGGAAGAAATGAAAGAAGAACTATTGAAAATTGAGAAGAATGATACATGGATTCTTGTTCTTAGACCTAAGGACAAAAATGTAATTGGAACTAAATGGGTCTTTCAGAACAAACTGAATGAGCAAGGTGAAGTTGTTAGAAAAAAAGCAAGACTAGTGTGTAAAGGATATTCTCAGATGGAAGGAATTGAATTTGAAGAATTTTTTTCTCGTGTTGCTAGGATTGAGGCTATGAGACTATTTCTTGCTTATGATGCTTACAAAAACTTCAAGGTTTATTAGATGGATGTCAAGTCAACATTCCTAAATGATGAATTGGAAGAAGTGTATATTGAACAACCTAATGGATTTCATTTGACTAATCAAGGAGATATGGTTTTTCAGTTGAAGAAAGCATTATATGGACTCAAGCAAGCTCCAAGAGCATGGTATGCTAGATTAGACAAGTATTTGTTGAAGCTTGGATTTAATAAAGGTACTACTAACAATAATTTGTATTTCAAGATTGATCATGATAAAAATTTGATTGTTGAAGTCTTTGTTGATGATATCATTTTTTGAGGAGATGATAGTTTTTGCATGAAGCTTGTTGATGAGATGCAAAATGAGTTTGAGATTTCTATGATTGGAGAAATAAAATTCTTTTTGGGATTGTAAATTAATTAGCTAGATAGAGGAATCTTTATATCTCAATCCAAGTACGTGAAAGAATTGCTAAAGTAGTTTGGTATGGAAGATTCAAAGCCAGTTGGTACACCTATGGTGACTGAATGTATGTTGACTAAAGATGATGATTCTCCTAAAACAAATTAGACTAGATATAGATCCATGATTGGTGGATTACTATATTTGAATCAAAATAGACCTAATATCATGAATACCACATGCATTGTTGTAATATTTCAAGTTGATCCTAAGGAATCTCATGTAATAGTTGTGAAGAGGATATTTTAGGTACTTGAAGGGGATAATTGATTTTGGCCTATGGTATCCTAAAGAAGATGACTTTACTTTGAGTGCTTATACTAATGCTGATTGGGTAGGAGATGTGAATGACATAAAGAATACTAGTGGTGGTGCATTTTTCTTGGGAAAGAAGATAATTTCATGATTAAGGAAGAATCAGAATGTCATTTCTTTATCTACTACAGAGGCATAATACATTGTTGCTACTAACAATTATACTCAAGCATTGTGGATGAAGTAGATGTTGAAACATATCAGAGTTGTGTATGATGAAACTATTGCTATATTTTGTGATAATTCAAGTGCAATTAACATTTCTAAGAATTTGGTGCTACATTCAAAACCCAAGCATATATCTATCAAGTTTCTCTTTTTGAGAGAGAAGGTGAGTGAAAAGGAAGTCAGATTGGAGTATGTGCCCACTAAGGAATAGATTGCAGATATTTTTACCAAGCCCTTGCCTAAGGATACCTTTTAGTATATCAGAGGGAAGCTAGGGGTGATTACCCCTTCTAATTAGAATTAAGATGCATTGACTTGCATTAGTCCGTGCATTTCATAGTCATATCTTATGATCTGGATTGATGTTGTGGTGGTCACTATTTAGGGGGAGTAGTCAAATGTTCAGAAATGTGGTTTAGAGCTTGTGTGGAGAAAGATAATGTGTATATTTGTCATTGATGTTAGAGGGGGACAAGAGTCATGTGAAAAAATGTGAAAGAGTTAAGGAGAAAAGAGTCAAAATCTAAGGGGGAGAAAGTGCTAAGAGAAAGTTGTGTTGATGGTGTTTTTCACATCATGTGTTGCCATCAATTCCAAAGGGGGATATTGTTGGATATTTCTGATATGTGTGTGCCATTGATGTCAACGCTATTGTAATTAATGTCTTTAAGGTTGTATATGATGAGGACATTGAGAAAATTGTAATAAAATAAGTTGCAAGTTTTGAGTGATGCAGTGAAGTTCAGTATTGCCACCATGCTGATGTCTAGCTCAGTATATTGATGATAAGAGGTTATAGATTAAAGGGTTTGTTTTCAAGTACATCTAGTTTATCCACATGAAGTTTTAGAGGTTCACATGAAGATTTGATTGAGTTATGAGTATTTGTGTTAAAAAAATTGTTATGTTGCTTTATTTGGTGTTCCTAAAAGAAGATAATGTGATTCTAGTAATTTGAGTTGTTCCAGATGCTTATGTAGTGATTCATGATGCTCGTGGATTTTTTGAGATCATTCTATATCTGTGTTGTTGATCTACATTGATCATTGTGCTCGCGATTGGTGAATTTCTTCTATGTGTTCATGTTTTTCATGTTTGTGGCCAATAGGGTGATTAAAGCATTTTGTGGATATTCGAGGCATAATTTTTTAAGGTGTTTCATGTTTGAGGATGTTGATTTGGATCCTTACTATGTTGTGGTGGACATTGGTTGATTCACATTGATAATTATTCATTAATTTGGGCCAACAGTTTGTACACATTTTATATTTTGTTAAAGTCGACATATAGTTGTTATAATCCCTAGTTGTAGATATATATGAGAAATTTTTTATACCATTTGAAGGTATGGTGTGAAATGGTGTACAAAGTGTGCAATTGATGTGTGGGAATAATGTTTTGATCTTTCGAAGGCAGAAGTAAAATGTGAAGAAGAGTGAGCAGGTGTTTATGTGCTTAACCAAAACTATAATCAGTCATTAGAAGATGCTATTTTATCAGATCAAAATCTTCCATATGCAATCTGAATGTTTTTGTAAGACAGTGAGTCTTCCTTTGGGCAGTAAGCCTTTTGTATTTGAGCAGTGATCTCTAGGCAGTGTGCCTGAATGCATGTGCATTCCCATTTACAATTCTTTTATAATTTTAACAAAGTATTATCTTGTGGATTAACCTCCACCATGGTTTTTCCCCTAATAGGGTTTCCACATAAGAAATCTTGGTGTTATTTGTGTTTTTATTGTGGTGATGGTTCATGCTTTTGATTTTTATTTATCAGATCTGAGAATAAGTTTAATAAGTATAATTGCGGTGACAACTGATTCACCCCCCCCTCTCAGTTGTCTTCCCTTGTGTTACCAACAACATAGTGGATTTAACCCTTTATATTCTAAAGGAAATTTCACCTAAGAAGCCTTTTTTCTAGAGCCCATGGAGCCCATCACACCTCACAAATATTTATTTTTCATTGCTTATCAAAATTTTAAAGGAAAGAAAATTGCTTAATCGTCCCTCCATAATCAATCCCCATCCCCTTCCACTATCCCAATCCTTGATGAGACAATGCCTCAACCTGAATTTGAACTTGAAAAAATAGTGCAACCTCATGAGCAACCAAAAATAAACAATTCACCTTCATCGGCTAAATGCCCAAGAGATAATGAAACTAACCCCATTATGCCTCCTCACATAAAAAAAGTTTATAAATAAAAAGAGAAAGTGATTGACCCATCTCCTTTGGTTCCTTCTAAAGAAAAGGAACCTATGGTGGATCAACCTGCTCTTACACCCACAAAACTTCAAAATAGAATCAAAAGAAACCATAGTGCAAGGGAGCATAGGCTTTAACATCATCTCCTTGCTAGTCAATTACAAACTAAAGAAAACAAGGAAAATCAACCTTCGCCTTTGATAGCAGCAATAAATAATGAACCTCCTCTCGAATCACAACAAAATGATCCAATACAATAGCCAAAACTCTTGATACACCCTTCATTGGAAATTACCATCCTCCCTCCCATTGTTATTAACCTGAATGATGATGATGATGATGATGAGTAGATCTCTAAAATAAATGAAGAGGTCCATAATGATTTGAATTCTTTATTTTCCTCTTCCATGAGCTTAACGGACAAAAATCCTCCACAAAGTGAAGATCCTAGTACTTCCCCTAGTTCAGCACTTGCAATTCTCCCTTTGGATAGTCAACCGCCCTCAGAATATAATAGACATTATTGGGAGGTGAATGACCTATTAGATGGATGATTTGAATTCACCTTGCTAGCCTTTCACATTTTTTTTTCTTTTATTTGCTTCTTTTCTATGTGTGTGTATTATGCTCCCCCATGATGTGTTTTTTGATATTCTCTCCTTGTTTGTGAACTTCTTTTATTTATACCTCTATTCTTCTATATGTCGTACATTTACATTTTCTTTTTTTCTTTTTTTTTTTGTTTTCCTTTTGGGGATGATGCAAAGCATTGAGACTGCAATGTCTCTTACATGTCGACCCAAAAGGTATTTCATTTTTTTTTCCTAAGTTGTTTTTTGTTTTCCTTTTGGGGATGATGCAAAGCGTTGAGACTACAATTCCTCTTCCATGTTCACCCAAAAGGTATTTTCTTTTTCACCTTCTTTTTGTTTTTTCCTTTTGGGGATTACCTAAAGAATTAAAACTGCAATGTCTCTTCCATGTTGACCCAAATGGTCCCTTTCCTTTTTTACTTTGTCTCTTCCTATTTTTTCCTTTTGGGGACAATGCAAAGTGTTGAGACTGCAATGTCTCTTCCATGTTGATCCAAAATGAACTTTTTTTTTCTTTTTTTTTTTGCTCTCTTTGTGTTATTCTTCCAGTTCTATGTATTTGGGTAATGATGAAAATTTTGAGCTCTCTAAAAACATTGCAACAATGAACATATTGAGCCCACATCCATAGATACCTTATGTGTTTGGTGTATTTCTTTTTGGGGTCAACCCCTCTTTCTTTTATTCCTTTTCCTTCTAATGAAGCAGCCATACTTGGAAATGTATGACTTGGCATAAGGGCTTTGCAAGTTGTCTCTCATGTCTTGTTTCTTTTTGCATTCTTCATTTGCTACTTTAAAGTAATTTATCATAGAACATTGTGTGGCAATTCCTTTAAAGTGGTGGCATACATTGGCATTATCATTTGCATTTCTCCTTGCTTAGTGTAGACTTGTTACTTCATAAGATGCATTTCACTTTGTGGATGACATTGGGTATGATTTCATTCATAAGTGTGATCTATCTAAGCATATTACATTCCTCTTTGTGGCCTATTGTGACACATTGCATCCCCTAAGCTGCGAATATTATATTTTTTGATCAGTCCTCTCTTGGAGACATTAGACACAATTTTCCATAAGTAATAGAACTCGCATATCTTAACAAGACTCATTTAAACATTTATTTTTCACAATTGCATTTTACATTTACATGGCCACCTTGCATAACACAACTTGCATGCCTGTGGTACTATTTCATTTGTTCATGAGTTATAAGCATACAAAGCTTTTCTTGTCTCATGAAGAATGAAATTAAATTGTCCTTTGTGGAACCTTATTAAAGTTATTAGGAGGTATAACTTTGATATGGTTGAGCGAGAAGCCCATTCCATGACATGAATTTCCCTATAGCCACCTTTCGGGATTTTTCACCTAGTAGACAACCATATGTTTTGTTGCCCCAGAGTGAGAATACTTGGGATTTCTCACCCGGTGGAAAACCATAAGTTATGTTGACCCTGAGTGAGAACACATCTCTTTTTCCAAAAAAATAGCTCAGATGTGATCCACAATGAACTAGAAATATGATTGAATCTTTCCTTCATCCTTTCTCATCATCATGTGTGTTCCTTTGCATTCATGTTTGATTTTCCATGGGATCGCGATCCTAGGGGCTTGATCATCCCTCTTCATTATTGTTGTCTCATCTTACCAAGCATTAGTGCATTTGGACCCTTCTTGCTTGCATGATCAAATACTTTAGTGTGAGTTTGAAGCAAGTTCATCCTCTCACTAAAGTGGGGGATAACTATGGACATGGAAAAAGTAAACCTTCTACTTTTTCTCATGTTAAACGTCTCCTAGTCGACTTTGGCTTGATTTTTTCCTAGATTTAATGTTGTAATGTGGTCAACACATTCACATTAGGTCTTGAACCCTTGTGAGTCATTAAGACTTCTAGGATGTCTTGTAAAGGTGTTGTGAAGTGTTGTAACCCACTTTTACTCTTTTCTAGGACCCTTTCATCATAATCAACCTAAATAAATCATTTTTATCACTTACCAAGTCTTATTTCAAAGTGTTGTAAAGTGTTGTAACCCACTTCCACGCTTTCCTATACTTTTCATCACTAATTCAATCCTTTCTCATGTTTAAATGTCCCCTTAATACACTTTCTGGCCCTCCTTAAGTGTGTTGTTGAGGATATTCCCGTTAGACCACATTTAATGCCCTTTAATTTCTAACACCCACTTAATTTTCTTAAGTAGGACTAAATCACCAATAGGGTCGACTTAGTCCTTTTTGGCATAAAACTCAAAATTATTTCAAATTTCTAGTAGGATTTCATTCTCTAACCCTCGAGGTTGTCCTGTGATGTGTTATTTTTAGGAAATTTAGGAAAATCTAGTATAAATAAGGGTTTTTCCTCTCATTTTAACACCTATTCACTCAAGCAATCAACATAATCATTCTCAAGCATTCAAGCACTCTAAGCACAATCAAGTCATTCATTGGAGCACTTCATTGCATATGTTTAGATTTCTACATAAATGGTTTGGTAATTTTATGACATTGCATGTTATCTATTTATCATTCTCTTTTCATTTCATTTCATTTCATAGGGTTTGATTATGAAAGTGGGGTTTGACCAAGGAAAACCCCTATACTCTAACCCTTAACCATTCTTCCCTCTTTGCATGTGTGTGTGAAGACTTTGTAGGAATATTTTTCAAAAAAATAGGTGTTGAAAAGTGATCAACAAGTCATCAAAGCTATTCAATTCAAGATAACCCTAATTCAAGCTTGGGGACCCTTTTTATCCCGCTTTCTACAAAATTAAGATCGAACACCTATCAGCTAACCAAGTGCAATCTTGAAGCTATAGGATCATGTTCTGAGATTCCCAAAATTTGTAGGTGCACTAAGTCACCACTAGTGGCGAATTATTACCACTGCCAGGCCTGAAAAGTGTTTTCTACATTTTTGGATACCCATTTGGTAGATTCCTGTTTTGGCAAGTTTTTCTCGAAACTGGGACAATGTCGCCTAGCTTGGCGTAATTGTCCCAGTCAACATTTTCAATCAATTTCTTAGGATTCCAGAATCTCTCCACATCAGATTTTAGATTCTAGGTGCACCTCTCTAGTTTTGTTTAGTTATTTCAACATTTACTTGCATTTTTTAGGTATTTTTGCATATCACAATGTGTTTTCCAACACTTTGCATTTCTTAGATTTAGCATCATTAAATCATTTTATTTTTATATTATTGCATTAGTACATTATAATTAGATACTTTTCATCCCATTTTCATTTTGGATCCCATTCTTTTCTCCTTTTTGGTGAAAAAACTTAGAAGGAGCTTAAAGTAGTTGGGCAATCCAAAATCATTGTCCACACCTAGAATGCAAATTAATCAATGCAAATCCTAATGCAATGTTGATGAAAGATAAATATAGGATGTAAATGCACTCCAAATCAGAATTATTATGCTCTATATGTAGGATCACCAAAATGAAATGGAGGAAAATTTGTGGGCTCTCTCTCACCTTTAGGGTTTAGGACCTAAAAGGAGAGACAATCTTCACAAATTTCGCTCCAGAATGAAACCTTGAGATTTCAATGCAAAGGAGATTTAAATCTTGCAAAGGTATTTTCCTAAAGGCTGAATGAAATCTAATGAGGTGTTCACCACCAAGTTCAGACTTGGAAAGATAATGCAATGCACAATGAAATGTAAAGCAATAATTGAATGAAAAATAACACTAAATGACCTAGAAAATACTTGAAACAACACAAAAAAATGATGAAACTAAAAGTGTGAACCTGGGAGATTGAAGAAAGGTAGAATGGGGTTATAGAATTTTAGAAAATTTGATGTGAATGCTGACTGGGACTCATTCACCAAGCTGGACAAATCAGTCTTGCTTATGGGAAAATGTCTAGATATAGGTTTCAGCCAAAGGGTATCCTGATCTATGAAAATATCTATTAGGCCTATATAATGGGAATCATTTTCCACTAATGGAAAATCTATCCAATTCTAATTTTTTAGAAGTTTGTGACCTAATTTTGTTCCTTTTAGTCCACTCTACTCTTTTTACTGGTTTTTCAGATCTGAAACTGTAAATTTCCACCTATAGGCCTTCTCTAAGCTTCTCCAAGGCTTGATGATAAATTTAGGGATTTGACAACCTTTCTCCAACTTTTCTCCTTGGAAAATATTCAACATAGATTTGCAATTAACACATAAGAAGAGGGGGAAATGTTGTGGGGTTAGTGAATAGGGGTTTACCTTGGTCAAACCCTTTTTTGGTAATTAAACCTTGAAATGAAAGAAAATATGAATGGAGAATGATGAATGAACAAATAGTAATGTTGCAACTTACCAAACCCTAGCAATGAGGTGTTTCAATTATGCTTGAAATGGATACAATGGATATGGTTCTTGACTCTTCCCTGAATGGTGTTGATATTGCTTAAAACACTTGCTTGGATCATTAACTCTACATCACAATTGTTAGCACAATAACAAAGATGAAGAATGCAATATTTTACATGATTATTGACACTTGAAGAATGCTCTAAAATACTTGATAATCTTCCCTTGAAGACTCTTGAATGCTCTTGGGCATGCTCAAATTCTCTTGTGAAATCTCTTGAATGCTAGGTGCTAATATGAGTGAAAGAACCTTGCATTTATACCCAATTATGCAAGAATTCCTAAAATTACAACACTACAAGTTGACATCAGATCTAGGAGAATTAAATCTTGCCAAAATTTTGAATTAAATTTGAATTTGGGCTACACAAGAATCATTCACCCAAGGTGGTGAATGATTCCTATCAGACATAATGTATGGGATAAAAAATGAAAAGTTCTTAGAAATGTGTAAAAACTTGTTCGGGACCAAAAGATCCAAGTGAGAACCATTCACCCAAGGTGGTGAATGAGTCCAAGACACTAAATTTGGGCTGCACAAGATAGGATCACCATAATTATGATTGGTCAATTATTGGTGTTAAGGTTATCATAAAAAAGATGCAATAAATAAGGCTTGTGGATGAAAAATAGGTCTAATTAAAGCATAAGAAATCCCAATTATTAATGTCAACCCTACAAAAATCTAAAAGTGTGTTACAACACTTTACAACACTCAAAATAAGGCAAGATTAAGGTTGATTTATGATTAAAATTATGTTTCTTATTCTTAGTTAATTGATTAAAATTATGTGAAAGTGTGTTGCAACACTTCACAACACTTTAGCAAGGCACCATTAAGTTCCATTAGTTCACAAGGGCCCAAGACCTAATGTGAATGTGTTATCCACATTGCAACACTAAATCAAGGCAACATTAAGCCAAAATCCACAAGGAGGACCCAAACGAGTGTGAAAATGTTAAGGGATCCATTTTACTACACTACAAGATGCCCACGTGGCACATGGGTATCTGTGTGGTGCATAAGCATCCCCAAAATTTCCAAGTTTAAATGAGGGAATATTGTGAAATTTCTCCATGACATGTGTCATCGTGGGTGAATCTTGAATGTAAGGGCTCTTTGTACCCATGCAACTTAACAAAACCCTCTTTTTCACCTTCATTATCATTCATTCTCACTCTTTGTCAACAACCAAGCATCTCTTGCAAGCACAAAAAATAAAAGTCTATCAAGATAAGAGGGATCCATGGACTATGGGTAATTTTATCTCTTATTGCATTTACCTTATCTATTTGCTAGCATATTTATCTCATCTATTTACTTTGTGATACAGGTTCTCCTCCATAGAGGGTTTTTCTTTTGTCACGCATCTCATCTACTTTACTTTATTTTTTGTCTATTTTCTATCTATCTAGCTATTTGTTGAGGTGGAAATTCTAAAAGTGGGTTTGACTAAGGTAAGCCCCAAAAAATCTGCAACACTTTTCCCCATTCACTTTGTGTGCAAGTTGTTCATATGAACATTTATAGGAGGCTTTGGTGTGCAAGACCTTCTGTGAGTTAGCATTTACCTTGTCATTTTTTTTCTTTCTATATTTTTGTTAATTTAATAGAATAGTCAAACTTTACATTATGGGTAGAAAGTAGGTTCTATGAGCTGGCTGTGTACAAGTTTATCTCTCTACCCATACAAGATGGCAACGCATCCCTAAGACAGTAGTGTGTCACTTTTTCATTTGAGTCTTGCATTGACATCCTTTGGCCAAGAGCTTCCCAACTTTTCTGAGAGGCTTGCACAATATTCTCTTTCAATCCTCAAAGTATGGCATTAGAAAAAAAATTAGAAACTCTCTTTTAGAAATTTTTTTCAATTTCTTTCATCTTGTAACCTCCATCAATTGAACTCTTGTCGTTGAAGTTACTGAATGCAATTCGCTCCCTTTAAACCTTGTTCATCTTGGGACTTAGGAATAGTGAATCCCCTACTTCACATTTTGGTGAACCTAACATGAACTAATCATGTCAATTTTTTTCTACAATGTTTTAATGTTTTTGATCATTCCTTTTCTAAGGAATATTTTGATATGTTAGACAATTTCCTTGATGATTTCTTAGAGGCATCTTCTATCTATAGATCTTTTGAATAGACTTCTTCATCACATCCACTAATGATTACTTTACAAAATGGGTCGAAGTTGTTCCACTTTGATCCAAAAATGTTGAAGCCATATGTAGCTTTATTCTAAAGAATATAATTGTTCATTTTAGATTTCCTTGCACCCCTTTTTCATATAATGGAACTTATTTTAACAACAGAGAGGTGAAAAAATTCCTAAAAAAGTTTCATAATTAGCATCACTTTTCTACACCATACTATCTTCAATCTAATGGAATAGTAATTGTAAAGCACCATAAACTATTATATTTGCAAGAAACATACAATTACAACATGGAATATCTTACTAAATTTTGTGAGCATTTTATAAAAATAAAATTGTTACACATGTTACATTCATATGGATCTTGATCATTAGTGATGGTATGATTATTTTATTTATCTAAATTGAGTAATCAAGTAATGTCAATCTTGTTACTATGATATCAAATAGAGTCTTGTCTTAGGTTTGCACATATTTTATGGTAATTTGATTTGATATGACTTCAAAATATTAATATTATTTATTTCCTTTCAAAATTGCATTGGTGTTAACAATGATTGAGTGAATATTTATTGATTTAATACTGGTTATTGGGTGACCCCACAATAATGGGTCCCAAACTTGAGACATCTTT
>VDFB02047397.1:31709198-31769036 GCA_007258455.2 Sequoia sempervirens
ATTAACATTTATTTCTAAGTAGGATCTTCATTTCATCACTATATCATTCATCATTAGACAAAATTATATAGCTTTTTCACACTTCAGTGATGTTCTCCATGTTCCTTTCTTTTGGAAATTTTTTTTGGTTGGAGGCTTCTTAGTCCTTCTCATTGTTTTACAAGCTTTTCAACCCTTCATTTTCATTTCTCTCATTTGGAGAGGAATTTTCTCCCATAGGCTTTTTCTCCTTTCCTCTAGTTTTGAGAGATCTTTTGTTTGTACATAGGTACCTCACTAGGCCTTGTTTTTTGAGACCCGTCTTACATTCTTCTTTTAGTGTTTTTAGCTACTCCCTAAGTTCATCTTAAGGGGGTGTTAGATTAATAATATACTATCTAATAATTAATTAATCTTTAATTAATTATTAGTCTATTTTATGCTCATACACTTAAGCTAAAATTAGGAGTTATTTTCTCATTTAGGGTTTTTCTCTTATAAGAACTCAACCCTCTTTGTATTATCTCTCTTCCTCTTTTGAGATTTTCTCATCTCTTGCATTTTGTAGATTTTTCTTGTTGAGGAATATTGCATATATTATTTATAGATATCTTGTATGGAATGTGTCTTTGTTTGTTTTTTGATCATGTGGCTCATATTTTTCACAATTCTAAGAAAAGAATATCTATGAAGGTGGTGATAAGGTAAAGTGAACCAAGATACAAAATTACAAAGGTAAGTTTGAAAGTCTCAAGATGGATGAAGAAGAGAAGATTACAGACTACTTCCTCAAGGTAGATAAAATAGTTAATGCAATCATAGGTATATGAGAAGTGAAGGAGTCGGTGATTGTCAAAAAGGTCCTAAGATTCTTACCTTCCAACTATGACTCTAAAATTTCTACAATAGAGGAAGAAAGAGATCTGGACAAACTCACTATTGATGAGTTGCATGGAACCTTTACTACCTATGAGATGATAATGGGAGATGTAGATACATCCAAGAGATAAGTTGCATTCAAAGAAACAAAAAAGGATAAAGTAGAAGCATCTACATCTGCATTAGAGGAGTTTGATGAATAAGAAGCTAACTTTTTTAGAAGATTGAGAAGAGGCTTTGGAAATTACAAAGGAAATTTACCATTTAAATTCTTTAACTATGGTAAGATAGGAAATTTTATTTCCAAATGCCCCTATAATGAAAAGGATAACTTTAAGCAAGAAGAGGATAGTAAAAGAAGAAACCCTACTTTCCCAAGAAGAGAAAAATTTTAAAGAAGAAGAAGAGTTTGTACACACAAGAAGAAAGTGATTCATCTGATGTCAATGATAGCTTATATGATGACCATGATTGTGCCTTTGTGGTTGAGTGAAATGAATTCCTATTCATGGAAAAATACTCTATAGATCAAGAAAATGGAGAAGTTGAAGCTTATGATGAAGAAGGAGACATTGATCAAGAGGGTGAACTCATATGTTCTCTAGATGAGATTGATAGCTTGAGAAAGGAGAAAATAAATAAAAGAAACTTGCACAAAAGGATGTTGAAAAAATATCTAAAATTCTTGAATAATATGATCAAATGGTGATCAACTTGAAGACTCAAGTTGAAGAAGCTAAAATGATAGAAGATGTATCCAAATCTGAAATACTGTCTAAATTTGATGAATGCATGAAGCTAGAAGTTGAAATAGTGGATTTGAGAAAAGAGCTTGATAAGGCCAAAGAATAGATAGAAAAAGGTTTGAAGATAAAGGAAGGCTCAAAGATACTTGATGAGTTGATTAACTCACAAAATCCTTCAAAAGAAAAATTTGTCTTGGGTATTGAAAAAGGAAAGAGTCCTACTACCAGTGCATCGAAAAACTTAAATGACAATTCAAAGAAAAAGAAAATCCTAGTACCAAGAATGAAAAGGATTGCAAGAAGAATGCCTCTAAAAATGAAAAATCTAACAAAATCACTACTAAGATGAAGAAAGTTGATGAAGAGAAGAAGCTTATAGAAAATAAGAAGAATAACAATCATGTCCTTGAAAACTTGGAGAAGAAGTATAGCACAAATGAAACTGATGAAGATGGTTTCACAAGAGATAGATTTGAAGAATTCAAATCAAAGAAGACCTCCTCGTCCTACACAAAAAAAATCTATGACTAGGTATTCCTCACTTTTCTATGGAAAGCAATTCTATGAATAGGTACTACTCATTTTTCTATGGTTACTGCTATAAATGCAATCAATTTGGTCATAGGGTTAGTGAATATAGAGTTCTACCTATAAGGAGAATAAAATTTGTAAGTAGAAATCCATTTTCTCCTTTGGTAGACATAAATGTGATATGCTCTAATTGCAATAATTTTAATCACATAGCTAAAAATTGTAGATAAAACTTTGAAAGATCAAAAGTACAAAGTAAAAAGAAAAGGGTGCCTCCTAGTGTGAAAAAAGGATCACAAGACCCTAAAATAGAGAAGGATGAGACATAAAAGAAACCCAAGAAGGTTTCAAAAGAGAAAGAATAGGTATACACAATCTATGATTGATCAAATTGCACTTCATGCCAAGAAGTAGTATTTGTGGGTAATAGATAGTGGTTGCTCAAAACACAAGATTGGAGATAAGAGAAAGTTTATCAAACTTAGGAAATGCAAGGAAGGATCTATGAGTTTGGGAGATAACATTGTAGTAAAGATATGTGGTAAAGGAAATTTGAGCATAGATGCAAGATTCCCTACATGTGATGTCCTTTATCTTGAAGGATTGAAGCACAATTTGCTAAGTGTTAGTCAAATGTGTGACAACGGGTATAAAGTTTCATTCAATATAGAAGGATGAAAGATAAGGAAATTAGGAAGGCTATTTATTGAAGGGAAAGGACTCAAAGCAACCTGTATAATCTCAATAAAGTGAATGGTCAAAGTTGTTTGATAGGACAAATTGATGAGATTTGGTTGTGGCATAGTAGAATGGGCCATGAAAATTTTGATAATCTAGTAAAAGTGAGTTTAAGAGGGCCAATAAAACACATTCCTAAGATAACCAAACCAAAAAACACCACTTACAAGGAATGTTAGATAGGCAAGCAAACAAAGGTAGAATTTTTTAAAAAAAATATGAAACTACACGACCTTTGGAGTTGGTACATGTTGATCTTTTTGGTCCCACGAGAACAAAGGGACTAAAAGGTGAAAGGTACTTCATGTTACTGATGGATGATTACTCAAGAATGGCATGGGTGACCATTCTGAAGGACAAGTCTCGTGCATTTGAAAGATTAAAAATATTTAGAGATATGGATGAGAAGGTGATTGGTAGAAGGATCAAATTCTTAAGATCTGACAGAGGTAGAGAATTCACATCAAATGAATTCATAGAGTATTGTGAGAAACATGGAATCAAAATACAATATTTTGTAGCAAGGACCCTATAGCAAAATGGAGTGGTTGAAATAAATAACAAAAAAGTCAAAGAGATGGCTAGAATAATGCTAAATGAGGCTGAGTTACCTAATGTGTACTGGAGAGAGGCAATACATACAATAGTATATGCATTGAATAGAGTTCAATTAAGACCTAACAATGAAAAGACCCCATATAAATTTTGGTATGGAAAGCCTACATCTGTTAAATACTTCAAAGTGTTTAGTAGAAAGTGGTACATTAAATGAGAAGAAGATAACTTGGGAAGCTTTGACTCAAGATGTGATGAAGGAATATTTATTGGATATTCCACCCAAAGTAAAGCCTACAAATTCTAGAATAAAAAGCTTCACAAAATTGTAGAGAGAATCAATGTCAAGGTTGATGAATATTTGAAGCATTTTAAACCTAGAAGAGATAGCTATGATGTTGAATTAGAGTTTGAAGAAGTTATTGATGAAGATCCCAAAGAAGTGAATGAAAAGGCACCTACAAGATATGTTCAAAAAGATCATCCTGCAGAACAGATTATTGGAAATATAGATGGAGTTCAAACAAGGAGAAGAGCTACAAAGAATAAAGACAAAGTAAATTTTTGTCTCATGTCTGAAATAGAGACTAAAAACTATGTTGAAGCCAGCAAGGATGAGAGTTAGATAAAAGCAATGGAAGAAGAACTAATCCAAATTAAAAAGAACAAAACTTGGGAATTAATTCCAAGACCCCTAAATAAGAATATTATTGTAGATTCCCTACTAGTGTCTAGTAAACTTGGTGGAAATCACACAATTCAAGAGGAAATCCTAGTTGAAAAGTCCACTTAACATTTGGAAAGACCTTCATTGAATTATCAACCAAGGCTAGTAGGCTTGTGATGATACTGGCACTGTATGTTCTTTCAAAGACCTAAAAATACCTAATTCATCCTATTACAGATGCTAAACTTGCTAGAAAATCATAAAAATATAAAATAGTAAAGAAAGTAAAGCCAATACAATTGCTACAGGTACCTACAATATAAGACTGTAACTAACTATTGTTCATAAATGAATGCTAAAAATTAACTAAAATGGTAACTAAACCTATCATATACTCTAGAGTACAATAAACTAAATTAATTATAGCATTATGAAGCAAGAATTATTGATAGTTGTAACATGAAGAATCTATCTAACAATCATGCAATTATGAGGTAAATGTTGTGTGGTCTCACAACATGCCCCATTTTTATCCTTGGAAAAATGTGGACCCCCCTTTTTTTGTTGCTTTTCTTTTCATTCCTTGCTTTTGGTTGCTTCGTTGTGTTTCTTTTGGAAGAAATGGTAAAATGGAAGTTTTTAATTCAACTTGCCTAGTCCCTACCTAAGTCAATATTTTATCGAATCTAGATTGTTGCAAGCTCTTTCTCTAGCCTTATCAATTTATCAAACCCCCGAGTCCTAGAGTTGATGCTATTGCACTAAGGATATTGTATTTTTAGCAAGTTTTTTGCTTTTCACCCAGTCGATAAGTCAAGCCCGGTGGTGGCTTTTTCTTTCCTTTTAACTGGAGACCGAAAACTAGAGGTTGTGTTGTGAATATGTTTTAAATCAATTTGGTCCCATTTGAACCTAGTTTTAGTTCCTCTCTTTGCACCCAGTTCTCATGAACCCAGTGAGTAAAGTCCCAGTTCCTAGTGACCTCTCCAAGTTTCGATGTTGGAGCATCCCAACCTATTTTGATCATTAGTTGTTAAGTATCGAAAGTGGCTTTGCTTATAAATCCTTTGCCTTGTAAGAATTGAACTGACACATAAGTGTGCCATGCAATTCTTCTATGCCATCTTCTTCTCTAATGGTGGGCCTTGCATAGAAACCAAGGTTTTCATGATTTGAACCCTAATCCACCGTGATTGCACCTTTATTCAGGGAAATTAATGCATTGTAATAGGAAATTAATGAAGGTGGAAAAAAACACACATACTTGGCACCACCTCGAGCATGCAGTTGCTTTCATATCACTCTCCCTTAACCGACACTAATCAACTGTAAGTACATTAAAGAATTAAAATCAAGATTGTGGCACATAAAGAAAGGTAAACCTCAAGAAGCCAAAGAACACAATTACCAAAGGTTTTGGGGTCACATTTTGAAAGAAAATCGTATCACCAAAAAAAACAAGTATGCTTCGAATAACTGAAAGTATGCTAAGTTTTCTATGAAGGCATGTCTCAGCATAAATGGTGTTCCCCCTAGTTCATTAATTAAAATGTTGATTATTTTAAAATAAATTTATCCTAATTGTAGATTGAAAATTTTATGAATTATCAAAAATGAATGGTTAAATTTAACCCTAACTCACACACATGGCACATATCTGCTAATAATGTAGGAAACACAAAAAATATGAGTATTTCTAGAAGGAAGTCGGATGAGGAATTTGAGTACTTTACTTCACAAGCTACACCAGTGGGTGGGATAATTACCGATCTCATCCATGATGATTTTTTGATATTGAATTCATTATGCAGGTTCAACAAAAGAATGCTTCTCAATGCTCAAAGAATATTATTGCAAGTGGGATGCATTTGGTAGGAGGGTTTCCGCTAGCAATGGAGGCCCTTGAATTGGTAAGAGAATTTATTAATTGGTATGACCCAAACAAGAGGTTCATTGAGAAAGAAGGGAGATTCTATGCAAAATTCTCTATAAAAGGGATTGTGTATACATTTGGGCTCCTCACATCTCACCAAATGAATCTTTTAGATATGAAAACCCTAGCCAAAACATATCTGAGTGCATAAGAACATAATAGAATATCTATGAGTGCAAAGTGGTGCCAAGAGGAGATTACTAAGAAAATGAAACCAATTATGAGGTATGCATTTAACCAGGATGTTCAAGACAACATAACCCTATTAAGTAGGATAGCTAGACCCAAAGACACCAACAAATTTGAACCCTAGATGTTCAGACTCATAGAAAAAACAATGGAAGGTCTTCTGTAAACTCATTGGGGAAGATTCATTTGTGACATGCTACATGAAAAGATACAAGAATTTCCAAAGTCCCTATGGTTTTCTATATATTCTTATGTGATTTATTCTTGCACCTTAAGGGAAAATATTCAAGGATTAAATAGAGTTGGTACATTGGGAAAAGAACCAAGGAATAATTTGATATATACTCATTTACCCAAGATTACCATCCACAGGTACTGGAAGGATTACTAGAGGGTTAATGATGCGTTCTCCATGAAGTTTGTAATAATAATGGAGGGTGAAAAAGCTAAAAGATGGAAGCATGGAGTGTCATTCAATTAGTTGGTGGTTGGTACATTCAATTTCCCACTTTCACCTACATTAGGGTGGAAGGATTCAAAGGATACCCCTTCATCCTACCCAAGTATTCAATGGAAAAAAATGTTATTATTGGAATTGATGAGATAGATGAAGCCTTCCCATTCTCTTTTCTCGAACGCACGCAAGAAGTACTCTGTCAAATTCCCTATCACCATTGAGAATTAAAAATGTAATGTGGCTAAAAGGCTGATATGTGTGAAGAATAATTGAAGATGTAATAGTTGGAGGTTTTTAACACTCCAAAGAGAGAATTGTGATATAGAGGGAAATATTTCTAAGCAAATAGGCAACAAGTATGCTCATGCTTACAATTTAGAAGATTTATGGCTAAATTGTGATGATGAGCACTAGGTGAGGAAGCAATCATATCAAAGACTATCATTACAATCTGTTAGGTCTCAAAAACATACGTTTTTAAACCATAAGAGGGTGCCAGTCTCTTAGTACATTTTTGGCTAATGAATGGGGCAAATATGATTGATAACCCCCTACTCTTTAGGATTTACTAAACCAAAGTGGGTGTACCTAATTGATAAGCCAGATTTGAATGTTTGGATATGATCTCTAATTTGGGAAATCTACTCACAATGGCACGTGGGTGTGAATTATATGCAAGGCTGATGACTAGTTCCTACTGTAGATGTCTTTGAGAATAGAGTGTATGAGTAGAGTTTATATAAACTGCTCTAAATTTGACTAGTACCTAATCCTATTGGGTGAATGGAGTCGAAGGGTGGATGATGATGATGGAGACATATATGTAAGATAGGTAGATCTACCTCTCAGCTTAACTCTAACTTTTTGGGAACTTTGGATGCTTGCACCTTGTACAAATGTGTAGGTTTGTCAGTTATTGTACTCTTCTTTATTGATCCCAATGTTATTCCCCCAAATTACTATGATATCATGAAACGATATTTAATTATTAACTTGAGGGAAACCAATTAGAATAATTAGTTTAAAAGGATTTTAATCCCTAGTAGCAACCAATTAAAATGAATTATCTAAAAGGAATTTAATCACCTTAGCCAAAACCCAATCAAGAAAACCACACAACAACAACAAATGTGTCCTGATAAATTGTACAAATTTGAATAACTTAGGAAAACCACTTTGGAGACAGCACAACATATAAGAATGAATATTAACACAACAATTGAACACTAGAAGTAAATCACTGATTATGAATAGTCTTCTCCATTATATTACTTCAAAAAATATACATTTATAGTAGAAGTCTTCAAAATGTGGAGATGGATGAGTGGAGTATGCTATACTAATGCAACCTATCAACTTCTAATGATAATAATGATAATGATGATTCAAAACTGGTCCTTGGTTTCCCCTTTTATAGGGAAGCAACAAGCTATATGTTAGCTCTCAAAAGCATGAGTTTGAACCATGAAGATTGCCAAACTTTCTAGCGTTTTAAGAATATGAGAACAAGGTTTGAAACAATTAAACCTTCTACTCTCCCAGTGCTGCTAGAACTAGGCGGGTGTACCTGTAACAAATGAAGCACACTTGACTATTGATCTTCTCTTCATGCCATGATTTTTCCATGATGGCAGATTTAAATGGAAAAAATAAAACAAATTTGGTATATATTGTATACTAAAATGAAGACTAAACCTAAAGATTCTCAATCAGCAGAGATGTAAAAAAATATGAATGAAACTAAATGATGGAAACGGTGAGACGGTGCCTTATATGGTATCACCCAGTCAAATGAGAAATATTAAGCGAGTGACTTCTTTCTTAAGGACATTCAAACTGTTTGGCATATTTTGTTTATAACTAGTATAAACATGCAAGATTGTGATTATTAAGTTCTTACTGATCTAAATGAAATTCCCTGATTACAATTATTAATTAAGAGGATTTAATCCTTCCTTGAAAGAAGCTATCAACCAGTCACACAGATATGGAAAATACGTACTGATAAACCAAACATAAACATGTTATGTTAATTTAGATAACCAGGAAATATCGATCTTAGAGACAACTTAAATAATTCTTTCAATAGGCACAATACAACAATTGACACCAGAATACGCCAACAAATCAAATGATTTTCATTGATATCTCCATGGCTTCAAAACATACATCAGAGTCTCAGCCCTATGAAAAATGGTCTTCCACCATATATCTTCTATCCTCTATCCTATTCTACTTATCGCCTACACATTATTTTCAAAATGGACATTTATACATAGAGAATATGAAAGGACGCATTCTTTCGAAAATAGGAAATATCAAATTACAAAACAAAAGATAGACAATAATTAGGCTCTATTAAGCCACAAGTGAGTCTTAGTGAGGTGATCCAAATAATTCTGGCACTCATATGTGTCTGCATCTCCAACAGCATTCTGGATCGTGATTTCCATCTTGAACATTTCCTCATTTTGATCGCTCACCTCTTGCAATGCTATATCATCTGCAGAAGTTGTCTTCATGATTTCATTCAGCATTGACTCACATTCATTTTTCCATCTGATAGCATCCTTCAATTCCCCTTTATCATCAGAGAATGTGATCACAGTTTTGATGGCGGCTTCAATTAAACCCTGTTCATCCCCTTGCAATTCATCATAGAAGTTTTGATGGCGATTGATAATATGATTTGCAGCTTCAAGTGCAATACTGCTAGCCTCATCACTTTGGGCCAATTCATGAAACTTCTCCATGATTCGTCCATCCATCCTTGTGTGCTCCTTCAATGTAGCAAGAGTATGAGAGTATTTTTCCCCTGATTTATTCAGCAAGATGTCGATAGTGCCTCTTCTTGACAATCGATACGAATACATCATGCTTTCCACGAGAACAAGCATGATCCTACCCGGTGATCTTTTGGCGAGAACTTTCTCCTTAATTGATCATTTTGAAGTTTGTCCCCATTGAGCATAGCCGAATGCTTTGAGTCATCATTTTCTCTCGACAATTTTTCATTGTTGCTTTTTACATTTCTCTTTCTTTTATCAATAACTAAATTTGTGCTTTATTCAACTTTGCAATATTTACCCCAATATCTGTAGTAGCTACAGGATCAACTTCTCCAAATTTTAGAGTCATAACATGGCCGAATTCCTTCTCTATATCAATTACCCTTGATTTCCTGTGGGGTGGGTACAAAGCCCATATCATCAATGATCCCTCATCAGTATTCTACTTGGATCCTGCATATACTTTTGTCACATTTTCCTTTTCAAGCTTATGTGTAGCATTACTGCCCTTCAAGAAACTATCAAAGACCAATGCAGAGTTCAAATCAAGGCTAGGAGAGATCATGACACTAGCACTCTCCAACATTTTCCTCCCCACTTCAGGAGTCATATTTTTCATTTCATCATCCACACATTTTCTCAATTGAGCCAGCAATTGTTCCTCATTTCCTAAAGTAACATCTTCAACATTATATCTTATTTCCTTCCCCTTTTGCTTGTACAAGAATGCCTTGAACTCTGGGGAATGTATAAACTCATCATCAGAGACAAATGATCTATATTCCATGTGCCTTGCATCAACATCACCACTTTCAATACTCTGTTCTCTAACTAGGCAGACATACTACTGAGTCCTCATCCTGGATACCTTTTCTATTTTACCCTGTGGCACATTAGCTTTTGGTGTTTCCTCATCTCCAAAAGACAATAGCTGAATATTCTGTAACCCCTGGTTATATCTTTCAACTACCATTTCTGCTTCATCTTCATCTAGATTCCTGATCATATCATAAAAAGGATAGGGTACATGCTGATACCCTCCAAAGTTAATCATTTCTTTGGCTGAATTGATATATCCTTCAGGGTCAAAGTTTTCCTGGGTGGTCCTCTTTTCATATTATAATGCAACAATCTGTCAAGGATTGAATTATATCCCTCCTTAGCCAACACAGTGAAAACACCAAAAAACAAAGTACTAGTCATAAAAGCCTGCTTCCCAAAAGAGTTGAAATGCATCACACTGCAATAATCCATCTGTCTGACAATCTCCAAATATGCAACTCTGTTTGGAACTATCCTTGGAAAAATAAAAGGAGTATCTTCAAATCCATATACTCTAATCACTGTTGCTCCCTCCAAGCAATACCAATCTCCCCAGTTATGATCAATTGGCCCATTAAAGTCTTTTGGCTGAAGGAATCTCTTAATCTTATCAGTCAATGAATAACCACAAGGATATTGATACAATTTATACAATGTTTTTACAAAATGCTCTTCAAAATGAATGAAACTTGAACCAGCAAACCTGCTGTCCCAAATAGCAGTCCACAACTTAATAGGAAATGCTTCACCCTCTTTACCAACTTGAGAAATCCTCATCTCTGAAGGCCATACCCCTAACTCATGTCCGAAATATAGCACTAAATGCATCAACAATGAATAGTTTTTGAGATGAACAATAGAAGCTCCACCCTTTATAGCCATCAATCTTGAATCAAGCTCCTTAGAAATATATGAAGCATATTCAAATGGCCTGGAGTTATGATATTGGATATCTGCTGTGATAATCATTGGCACCATTGACATGAACTCCGGGGCATCCATTCCCAACACCTGACACACTAAGAAATATGTGTACTTCATATAAAGTTCAAAAAAATCTACATGATAAGGAGGCCCCTCACTATCTTCCAGAGGTTCTGATTTGTTACCCTGTTTGACCCTGTGAATTGGTAACCTCCAACCCTTGTAAATTGTATCCATTCTTGAAAATTCTTTCTGCAACTCCTCACAATTGATTTCCTCATTGCAAAACCCTTCCAATTTGAAAACTTCACCTATTGCTTCTTTTGACACATATATCTGTGGTTTTCCAGAAGGATCACATATAGCTTTATGTTTTGGATCATAATGATCAGCAAGCAATTTTACCAATTCTGCATTTACGAATACATTAGGGCACACCAATTTCCCTACATTCAACTTCCATGGATTACAGACTGGCTCAAAACGGTTTCTCCTATGGTAGTGGAAATTGAAAAGCTCATACCCTCTTACAGCAGTCTAGACATCACCTATGAACTTGCATTTATCATCCAGCTTATCAACTTCTGCCCTAAGTTGTGCGGACCTTCTAGCATTAGGCCCTGAACCAGGTAGTTGATCAATAAGGTCTTGGTTCAACCTTCGTTCAATACCCTCATGCTCTATATCAGTCTTTTGTTTCTTTCCCTTCGACTGACTACTCTCACCAAGCTTTCTACCCTTAGCCCTTCCAGAACTAGAATACTCCATTTTCAAGCTTATAGAATCAAAATGTGAAAAAATGAAGAAGCAATTACTTACAGTATTCAGCTCAGACTCCTCAGACTGAAAGATGTCCCGGTTCTCAGCTCGCCTTGCCAATTCTCATGCAATCAATTCGGTACTGAAGAATTGATTAAAACTTTGTTGTTATACCCCGTCGCACCATTAATGAAGCATGAATGAAGCCTCGTTTGAAACTAGCACTGTCGCATCAAACTTCCTATCGATGAGAGATTTTAAAATATGGGGTGAATTCCTTTTGTAACATTTATTACAACATTCACCAAGACAGTTTGCAGTCTTACCGACACTTGGAATCAAAATGATGACTATTGCTTCTGTTTTGCATGTCGCTGAGACAAAATCAAATCGAGGAGATGTTACATAGACTTTCACAGTGTCATACCAATATGCATTCTTCAAATCATTTTCCAATCGTTGAGACAAAATCACCCTTTCACCGATGAAATCTCATTTCGGCGTGACCACTAAGTTTTCTCACCGAAGAAATAAAACCTACCAATGAAACAACACCTTCGACAAGACAATGAACCTTTGGGAAGACTCATATCGATGCCAAATGTCTTACCGAAATCACTCTTCCATACTACTCCATTCAATGAGACTCACCCTAAAATACCCTGTTGGTATAACTTTGAAACCTTGGTGAGACTTACGCTGAAGACCTCTTTTCCCGGCGATGCATATCTCTATTAGCGTAACTTTTGAATCGGCAAGACTCTATAGCTTCTCACCGATAGCTTTTGAATCCCCTTGAACTTGGTTCGGCCAAACAATATTAGCCACTTTGCTAAGACCTTCCCCGATGCACATAAGTCTTACCGAGACATTTGTTTGCAAGCCAGTCGGTAAGACAAAATGATTTTGTTAGGACTTCATGTCGATACCAATCAGTCTGGCCGAAACAACCCCTTTTTGTATTAGTCGGTATGACATATTGTATTCGTCGTGACATTACATCAATGCCCCAACATATGCTGATATATTTTTTCTATATGCCGGTCGGCAAGAAAAAATACATCAACAAGACATTCTCTAGAATACTTTCAGCTTGGCTGATATAATTCCTCATGCGCCGGTCGGTGAAACACAATGTATTCACTATGATTTCACTCTGACAATGATTCCCTTTGCCAAAATGACTCCTTTTGTCGCCGAAAGAAGAAAATTGTCCTGCCGAAATAGGCAATACAATTAAACACAAAGGACTTGATGGATTCAATGGATTTTATAACAGAAAATAAGCAAGATAATACAAAGAGGGAGTTTTATGCTTATGATGAGGACTCAATGCTAGAAACTCTTGGATGCAATAGACTATAAAAATTTCAAATTTTTACAGTTCTAATAGTGGCTCCATCTGGGGATGAATGATAGTAAGATCATTGCAAGGATTTAGATTTCTGGGTGAGCAGACCAAACTCAAAGTGATGGAACGCGTGAGTATGATGGAATAGATGGCAATGGAAATGAATGAGACCCTATACTACTGTACATGGAAAAAAGATTTCAAAAGAAGGAAAATCGGGATTGTCCATGTACTTGCAAATCCTATTCCTTTTATTTCCTAAACTACTGTGCATGGAAAAGAATTTCAAAGAGGATCATCAAGAGTTGTCCATGGAATGGCAACCCTTATTCCTCAGTGTTACTTCAAGAGAAATATGTTTCAGAAATTGCCCATGTACAGGCAATTCCTGATCCTCACCAGCCATATTCTACAGATAGTATGAGTCTTTGCCTTTCTTTCCAACCACCACAAAAGGCCCTAGCCATAAGGCTTCAAAATTCCCATGTTTTCCCTTCTCCTGGCACCTTGCATTCCACATTAGTACCAAATCACTTTCTCCAAATTTCCTATCCTTTTCCCTTTTTTCAAATAAATATTTCATCTGCATCTACAACTTTATATTTTGATTTTGGGCCACTCTCCTTATTTCATCCAGTTCAGCTAGCTACTCCACTCTTTCCTCCATGGGTTTAGGAATATCCAAATCTTCCTGAAGAACAAACTTGTAAATTGGTAACAAGTTCTGCAAAGGCATCCTAACTTGTGCTCCATACACTAACTCAAATGGGGACTTCCTAATTTCCTTCTTCACCATAATTGTATCAGCCCATACAGCAAATCTTAATTTTGAATCCCAATCCTTCTTGTTTTGACCTAGCATCCTTCTTATAATCTTCAGAAGACTCTTATTGCTAGATTTTGCTTGTCCATTAGCCTGTGGATGATAAGGACCTGCATAAGAAATGGAAATACCATATGTGCTACAGAATCCTCTGAATTCATCTGATCTGAAACACATCCCATTGTCAGTGATCAACCTCAATGGCGTACCAAATCTAGTAATGATATTGTCCATCAGGAACTGTGTCACTATCTTACTTGTAGCTTGTTTAGTTGGGATGGCCTCTACCCATTTGGTAAAATAATCAGTGGCCACCAATATCCACCTATGTCCACCACTTGATTTTTCTTGTATTTCTCTGATGAAATCGATTCCCCATTGATGAAAAGGGGCATCAGCTTGCAAGGGTCGTAGTGGCAAAGCTCCCTGATACTTCAGTTTTCCAGAGAACTTCTGGCAAGCTTCACATTTTCTTACATATGCAAAAGAGTCATTAAAAACCTTTGGCCAATAATACCCTGCCCTGAGAATTTTATGAGCAGTTGTTTTCGCTGAGTAATGTCCTCCACAAACCCCTTCGTGCATTTCACTCAAAACATGTTTAGCTTGAAATTCATCCATACACAACAATAGCATACCATCCCTGTTTTTCCAAAATAAATCTCAATCCACAAAAACATACTTAGACACATGCAACTTCAACGTTCTTTTCTAGTTGTCATTCAATCCATCTAGACACTTCATATGTTTAAGATAATGCATGATATCTATATACCATTGAGTATGCTCAATGCTTGCAATTACATTTTCTTCTTCTACATTGCAAATTTGGTTCGCTTCAATATTTGCCTCTACCATTAGTTTAGACAAACCCTGACCTCTAACCAGTTTAGTAATTTGTATCTCCAAGTCAAATTCTTGGATTTTGTTAATCCATTTGCATCTTTTACCTATTACTTCAGACAGTGTCAGAATATCCTTGACTGTTGTATGAGGAACATAAGCAACTACCTTTGCTCCAACAAGATATGGTCTAAAACCTTTTACAGCTTTCACTAGTGCAAATGCTTGCTTCTCCATTATATCATACTTTAATTCAGACCCCTGTAATGACTTACTGAAGAAAGATACAGGCTGTTCATGACCATCTTCATTCTTATGTAGCATGACAGTTGCAACAGTATGCATTGATGCAAATGAAAAAATCTGAAAAGGTTTTGAAAAGTCAGGAGATTTAAGAACAGGAGCCTCCTTGATGGCTCATTTTATAGATACAAAAGCTTCCAAGGCTTCTACAGTCCATTCTATTTTTTTTCCTTTCCTCAACATTTTTGCTATAGGTTTAATAATCTCAGCAAAGTTACAGACAAATCTCCTAACAAAATTTATTTGTCCAAAGAATGATTGTATCACCTTAACATTTTTAGGGACAGGAATTTCATCAATGGCCTCAACCCTTTTAGGGTCTATCCTAACCCCCTCCTTTGAAACAATATGTCCCAAAAGTTTACCCTCTATAACTGCAAAATTACACTTCTTATGGTTTAAGCTAATACCATATTCAAGGGCTTTTATAAATACCTTTTCCAAATGATGAACATGATCTTCAGCCTTCTTGGAGTAAGCAGTGAGGTCATCTTGATACACCACCATGATAACATTGATCAAATCAGCAAACGCCACATCCATGGCTCTTTGAAAAGTTGCCCCTGCATTAGTGAGACCAAATGGCATTCTCAGATAAACATACGTTCCCCAAGGAGTTGTGAATGTTGTTTTGTATTGCTCATACTCTTTAACTTTGACCTGGTTATACCCTAAAAATATGTCCATCATAGACAACAACTCGCAGCCTGTCACCTTATGCAATATGGCCTCCATATTAGGCAAAGGATAATTGTGTTTGAGGGACGCTATGTTTAGATTTCTAAAATCTACACATAATCTGATATCTCCATTTTTCTTTCTGACAGGGACCAAATTTGAAACCCATGTTGAATGTCTAATTGGCTTAATGATTCCACCATCTTTGAGCTTCGCCAATTCCTCCTGCATTTTAGGTTCCAGAGTTGGATTTATAGGCCTTTACTTTTGTCTGAATGGTTTAGCATCTGGCTTCAATGGTATTTCGTGCTGAAAAAAATCTTCCCTATATGCTTTCAGATCTTCATAAGACCAAGCAAATACATGTTTATACTTTCTCAACAATTCTATCAGCATTCTTCTAATTGCAGGACTTATCTTTTTACCTATGTACACCTTTTTTGGTCCCATCTCAGTTCCCAAATTAATTTCTTCAATATCATCCCTTCCAACTGGGGTTTGCTTCATTAAAGACCGATCACTTCCATCATATACCCTCTCTAATGCCACCAAACCTTTAGGAATCTTATTTGTTTTGAGCTATAAGATCTCTTTTCCAAAGACGGTTTGCTTCCCATCCACTTCTTCAACAAAGGCATTAAAGTCAATTTCTTGGGCTTCATATTGATCTATACATTGAAGGAATTTCAAAAGATCAGTGTCATCATTAAAGAATTGCCAGCTATATACATTATCAGGTACAAAAAGCCTTGTCTTGAATTCAATTTGTGACACTCCAGCCAACGTAATATCATCTCTTTTCAACGCTACATTAGCTAGAAAATCTGCCATAATATTCTTTGATCTATCTACCCACTCAATTGAGAAGGCATCAAACAGCTCAATTATATCCCATACAACATTTATGTACTGCTTTATTCTTTTGTGTTTCGCTGCATACTTTGACTTAATTTTTGAGACAACTAGCTCTGAATCCCCAAGAATAGCCAACAATTTGATTTTATGTTTCACAGCTATATTTAATCCTGTTAATAAGGCTTCATACTCCGCCACATTATTTGTACATTCAAATGCTAACAGGAATGAATACTTAAAGGTAGTACCTTCAGGTGAAACAGATACTATCCCAACTCCATTGCCTTCTTGGCTATAGGCTCCATCAAAATACATTTTCCACACACCATTGTGGTTCCGTGCAGCATGCTTCTCAATTGGATCACTATTAGTCAATTCTGGCTGTGCCAGTTCTATATTGAAACTCCCAAGATCAACATCACAAAAACAATTGATTTGGTCTTATGGCACACAGTCAATGAGCTACTTCATCCTTGGCTCCCTGTACAACTTCACCTCTTGGCCATCTACAAGAATTGTTGCATAAGACAGATCGAACTAGACATTTCCACCAATAGTTGTCATCCACTGTCTTGATAAAAGTATACTGAATTGAGTAGGGGTGCCTATCACTGTTATATCAATATTGTAAGCTACTTAAGGATAAGCAGCTAACTTGACTTCTACATATTTCATTATACCCACCACAGGAATAGGTCTGTTATCCATTGTATAACATTTTCCTTCATATGTATCCACCCACATGCCTAGTTGTTTCATTACTCCTACTGGCATAATATTCATGTTAGCACCAAAATCTATCATGCAATTCCTCAATAATTTGTTATTTATGAGTAATGTAATAAAGAAAGGATCAACATGTGGCAGACTTGTCAATACATTACTCAAGCAGATTTCTGGGATGTTTACTTTATCCTGCTTATTTTTAGCAACCATTTTATTTTCAGAACTTACATGTTTTTCACTTTCATTTGTTATCAATTGCACTGCACTGTCCCTGTATTCTTTAATTTTCATCATTTCAAGAAGTGGGACAAGCATCTGTACCTGGGACAAGGCTTGAGTGAAATCAAAAGAGGAACCTTCTGCATTAATCATTTTCTTTTGTTTTGATGTTTCTCCTTTGTTCTCTTCTTTTTCTCTTTTTCTTGACTGATCAATCTTTTGAATTTCTCTATGTAATTCTTTTACTGCATCCTTTTGAATAGGATTCTATTTGCTTTCTTCATGTTGTTTGTTTTCAGTTTTCTTTGAAACTCCTTCTACAACTTTCTAATCTTTCATAAAGATACCCCTAGGGACACCTTCCTTCTCATTTACTGTCTTGTTCCTCAACCAGTATTTACTCTTGGCTTCTTCTACTACAGCAACAGTTAATCTTTCCATCTCCTCTTTAGTGAGTCTCCTCACATTACATTGAGTAGGCACCTCAAGAGGTTGTGGTTCTGTACATTCATCCTCAGAATCAGAAAATACCTACTGCTCATCCATATGGACATTATACCTCTGTTTTGAAACATCATATTCATAACCTCCTTCCTCTGAAGATGAATACCTTTCCTCAACATGGTGAAAATCATTTGCAGTTAAATAAATTTTATGGTCTTCTCCATCATCTTCAATTAGCACTCCTTCTTCTTGCATTCTCTGAGCTACTACACAATAATTAGGGGAGTGTGGTTTATCACAAACTTCACAAAAAAAATTACTATTCACCATATATGTTCCCTTCTTTCTCAATAGATCAGGAGTCTCCTTACTTCTAGGCCTATCTGTTATAGGTTTTCCATCTTTCCAGTTTGTGTTATAGGCATGTCATGCAATCTAGGCCTTTCATTCCTATAAGAATTCTCCTACTTATATTGATAATTATTGTTTTTTTGAGGAATCCTAAGATTATCTCTTTTATTCATTATCCCAGCAGCCCTTCTGTTATTCTCAATTGTTAATGCTATATTTTGTGCTTCAGCTAAGTCCCTTGGCAACCTGTTTCTCAGCTCATACCCTATTTTAGGGTCGAATGCATTTAGGTAAACACTTAATGCTACAGAGTGTGGTAACTTTGATCCAGGAGGTATTCTATTCTATAGTTTATTGAATTTCTGATTGAAATAAAAAATTGAATCATTCTGACTTTTTTGAATTCTCATCAATTCGTGAAGAGCTGCATCTGGTGCACTTAGATTCCCATATTGTTCAAGGAATCGATCTTGAAATATCTGAAGAGAATAAATAGAAGCTGTTGCCAGGCTATTGAACCAATCCCTAGCTTCCTCAATAAGGGACATCATGAATAATCTCATCTGCAAATCTTCATAAGGTACATCCAAATCCTGAATGAAGGCATTGAAATTCCTTAAATGATCCTTGGCAGTGATTGCATTACTCCCTATGAATTTAGGTACCAAATTTCTCCAAGAACCATCCATAGGATAAGGGTACAACTGAAACCCTGCCAAATCAAATTGTCTGATCATAGTGGTATACTGATGAGGAGGAGGGTTGGGTGGATATTGATACTGATACATAGGGTTATTATATTGTACATTTTTCTATGGCACATGATGCTAACCAGGAGGTGGATAATTATTTTTATGTTGTGTGGGAATATGAGGTGGATGATTTGGCTATCTATATCGATTCCCAATTTGATGGCGAGGGATCCTTGGTGGTTCAAAATACCCAACACCATGATTACCATGTTTATGGGGTGGTACATACTTTGGGGGAAAACCAGATGTGTGAGGAATGTTCTGAGCTTTCTGCAATTTGAATTCTCTCATTGCTTGTATCATTTGGGCTTTTTCCTGCTCTTCCCTCTCCCTTTTCTGAGATTCAAACTATGCTTTAACTTCTTCATAAGTTAAGGATTCATAATCTTCTTGATGAATTTCCTAATTAGTAGGTCCATTTTGATTACCTTCCATTTTTTGGTCATATTCATATTGAATTCTGAGTCGTTCAGATTCGAGTTCAGCTTCAAATTCGGCCTATTTTTTAGCTTCAAATTCGGCTTGTTTTTTAGGGTTGTAAAAAGGATTTTTCTAATCTTCCAGGGTACAAGGCTCTTCAGTTGAACTATCTTTCCATGTGTCAAAACAATTCTCACCATAAGGTATCAATGATTTGTCTTTGTTTGTAAAGCACATGTCCTCACTTTTCCCTTTACCCTTGTCAGCCTTATCATCTTTATGTGTCCACCTACTATTGCCAGGAGGAGCTCCAAAATGTCCTCCCCTAAATTGAGATCTTCTCCCATTCATATTGCAATGTTTAATTAGATTCACCACTCACTTTCTTGAAAGTGAGAAAAAAGATTGTTACTTGTTATTCCCAGTGGAGTTTGTATATAGGACTTCTGACTCTATGATTAAGGCGCATATTCTTTGTTGTCCCTAGTAGAGTCATCAATTTGTTAGCTCTCAAAAATGCAGGTTTGAACCACGAAAGGTTGCCAAGCTTTCACAACATTTTAGGGTAACAGAACAAGGTTTGAAACAATTAAACCTTCTACTCTCCAGGTGCTGCTAGACCTAGGCGGGTGTACCTGTAACAAATGAAGCAGACTTGACTATTGATCCTCTCTTCATGCCATGACTTTTCCATGATGGCAGATTGAAATGGACAAAATAAAACAAATTTGGTATATATTGTATACTAAAATGAAGACTAAACCCTAATATGTTCAATCAACAGATGTAAAAAAGTATGAATGAAACTAAATGATGGAAACAGTGAGACCAGTGCCTTATATAGTATACAGAGTCAAATGAAATCTTAAATGAGTGACTTCTTTCTGGAGGACATTCAAATTGTTTGGCATATCTTGTTTATAACTAGTATAAACATGCAAGATTGTGATTATTAAGTTCTTCTTACTGATCTAAACGAAATTCCCTGATTACTATGATTAATTAAAAGGGTTTAATCCTTCCTTGAAAGAACCTATCAACCAATCACATAGATACGGAAAATATGTACTGGTAAACCAAACATAAACATGTTATGTTAATTTAGATAACTAGGCAATATCAATCTTAGAGACAACTTAAATAATTCTTTCAATTGGCACAACACAATAATTGACACCAGAATACACCAGCAAATCAGATGATTTTCATTGATATCTCCATGGCTCCAAAACATACATTAGAGTCTCAGCCCTGTGAAACATGGTATTCCACCGTATTTTCTATTCTCTATCCTATTCTACCTATCAACCACACATTGTTGACAAAATGGATATTTATACATTAAGAATACGAAAGGGCGCATCCTTTCAGAAATAGGAAATATCAAATTACAAAACAAAAGATAGAGAATAATTAGGCTCTATTAAGCCACAAGTGAGTTTTAGTGAGGTGATACAAATAATCCCAGTGCTCATATGTGTCCGCATCTCCACCAACATTTTGGATCGTGATTTCCATCTTGACCATTTCCTCATTTTGCTCGCTCACCTCCTCCAATGTTGTATCCTCTGCAGAAGTTGTCTTCATGATTTTATTCAGCATTGACTCACATTCATTTTTCCATTTGATAGCATCCTTCAATTCCCCTTTATCATCAGAAAATGTGATCACATTTTTCTTGGCAGCTTCAATTAACCCCTGTTCATCCCCTTGCAATTCATCATAGAAGTTTCGATGGCGATTGATAATATGATTTGCAGCTTCAAGTGTAGAACTGGTAGCCTCATCACTTTGGGTCAATTCATGAAACTTCTCCATGATTCGTCCATCCATCCTTGTGTGCTCCTTCAATGCAAAAAGAGTATGAGAGTATTTTCCCCACAATTTATTCAACCAAGATGTCAAATGATCCTGCCTCTTCTTGACAATCACTGCAATTGCATCATGATTTCCCTGAGAATAAGCACTTGATCCTACCCAGTGATCTTTTTCCTGAGAGCTTTCTCCTTGAGTGATCATTTTGGTTGTCCCCATTGAAATACCAACCAAGTCTTTGAGTCTATCATTTTCTCTCAAAAATATTTCATTATTTTCTTTGTACATTTCTCTTTCTTTTATCAATAACTGAATTTGTGCTTTATTCAACTTTGCAATATTTACCCCAATATCTGCAGTAGCTATAGGATAAACTTCTCCAACTTTTAGAGTCATGACATGGCCAAATGCCTTCTCTATATCAATTACCACTGATTTCCTGTGGGGTGGGTACAAATCCCATATCATCAATGATCCCTCATCAGTATTATACTTGGAGCCTGCATATACTTTTGTCACCTTTTCCTTGTCAAGCATATGTGTAGCATTGCTGCCCTTCAAGAAACTATCAAAGACTAATGTAGAGTTCAAATCAAGGGTAGGAAAGATCATGACACCATCACTCTCCAACATTTTCCTCCCCATTTCAGGAGTCATATTTTTCATTTCATCATCCACACATTTTCTCAATTGAGCTAGCAATTGTTGCTCATTTCCTGAAGTAGCATTATCAACATTCTCTCTTATTTCCTTCCCCTTCTGCTTGTACAAGAATGCCTTGAACTCTGGGGAATTTATAAACTCATCATCAGAGACAAATGATTTGTATTCCATGTGCCTTGCATCAACATCGCCACTTTCAATACTTTGTTCTCTAATTGGGCAGACATACTGCTGAGTCCTCAACCTGGATACCTTTTTTGATTTCCCTTGTGGCACATTAACTCTTGGTGTATCCTCATCTCCATAAGACAATAGCTCAGTATCCTATAGCCCCTAGTTATATCTTTCAACTGCCATTTTTGCTTCATCTTCATCCAAATTCCTGATCATATCATCAAATGGATAGGGTACATGCTGATACCCTCCAAAGTTAATCCTTTCTTTGGCTAAATTGATATATCCTTCAGGGTCAAAGTTTTTCCTGGGTGGTCCTCTTTTCATATTATAATGCAACAATCTATCAAGGATTGAATTATATCCCTCCTTAGCCAACACAGTGAAATCACCAAAACACAAAGTACTAGGCATAAAAGCCTGCTTCCCAAAAGAGTTGAAATGCATCACACTACAATAATCCATCTGTTTGACAATTTCCAAATATTCAACCCTGTTTGGAACTGTCCTTGGTAGAATGAGAGGAGCATCTTCAAATCCATATACTCTGATTACTGTAGCTCCCTCCAAACAATACTAGTCTCCCCAGTTATGATCAATTGGCCCATTGAAGTCTTTTGGCCGAAGGAATCTCCTAATATCATCAGTTAATGAATAATTACAAGGATATTGATACAATTTATACAATTTTTTTACAAAATGCTCTTCAAAATGAATGAAACTAGAATTAGAAAACCTGTTGTCCCAAATAGCAGTCCACAACTGAACAAGCAATACTTCACCCTCTTTACCAACTTGAGAAATCCTCATCTCTGAAGGCCATATGCCTAACTCCTGTCCAAAACACAACACTAAGTGCATCAACAATGAATAGTATCTGAGATGGACAATAGAAGCTCCACCCTTTATAGTCATCAATCCTGAATCAAGCTCCTTAGAAATATATAAAGCATAGTCAAATGGCCTGGAGTTATGATATTGGATATCTGTTGTGATAATCATTGGGACCATTGACATGAATTCTAGGGCATCCATTCCCAACACCTAACACACTGAGAAATATGTGTACTTCATATAAGGTTCAAACAAATCTACATGATAGGGAGGCCCCTCACTATCTTCCAGAAGTTCTAGCTTTTTACCTTGTTTAACCCTATGAATTGGTAACCTCCAACCCTTGTAAATTGTATCCATTCTTGAAAATTCCTTATGCAACTCCTCACAATTTATTTCCTCGTTGCAAAAACCTTCCAATTTAAAAACCTCACCTATTGCTTCTTTTGAAACATGTATCTGTGGTTTTCCAGAAGGATCACATATAGCTTTATTGTTTGGATCATAATGATCAGCAAGCAATTTTACCAATTCTGCATTTACGAATACATTAGGGCACACCAATTTCCCTACATTCAACTTACATGGATTACAGACTGGCTAAAAATAGTTTCTCCTATGGTAGTGGAAATTGAAAAGCTCATACCCTCTTATAGCAGTCCAGACATCACCTATGAACTTGCATTTATCATCCAGCTTATCAACTTCTTCCCTAAGTTGTGTGGACCTTCTAGCTTTAGGCCCTGAACTAGGTAGTTGATCAATAAGGTCTTGGTTCAACCTTCGTTCAATACCCTCATGCTCTGTATCAGTCTTTTGTTTCTTTCCCTTCGACTGACTACTCTCACCAAGCTTTCTACCCTTAGCCCTTCTAGAACCAGAAAACTCCATTTTCAAGCTTACATAATCAAAATGTGAAAAAATGAAGAAGCCATTACTTACAGTATTCAGCTCAGACTCCTCAGACTGAAAGATGTCCCGGTTCTTAGCTCGCCTTGCCAATTCTCATGCAATGAATTCGGTACTAAAGAATTGATTAAAAATTTGTTGTTATACCCCATCACGCCATTAATGAAGCACGAATGAAGCCCCATTTGAAACTAGCACTGTCGCATCAAACGTCCTGTCGATGAGATATTTTCAAATCTGGGGCGAAGTCCTTTTGCAACATTTATTACAACATTCGCTAAGACATTTTGCAGTCTTATCAAAACTTAGAATCAAAATGATGACTATCGCTTCTATTTTCCATGTCGCTGAGACAAAATCAAGTTGGGGAGATGTTACATATACTTCATAGTGTCATACCGATATGCATTCTTCAAATCATTTTCCAATCACTGAGACAAAATCACCCTTTCACCGACGAAATCTCATTTTGGCGTGACCACTAAGTTTTCTCACCAAAGAAATAAAACCTACCAATGAAACATCTTTGGTAAGATAGTGAACCTTCGGGAAGACTCATATCAATGCCAAATGTCTTACCGAAATCACTCTTCCAGACTACTCCATTCGATGAGAATCACCTTGAAATACCCTATCGGTATAACTTTCAAACCTTGGTGAGACTTATGCTGAAGAACTCTTTTCTTGGTGATGCACATCTCTATCGGCGTAACTTTTGAATCGGCAAGACTCTATAGCTTCTCACCGATAGCTTTTGAATCCCCTTGAACTTGGTTTGGCCAAACAATAGCCACTTCGCTAAGACCTTCCCTGATGCACATAAGTCTTACCGAGACATTTGTTTGCAAGCTAGTCCATAAGACAAAATGATTTCATTATGACTTCATGCTGATACCAATTAGTTTGGCCAAAACAACCCCTTTATGTATTAGTTGGTATGACATATTGTATTCACCGTGACATTACATCGATGCCCCAACATATGTCGATATATTTTTTCTATATGCCGGTCGGCAAGAAAAAATACTTCGCCAAGAAATTCTCTAGAATACTTTCAGCTTGGCTGATATAATTCCTCATGCGCCAATTGGCGAAACACAATGTATTCGCTATGACTTCACTCTGACAATGATTCCCTTTGCCGAAATGACTACTTTTGTCACCGAAACAAGAAAATTGTCCTTCTGAAATAGGCAATACAATGAAATGCAAAGGACTTGATGGATTCAATGGATTTTATGATAGAATATAAGCAAGACAATACAAAGAGAGAATTTTATGCTTATGATGAGGACTCAATGCTGGAAACTCTTGGATGCAATAGACTGTAAAAATTTCAAAATTTTCAAGTTCTAACATGTTGCATCAAGCCACTAAGAGTAATATAATATTCTAAGAGAGATTACACTCTTGAAGCAAACCACACCCAATGCCATCCACAAAGCGAAAAATGTATTGTATGAAATAAGAAAACTACACAAAGAACCGAGAAAAGGAAAAAATGCAAAAGAATAATGCCAATGTATTCCCCCACTTTAAAGAAATCACTAAAAACCATACTATGAGAAATTACTTTAATGTAACAAATGAAAAATGAAAAAAAAGGAGGCATGAGAGCCAACTTGGAAATCCCTATGCCAAGTCATATGTTTCCAATAAGCTATGCCATGAAAAAAGTAGTATGTCACATACAAGCCAACTTAAGGCATGTCATCCACATCCAAATATTTCTCTTATATGTTCATGGAAGTTGATCAACTAGCCAAAAGAGACAACCAAAAGTGACATATGAGGACAAGGCTACCTAACCCATTGCCCACACTTAGTGCAGGACAAGGATGAGTTGAAATAAGTATTAGTTGGAGGAAACAGGCGATTCAACATAAATAAGAGCACCAGATTCCTTGAGATGTTGATTTTTTTCTGTTTAAATCCTTACATTCGATAGTTGAATGACCATGAACTTTGTGATATGCACAAAATGAATTATTGTAGTGAAATTTATTTCGCATTATTGGAGGGAGAGATATCAAGCAATCCTAGAGGAGTGTCAACAAGATATTCTCTTGATCAATAGTAAAATATGTTCCTTTATTTGTGTAAGATGTCATACACATACTAAATGATAAGGATTTAGATGAAAATGGAGATAAAGGAGCTAACCCTAGATCTTTCTTGAAAGAGTATGGTATGGTGGTTTTCTTTGTGTGTTTATTGTATCCATGTGTAGGAGGGAGATTGTATCCAATACCATAACAATCTTTCAAGTCAAATGAAGGGGGTTTATGCTTCTAAGAAGGATTGGATTCGTCACGAGAGCACAAATCCTTTTTAAAGTTATTCATCATCATTTCATGACAGATGGGAGTTATATAGCCCCCATCACCACCATGGGGTAATTTTGTAGAACTAAGTTGAACAAATGAAACACAAGGTTTGTTTGGTTTAGGTTGTGATATTTTGCACTCTCCCATAAAGGAAGGTGTAAAACCCCAAGTCAGTAAAACTTGTGTCTGAAAAGGAATCTTTGGACTTCAAGGATGAGAGTTTGGAAGCTTTATTGAAATGAGGCATAAAATCTAATGACCCCCAATTATCACTAAAGAGTTTAGTGTTGGAATCAACTTGTATAGGTTTGATTTTTGATCTTGGAAGGAAATTATTAGGGGAGTTGGAAGTGTCGTGATCATGTGGTTCATAGCTTTGTTCATTTGCATCAACCATGTATATCTTGTTGTTGTATTCAAACTTGATTATTCGGTGAAGAGTAGATGAGACTCCTTTCATAGCATGAATCCATGGTCTCCCTAGGAGAAGATTATATGAAAGAGGTCCTGGAATGATATGGATATAAGTAGGAAGCACTACAGGATCAACCTCAATAGAAAATGTGATCATCCCTAGTGGTTTCCTATTAACATTTTCAAAGCCATGAATATGAACATCATTAAGTTGAATGAGCCTTTTTTCCATACCAATTTTGTCTAGGAGATCAATGCTACAAACATTAATTTCTACTCCATTGTCTTTGAGAGTGTGCCTAATGGTAGTTTCATTATTGATCACCTTTATCATCAAGGCTTCATTCTTGTTTTGGGTCTCAAGTGAGGGAAATACATGTTTAAGGAATGTGATTTCTGATTGTGTGACTTGTGTGGGATGAAAGGAGGATGTTACATTATTCAATTTCATAGAAGCTTGGATCTCCCCCTACTTTATTTTTAATATTTCTTGAAATATGCACTTGTATGTAGGTCATAGTTGAATAAGTTGCCATATGGATATATTAGCAGGGGTCTTCTTAAGATCTTAAACTATATTATGTAAAGGTGATCAAAGAGCACTAGGTAAAATATGTTGAGGTAACAGTGATGTTGTAGGAGCAATTTTGGGTCCCCTACATGTTTGTGAAACTGTGTTATATCTTGGTTGCTACAAAATATTGTTAGATTGCATCCTATATTTCAAGAAATCTCTTATTTTATACACCATAGAAAAATGGATCATTGGAGTTTTCATGGTTATTTAGGTATTTCTCTTGTGATGTTTGACTTATCTTGCTTTGATTTAATGTTGCAATGTAACTTATGCATTCACATTAGGTCCTAAACATTGAAATTATGGCATCTTGTGAAGTTGTGAAGTGTTGTAACACATTTCTAAACTTTTCTAGACTCTTCTTATTACAATTCACCTAAAAATCACCTTTTCATCACTTTTCAAGTCCTATTTTAAAGTGTTATAAAGTCTTGTAACAATATTTCATCCTTTTCTAGTCTTGTTATCACTATTTACACCTTTCTTATGCTTTATTTGACCCCTTTATGCACTCATAAGACTTAATTAAGTGTATTTTTTAATGTAAACCCGACAAAAAACATTAAATGCAAGTTAATTACCGACATGCACTTACAAGCCCAAGGTGGGACCCATTCGCCATGGGTGGTGAATGTGTCCATCTTGGCTCCAAATTCAAAATCATTCAAAATTTCTTTCAGTTTTTTATTCCAAAAGACCATATGTTAGCCTATGATGATGTATTATTGGGTTATTAGGGCATAAGTGTGTATAATTAAGTTTTTTTCTTATACTTTCAATCCCCATTCACCTAATTCATTCAAGCACTCATCAAGTTCACTTATTCACTAATTACATTCAAGCACCATTCAGTCAAGCAAACATCAAGCATCTTGGAGCAAACATTGATGTATCTTCAGATTTTTTCAACAAGGCTAGTGAGTTTAGGAAACTTGAATTTTATTGATTCATCATTCCTTGTTCATTCTATTTCATTTCTTTATTAAGGGTTTGATTACCAAAGTGGGATTTGACCAAGGAAAATCCCTATACTCTAACCCTTAACCATTTTTCCCCTTTTGCATGTGTGTTTGCAGACTTTTGTATGCAGGTTTGTCAAACAATTAGGTTTTGAAAAGTGGGAAAGAAGTCAAAAAAGTGTTTCAATTCAACTAAACCCTATTTCAAGCTTGGAGACAACCTATAGTCTTTTTTTTGTAGATTTGACTTCATTAACCTGAGAAGAAGAGAAGTGTAGATCTGAAGCTACAAAATTGAACTTTGATTTCATAGATTTTTCGAGGAGGAATGATTTTCCATTAGTGGTGAGTGATTCCCACCTTAGGGATGAAAAAATTGATTTTATGAGAATCCAGTTCCTAATAGTCGGAAAGTAGTTTCAGGTGTTTTTTCAGTAGTAGGAATAATTCACCACTAGTGGTGAATGAGTCCCACTGGTGATTTACATTTATTTATACCAACTTTCAAAGCTTTCTTGATTCAACATTCAATTCCCAGGTGCACTTTTTTCAACCTATTTCAATTATTTTTTGCATTTGTTCATGTTTTAGTTCATTCTTGCATACCTCACTGTGTTTTCAAACATTGTACATTTCATTAGTTTTTCATTCATAATCAATCAATTTCATTGCTTAGTTTCACTTATATCATTTCATTTAGTCATAATTCCATCTTACATTCCTTTATTTGAGTGAACCACCTCAATTTTGGGGTTCTATCTCTCCCCTTTTAGGTGAAAGATCCCAAGAGTGTAAGAGAAGTCCATAGAACACATGAAAAAATTGATGGTTCATTTTGGTGAACCTGCATATTCAACACATTATCTTTGTGATTTTAACTGCATCTTGCATACTATGTTTCCTTGGCATAAACATTCAATTAGGTTTTTCTTTGTTTTTGCATCCTAGGGTTTCTCAAATTCCATTAGTGAAAGAATCCAATAGATTTCATTTTTGCATATCAAATTATTAAAAAACTAAAAAAAATCATTTTCATCCTCATTCTGCATCTGAAAAGAATTGAAATCATTTTAAATTTTATGTAAAAACATAAAAAAATCCATACCTGGACTCATTTTCCACCCTAGGAAAATCAGTCCAGATGCATTTTTTGCATTGAAATTTCTAGCATTTTCATAGTATTTCCTACATTTATGTTTCCTATTACTATATTCTTGTTTCAGTTTACAATTTTTTTTTCATTAGCTTTTTTTTATTCCTAGTTTGCATTTTTCATTCACCCCATATTTTGTGGTACTTGTATGAGTCTTTGGTTCCCTATTGATAATACTTTAGTGAGACAAAGTTCTACACTCATGGCTTCCCATGATAGCACTTTTGTTGTGGACATTGGGATCTCAAGAGCTCCTACTCCTGATATGGACAATGTGCATTAAGCATGGATACTACCACTAGTATGCCTTTACCTTCACATCTAATGCATGTTGAAACACAAAACATTTCCATTCCGCAAGAAAAATTCATTAGTATTCATGAGGATTTTGCACACTTACAACACGATTTAAGTCTTGAAAAAATTTCCACCACTGCTATACCTGGCATAGAAAAGCTCCATCGCTTGATTGAACGTGACGATGGCTTACAGGTTATGAAAAGAATAGCTGAGATATACAACAAGCATGTTCCTTCTACATACCAATCAACAAATATTGTTGTGAGCCAAGGAGGATCTCACATTCCTCCTCCTTCAACAATAGCATCCATACCCACCTATACCACTCCTCAAGTTACAACAACCATGTAATAGGTTAGTCATGTAACTCCTTTCATTATTCCAACTAGCATTCCTAGTTCTTTTGTGGCATCAAATGTTCCATCTTCTACCTTCACCCCTCTTAGTGTCCCCTTCACTTGTCCTAATATTACATACACTCCATCACCATTCTCTCTTCCACCTCATACCACTTACACCAACCCCATCATTACAAACTCTTTAACACCGTTTCATCCATTCAACAAAAAATATCCACCATTAGCCAAAGTCAAAATACTCCACCCACATATCATGCCCATAGTAGCCCCGTATCTTTAGAAATCTTATGAACACATATGCCACGGGGAATTGAGATGCCTAGGTTTGAGAAGTACATAGCTAAATGAGACCCTACTAATAATGTTATTTCTTATACAAAATTGTACAGTGATTTTGTCCTCGACGATAAACTATTAGCCAAAACTTTTCCTAGGAACTTAAAGGACACTACACTGGAGTGGTTTTCAAACTTACCCAATCATTCAATCCAATCATTTAATGAACTTGTGGATGCCTTTATAAGTAATTTCCAAGTCCATATGACACCCAAAAAGACAATGGATGATTTAATGAGATGTAAACAAAACACAGATGAAAAAGTAACTAATTTCATTTCACATTATCAATCGTTGTATACTCAAATTGATGTCAAGATTCATGATTCACATCTGCAAAAGATGTTTATCAAAAACTTGCACACTCACCTTCAGGATAAGTTGACTATGATGAAATTTCCTTCATTCATGCAATAAAGCACAACCCTCTATGACTATCACAACTTGGTTACTAGTCATGATTCAAATTCCACTTCTAACTAAGTTGAGAAGTCTGAGAAAAAAAACTAAAAAAACATGCAAAACGTTAGAAAACCAAAAACATGCTTCTTACAGTTCAATCCACCTTCTCCGCAACCAACCCAACCTGTTCAGAGTCAAGTGGCAGCAGTTAAAGAAGCATTTCCCTTTACCTATGGGGACTCGAAGAGAAAATTTACCCCCTTACCCAATACTCTCTATAACACAATGAATCAATTGCTCCAGTAACAGATGATCACCTTGCCTACTATTAAACCACTTGATACCACCCACCTTTAATCCAAATGCTTATTTTCATTTTCATCACCAAAATGGACATGACACTAAACAATGTAAGCATCTCAAAAACTTAGTTTTAAGACCTCATTGATTCAGGTCGTTTGTCGATTACAAGTTTTAATGATCAAGGCAATAAGTTTGTTGCACCCCCTATCTTTACCAAGCCTATGCCTAAATAAAAAATTTCATTTGTCAAGGCTAGTGAATCTTCAAACACACATGTGATGAACATTGATACCAATAATGAACAACATGACATTACTCCAAATGTTACCCAATTTAATCCTATGGATGAACTTGTGGGTACAATAGACATTGTACCTCATAAGGGCCCAACCAACAAATATCTTGATATTACTTTTTCTTCTCATGATATACTTAAAAAGCTTCTCGATGGTCCTCTTTACATAGTTGGCAGAATCTATGATAAGCCCACCAATGGGATATTAATAGATCCCGCCTATGGTGAGAATGTGATCATGAAATATTTTTTAGTATTATACGATCCCTATCAAGATGATTATAATAAAACAACTACATGGATTAAAACACATATTGGTTTTATGTGCCCTATGATTGGATCGATCGTACTCCCATTACAGATAGGACCTAAAACTTTGGATCTAACATTTTATACTATTCCACAATTAGATTAGTTTCGTTTGCAGCTAGGTCATCCTTGGCTTCGCTCGATGAAAGTTATTCCTTCAGTCATTTAAAAATGTTTGAATTTTCTGCATGGTAATGAGATATTTACCATACACCATAGTGGCTTTAATCCATTGTCCTCTAAAGGTAATATTTCATTAGAATCCTTTTTTCCTAAACCTATGGAACCCATCACCCCTCAACAAGACCTCTTTTTCATAACCTATCAAAAGTTCAAAGCCAAAAAAATAGCCAAATTGTCTCTTTGTAACATGTCCCCATCCACTTCTGCTACTACTATCATTGATGAGACAATGCTTTAGCCTAAGTCTAAAAATGAACAAAAAATGAAACCTCATGAGAAACCAACCATAGATGCTTACCCTTCATCATATAAATATCCAAGAGAAAATGAAACCAATCATGTCATGCCTCGTCGCATTAGACAAGTTTATAAAGCCAAAGAGAAAGTGATTGGCCCATCTTCTTCGATTTCTTCCCTTCTTTCCCCTCTGAAAGAAGAGGAACCTATGATGGATCAACCTGCTCTTACACCTCAACAAATTCAAAATAGAATCAAGAGAAACCATGGTGCTAGGGATCAAAGGCATCATCGTGGTCTCCTTGTCAAATACAAACCAAAAACAACAAAGAAAACCAACCTTTTCCTTTGACAAAAGAAATAATTGTTCATCTTGTTCCTCTTGAACTGCCACAAGATAGTATGATACAACCATCACAAAAAAATGATCAGATACAACAACCACAATTCCCGATACATCCTTCATTGGAAATTACTCTCTGTCCTCCTGTCATGATTAACCTAGATCATGATGATGATGAGATCACTAAAATCGATGAAGAAGTGCATAAGGATTTAAATTATTTATTTTCAACTTCCATGAGCTTAAATGATAAATATGCTACACCAAGCAAAGAACTTGGCACTCCCCCTAGTTCAACACTTGCAATTCTCCCTTTGGATAGTCAACTGCCCTCGCAATATATTGAACATGATTAGGAGGAGGATGACTTGTTAGCTCGTTGACTTGCATTCTCCTTGCTATCCTTTTACATTCATTTTCCTTTTTCTTTTCTTTTCTTTGGTGTGCTTGTATGTGTGTATTGTGTTCCCCTGCAATGTGTGTTTGATGTTCTCTCTTTGTGCACTTCCTCTATTTATACCTCTATTCTTCTATATGTTGTACATTTTTCATTTTCTTTTTTGCTTTTGTCTTTTCCTTTTGGGGATGACACAAAGCATTGAAACACCCTATGTCTCTTCCATGTTGACCCAAATGGTCCCTTTTGCTTTTCCTTTTTATCTTTTCTTGTGTTTTCCTTTTGAGGATGATGCAAGGAATTGAGACCGAGATGTCTCCTTCATGATGACCCAAAATCTTTTCCTTTTATTTTGCCTTTCATTTTCTATTTGCTCGTGTTTTCCTTTTGGGGATGATGCAAAGTGTTGAGACCACAATGCCTCTTCCATGTTGACCCAAAATGGACTTTTTTTCCTTTTGTTTTCGCTCTCTTTGTGTCATTCTTCTAGTTCTATGTATTTTGGGGAATGATGACAGTTCTAAGCTCTTTAATAACAACATTGAAAAACCGAACATACTGACCCAAAATCCATAGATCCCTTATGTGTTTGGTGTGTTCCTTTTTGGGGAGAAACCCTCCTTTATTTATTTTTCTTTTTTCTTTATGTGACGCAGCCTTACTTGGAAACATATGAATTGACATAGGGGCTTTACAAGTTGGCTCTCATATTTTTTTTTCTTTTTAGGTGTGATGTCCTTCATAAGTGTGATCTATCTTAGCATATTACATTCCTCTTAGTGGCTTGATGTGATGCACTGCATCCCCTAAGTTGTGAATATACTATTCTTTTATTGGTCCTCTCTTGGAGACATTAGACATAATGTTCCTTAAGTGACAAACCTTGCATGAACTTAATAAGACCTCATTTGAACATTTCTTTTACATTTTACATTTTCGCATTCACATGGCCACCTTGCATAATGCAACTTGCATGCCTGTGGTACCTTCACATTTTTTCATGGGTTCTAAGCATACAAATATTTTCTTGTCTCATGAAGTACAAACCAACATTTTCCCTTGTGGTGCCTTATTAATGTTATCAAGAGGTATAAATTTGATATGGTTGAGCAGGAATCCCATTTAGCTACATGACTTTCCCCATAGCCACCTATGTGTTTGTGAATGCATACCAACTAGTGTATGTTTCTCAGCTTTTGGGTCTTCTCACCCAATGGATTGCCATGAGTTATGTCACCCCAGAATGAGTATCCATTCTCTTTTTCTCACAAACAACCTAGATCTAATCCACAACTAGTTGGAAAAATAATTGTAGCTTGATCTGATTCCCCCTTTTCTTATCTTTCTTTCTCATGTGCATTCCTTTTCTCTTATATTTATTTTTTCATGGGATCTTCATCCTAGGGGCTTGATCATCCCTATCGATCATGGTTATTCCATCTTGCTGGCATAAGTGAATTTGGATTCTTCTTTATATGCATGACTACTTTAGTGTGAGTTTGAAGCAAGTTCATCCTGTCACTAAAGTGGGGGCTAAATGTACCATATAAAAATGGATCATTGACACTTTCATGGTTATTTAGGTATTTCTCTTATGGTGTTTCACTTATCTTGCTTTGATTTAATGTTTCAATGTAACTTATGCATTCACATTAGGTCCTAAACATTCAAATAATGGCATCTTGTGAAGGTGTTGTGAAGTGTTGTAACATATTTCTACACTTTTCTAGACTCTTCTTATTACAATTCACCTAAAATCACCTTTCCATCACTTTTCAAGTCCTATTTTAAAGTGTTGTAAAGTCTTGTAACAATATTTCACTGTTTTCTAGGCTTGTTATCACTATTTACACCTTTCTTACACTTTATTTGACCCCTTTATGCACTCATAAGACTTAATTAATTGTATTTTTTAATGTAAACCCAACAAATAACGTTAAATGTAAGTTAATTCCCAACACCCACTTACAAGCCCAAGGTGGGACCCATTCGCCATGGGTGGTGAATGAGTCCCTCTTGGCTCCAAATTTAAAATAATTCAAATTTTCTTTCAATTTTTAATTCAAAAAGACCTTATCTTAGCATATGATGAGGTATTATTGGGATATTAGGGCATAAGTGTGTATAAATAAGTGTTTTTCTTCTCATTTCAATCCCCATTCACCTAATTCATTCAAGCACTCACCAAATTCACTCATTCACTAATTACATTCAAGCATCATTCAATCAAGCAAACATGAAGCATCTTGGACCAGCCTTTGATATATCTTCAGATTTTTTCAACAAGGTTGGTGAACTTAGGATACTTTCATGTTATTGAATCATCATTCCTTGTTCATTCCATTTCATTTCTTTATTAATGGTTTGATTACCAAAGTGGGATTTGGCCAAGGCAAATCCTTATACTCTAACCCTTAACCATTTTCCCCCTTTTTCATGTGTGTTTGCAATTTTTTTTATGTAGATTTGTTAAGAAATTAAATGTTGAAAAGTGGAAAAGAAGTCAAAAAAGTGTTTCAAGTCAAGTAAACCCTATTTCAAGCTTGGAGACAACCTACAGTCTATTTTCTATAGATTTGACTCTGTCAACCGAACAAGAAGAGAAGTCCAAATCTGTAGCTACAAAATAGACCTTTGATTTCACATATTTTTGGAGGAGGAATGATTCACCATCAATGGAAAATGAGTCCCACCCTAGGGCTAAAAATTTTGATTTTGGAAAAATCCAATTCCCGACAGTCAAAAGCAGGATTGATTCGCCATCAATGACGAATGATTCCCACTAGTAATCTACACTGATTTCTGCTAGCTTTTAAAGCCTTCCATATTTAGCATTCAATTCCCAGGTGCACTCTGTTCAACCTCTTTCGATTCTATTTTTCATTTGTTCATGTTTTAGTTCATTCTTGCATACCTCACTATGTTTTCAAACATTGTACATTTCATTAGTTTTGCATTCATAATCAATCAATTCCATTGCTTAGTTGCACCTAGATCATTGCATTTAATCATAATTCCATCTTGAATTCCTTTTTTTGAGTAAACCACCTCAATTTTTTGGTTCTATCTCTCTACTTTTACGTGAAAAATCCTAAGAGTGTAAGAGAAGTCCATAGAACACACCACAACATTGATGGTTCATTTACTTATGTGATTCACTAATGGGAGGTGACTTAGGAAGCTCACTAATTAAAGGAGATCCAATTTGTGTCACCATAACCTCAACAAAATTGTTCTTACGTGCATGATGTCTTATTGAAGAGGAGTCTGATGTCATTTCATCTAATCAAGCCTCATTATATGTGTCAATGTTTAGATTTTCTTTCACCATGATATCCTCCCTAAGAGGAGAGTTTTTAGGAGAACTACAAACCAAATGTTCTTGACATTCAAAGGTTGTTTTTTCTAAAATGACTTCATCACAAGTAGGGGAATGCTCAATGGTTGAATTATCTTTCTCAATAAGGGTTTCCCTAGGTGAAGGGGGACAACTAAAATTTTCATGATCTCCATTGATTGTGTTTCTAATATAAAAGTATCTTCTTCACCACTAGGAGAGATACTAGGAAAAGAAAAAATGTTATTTTCATGATTACCTATGGTTGTGTTGTCTTGTTCATCAATGTATTGTCCACTAAGAGAGGTAATAGGAGAGAAACAACTAGGAATCTCAAAACTCTCAATGATTATTTTTTTTGACACCAAAATATAATAGGAGAGATATTACGAGAAGAACAAATATGATCATTAGGAATTTCTAAGGTTTTATTCTCTTTTACTAAAACACTCATAGAGGGAGGGGATATGAAATGTTTCTTAGCATGCCTAGATATGTAAGACACTGACATTGTTTTAACAAAAATGAAAATCACTTTTAACCATCGCATGCAATGTTTCAACAATGTAAACAATGTATATCCAAAAATGCAAAACACTTTTATCCCATGTATGCAAAACATTAAGAATGCAAACAATTTATATCCCAAAATGAAAAGAACTTTTACCAAACTTATGCAAATTTTTATGAATGTAAACATTGTATATGCAAAAATGAAAAGTACTTTTATCCATATGATGCAAAGTTTCAGAAATGTGAAATTTTTTCAGGTCTGATGATGCTTGTAATTGAAATGATTTAAAAAATGAGAGCCCTAAATTGATGTTTTTGACCTAGATGAATAAAATAGATGTTCCTGAAACTTTCCAAAATTATAGTATATGTTACTAGGAGGCTTAGAAACCATAGGAATGAGGTTTTTAATGTTGTTAAAAGTAGTTTAAAATGTGGACTAGGACTAATTTTCCCAAGGTGGCGAATGAGTCCCATTTAGGGTTTTATTCAAAAATTTAGAAATTTTCAATTAATTTTGATGCTTTTTAATTTTTATGACTTGTAACCTAAATGAAAATTCAGTTTTGAAATGTTTATCAATGATTTGAGATGCAAAAATGAAACACATATGCACTTTTTGAAATGAAAGCACAGGTGCGGAAATACCTTCCTAATGCAAAATACTCAAGAAAGAAATGCAAGAAAAACATTCATTTAATAGATAAAACTCATTGGGATGCACATTCAAAAAGAAAAAGCAATAGACAAAAAATATAAAACACAAAGATAACACCAGATTTATGTGGGAAAACCATTACGGGAGAAAAACCCACACACCAAGTAAATCCACTTTGTATTATAGTAAAAATATTACATATAGAGTTACAGACTCCACTCTCAGATGCTAACTCACAATAGCAAAGAAATCCCTTGATCGACCTCAATCTCTTATTACAATTCAAACTTACACTATTAAAATGCTTGCAAAGAATACAGTGTAAAACCATTCAACCACCCTCTTCATTGATCCGCACACTATTTAATTTTGATATAAAGAATTTGAATTTACATTCAATATGTCCTATTGTTCATCTAATTTGATTTGATCTCGATCACCTCTGCAAATAGTGACACTATCATGAAGATAAAATATCCATTTAATTTGTCACTAGAGTAGTTGTTCCAATGTCGGTTACTATGCGAGCTTCTCACGTTCACACTGATGGTTGCCACACAATTCACAACAAGGATTTTAATTTCAAAATCATCTACTTGGTTATTGCCATCTAGCCTTCTCAAACTATTGGATCCCACCACAAAATTATTCATGAGCCACTGAGTCAACCATCGCCATATTCGGGAGACAACATATCCTCTCCCTCCAATGTAAGCAAGTCCCACCAATGTATACTTTGCAAATTCATGATTATGAGTTCATTGATGAGACAAAGTTGAGGACCCTACCAAAGTCCATGAGTCCCACCGATGAGATTCATCAGTCTAATAGGAAGACAAACATTAAAATCTCATTGACATAGCCATGTCCCACTGATATGCCAATCTCTGATGTCGCCAAGTCAGGAGAAAATTGAACTTCAGAACCTAATGTCAGAGGTTACGAAGTTCTCAAAATGTGTGACATCCAGACACCAAAGAGATTTCCAAGTCACTAAGTTATGAAAGTCAAGAGCCCTATGACATAGGTTCCAAAGTTTGGAAATCCAACAATCCCATGACAAGCTCAATGTCTCTAAGTTATGATCTTTTAGAACCTTGCGACTTAGTTTCAAAGTTCAGAATTTTGGTGATAGTCTTACAATGAAGGAAAAATAAGGGAAAATTTCCAAGTCTTTAAGAGAGGTTCAAGCCAACAAGTTGAGACATATTTTCCAACACTTTCACTAACGCAAAACTTTGAAACCCTAGAATGCTAATTAACTAATGCAAAGTCAATGCAAGATAATTCTAAGAGGATGATGGAATCCAAATCATAAAACAAGGTATTCTAAATGCAAGTTCACCAAAATGGAAAAAAGAATTTTGTCTCCACTAGGTTTTAAGACCTAGGGAAACAATATTCTATACTTCACATTCAAGGATTTAACCCTAGAGATCTCACCCCAAGAATAGAATAGAGGCAATAGATCTGATAATAAGGTATCCTAGGGTATGATTTTATATTACAAGAGGGGTTCACCACTAAGTAAGAACTTGGAAAGACTAATTCAATGTAATATGCAATACTAAACCCTACCTAGAAATACAAGTAAAACAAAAATGAAAGATGCAAGATAGAAGGTGTGCACCTGGAAACTTGATGATGACTTAAAAAATCTTTGAAATTATGAAAAAAATAATTTTCTAGCCTGGTGGGACTCATTCGTCATTCTGGGTGAATTGGTCCCAAATCTAGGTTTCTACACAGGATCAAGTTTCAGCCAAATGTGTATCCAAGTTTGCAAAGATATCTAAAAAACTCCTACAGTGGCACTCATTCGCTACTCTTGGTGAATGAGTTTAGCTTGGATTTTCTATAAATTCAAAGTCTAGATCTACTCTTCTCAGTCTACTCAATCTGTTCCTCCAAGTTCTTGTATTTGAAAATCTAATTTTGGGGCTATAGATAACCTTTTAGTGAAGATTTTTACCTTGCAAATCAGGATAAAACTCCAACATGTTTGCAACCTAATCTTCAATGATCTCCAAGTCTTAAAATCAAATAGATCAACAATCACACAAAGGAAGAGAGAGAAAATGTTAATTGTTAGGGAATAAGGGTTTGTCGTGGTCAAATATCGTTTAGGTAATTAAACCAAATGATGAGACAATGAAATGAAGGTATGAAACATGAATGCAAGAGCATGAATCATGGAAAATGATACCTTGAATGATTCCTTGTAGATTATGTCTTGTAAATCTGCAACTTAACATGAAATGGCCATGAGGGATGTAGATCTTGATCTTTGACAATATATAGGAATGGAACAATGGTAGAATATGGGTCTTCAATGCTAAATCACAACACTAGCTCAATAACATGCTTGATGCTTGATATTATTGACATGATAAATAATCTTCCCTTGTGAATGCTTGAATGCTCTTGTTAACTCAGTTTTCTATAATGAATGCTCTCACAAAATTCTTGGATGAAAATGAGTGAAAGAACCTTGTATTTATACATAATTATGCAATAATTCCCCAAATTACAACACTATAAGGCAATATCAGATCTAGGAGGATAAAATCCTACCAATAATTTGAATTAATTTCAATTTTGGGCTACATGAGAGTCATTTTCCCAAGATGGAAAATCAATCCCATCTGACATAATATATGGGACCAAAAATCAAAAGTTCTTAGAAAGGTGTAAAAACAAGTTTGGGGCCCAAAAATATAGGTGGGACTCATTCGACCAAGTTGGTGAATGAGTCCAGATCACTAAATATGGGCCACACAATCTAGAAACACTTGAATTATGATTGGTGTCGGGATTACCCTCGGAAAGATGCAATCAATGAGGCTTGTTGATGAAAAATGGGGCCAATTAAAGCATAAGAAAGCCCAATTGTTGATGAAAAGCCTAGAGAAATGTCAAAGTGAGTTACAACACTTTACAACACTCCACATAAGGCAAGATTAAGGTTGATTATGATTCAAATTATGTTTATTATGGTTAGCTAATTGATAAAACCTTAGAAAAGTGTGAAAGTGTGTTACAACATGACTTCACAAAAAAATTTCAAGGCACCATTAAGTTACATTAGTTCACAATGGCCCTAGACCTAATGAGAATGTGTTATTCACATTACAACATTAAATCAAGGCAACATTAAGCCAAAATCACAAAGAGGGCCCAAACAAGTCAGAAAAAGTAGAAGGGTTACTTTTTTGTGACTCTAGGAACTATGGTGACTACTTTTCATGCAAGAGAAGAGAGGAATTACTAGATAATTGATAGTGGATGTTCAAATCATATGACAGGTGATAAGAGTAATTTTGTTAAACTTCAAAAGTATGATAGTTTTCTTATTAAGTTCACTAATGATACATGTACTAAGACATGTGGAAAAGGTTAAATTAGTTTTGATGTCAAGCATAAAATAGATAATGTTATTTATGTCAAGGGTCTCCAACATAATCTTCTTAGTGTATAATATATGTGTAGAAAAGGATACAATTTGGTGTTCCTAAATGATAGTTGTGAAATAAGAAGAGGAAGATTGGGAACTTTGGTAGCTACAGGTAGAATGACAAAAGGTAATATTTATTAGCTTAAAGCTAGTGGTGCTAAATGCTTTATGTATCAAATCAATGAAAGCTGGATATAGCGTAGAAGAATGGGTCACATCAATTTTGAAAGCCTAGCAAAGATAAATTCTACTAATTTTGTGAGAGATCTATCAAAGATTACAAAGCCTGACAATTCAACTTGCAAGGAATGCCATTTTAGAAAGCAAAAAAAGAAGTGGTTCAAGACTAAAGAATATTCTATTGTAGGTCCTTTGGATATGGTACATATAGATCTATGTGGACCTACCATAATAAAAAGCTCTCAAGGTGACAAGTATTTTATGTTATTGATTGACGATTATTCTAAAATGACTTGGGTGACATTTCTTAAAGAAAAATTAGAAGCTCTAGATAAGTTTAAATCATTTAAGTCTATGGATAAGAATGAAAATGATGTGAGAATCATGTGCTTAAGGTTTTATAGAGGTGGTGAGTTCACCTCCATTGAGTTTAACAGATTTTGTGAAGATCATGGAATTAAAAGGATTTTGTCAACTCCTAGAACTCTTGAACAAAATGGAGTTAGGGATAGGAAGAATAGAATAGATCAAGAAACTACTAGGACTATGATGAAGGAAGAAAGTATATGTGATGTATATTGGAGAGAAGCGGTTTAGAGGTCAAGCAAGAGTGATCAATTCAAAGACTCCCTATGAGTTATGGTATAGTAAACCTCCTACTATGAAATATTTCAAAGTTTTTGGAAGTAAATGCTATATCAGAAGAGATGAAGAAAACTTAGGAAAGTTTGTTGCAAGATCTAATGGAGGAATATTCCTTTGATACTCTGCAAGAAGTAAAGCATACTAGTGCTCTAATAAAAGGATGAAGAACATTGTTAAAAGTGCAATTGTCAAAGATAAAGAACCACATCAGATTTTTATATTGATAGAAGGATGTGAATCTGATGAATCCCCTTGCAATGAAGAAAAAAAATAAGAGAGAAAAAAAGATGATAGTTGAAGAGGAAAAAATCTAAAATAAATCCCTAAGACTCCTAAGTATGTGCAAAAGTATCATTCTAAAGATCAAATCATTGGAGATAAGAGAAAAGGTGTGTTGACAGGAAGAAAATATGATCTAAAAGAGGAATAGGTAAAATTTTGTTTACTTTTAGAGGTGGAACCTAAAACAATGATTGAGTCATGCAAAGATGAGAATTGGATCAAGGCTATGAAAGAAGAGTTGGAATAGATTACGAAGAATCAAACTTGGGAATTGGTCCCAAGACCTAAAAAGAAGAATGTGATAGGAACTAAATGGCTTTTTAGGAACAAGTTGAATGAGGATGGAAAATTTTTTAGAAACAAGGCTAGACTTGTGTATAAGGGATACTCACAAGTAGAAGGAATAGATTTTGAAGAGAGGGTATGTGCAGGATCATGATGGGCCAAAAAACGGCAATATGATGTATATGTGGCTGACGGCTACTTTTTTACCCAAAATTGATGAAATGAAAAGGGTTTTTACAGAAGATTCTCAGCTTTCCACCGATACAAATTTTGCTTTACTTTGAATTTAATAAGTAAATATTATTCATTTTCTATTAAAATTACGACTAAAGTACTTATTGATAGGCTAATTGAGAAACATCTATAGCTTTCAAACGGTATCACATTTTTTCAATCCAAAACATGCGTCACATTATATGCTTCGCATACTATAGGATTAAAAAAATAAAAAATGAATTTCATGAAGTTTTGACCAAGTTAAGGTGGTCACACATATAATTTTTTATATTTGTAAAAAATTTGTAATAAAAAATTCATAATTAATTATTTACTTGGAAAAAAATTACAAAAAAATATGCATCACATTGGGGCATGAGTCCTCTACTTATATCTAAAATATTATAAAAAAATATTATCATTTTATTGTGGTTAGGGTGGTCAGACATACACCTACTTATTTTTTCCCTGAAATTTAAGTACCACTGCATTGAAATTTCAAATTTTCACCAAATATATATATATTTTAAACATACCTAGAGTAGTTTAGAAACAACATTCAATTTTCTACAGATTCTATTCTTACACATTTTTGAAATAATATACATAACTTATTCAAATTTTTACATCAAGTTTCCTAACTCTGATTTTTCTAAATTTTTTGCCACTTAAGGGCCTATTTTTTCCATGATGATCCTACACATACCCGAGATTTTTTCTTAAATGTCATGGATGGAAGCCATTATAATTTTTTTTGCATTTGCATCACCTAAAAACTTCAAGGTTTATTAGATGGATGTGAATTTTGCATTCTTGAATGGTGAGTTAGAAGAAGAGGTGTACATTGAACAACTAGAAGGATTTTAGTTATCAGATGATGTTGATATGGTTTGGAGGTTGAAGAAGGCATTGTATGGACTCAAAAAAAAATTTAGAGATTGGTATGCAAGGTTAGATAAGTAATTGTTGTAGCAATGATTCAAAAAAGGTACTGCAAATAACAACCTTTACTTCAAGGTTGAGGGAGCATAAATCCTAATCGTGGTAGTGTATGTGGATGAGATTATCATTGGAGGAAATGAAGGTGTGTGCAAGAGGTTTTTGGAGGAGATGAAAAAATATTTTGAGAGGTCAATGTGCGAGGAGATTAATTTATTCCTTGGATTACAAATCACTCAATCAGAAAAAGGCATTTTCATTTCATGGTCAAAGTATGTCAAGGAAATTATGTTGAAGAAGTTTGGAATGGAGGATTCTAAACCAGTGTGTACCCCTATGGTTACTAGTTGTAAGTTGAGAAAAAATGATGAATCTCCTAAGGAAAAAATCTATGGATTCTAAACCAGTGTGTACACCTATGGTTACTAGATATCAAAGGGGGAGAGAAAAAAAGAAAAAATCTATGCAAGTGTTGTCAAAAGGGAAAGATGTTTCCCTTTGCCATTGATTTCAAAGGTGGGGAGAGATGAAGTTTGAAAAATATAAGGAAAAAATTGATGTCAAAGGGGAGAGTAATGGTTGAAGAAATCCTTAGATAGGGTGAAAGATTGCAGAGAGAATGGAGTTTGAAGATCAGAGGTAAAGAGAGAGTGAAGTGTACCCTGTAAGGGGGAGTGTTGCTTAATGTAGAGTCACTTTTTTTGTTGATGGTTTTTTATAGGCATTGTGTTGCCATCAATGACAAAGGGGGAGATTGTTGAAAGTATGCTACTGGTTTTGTCATTGATGTCAACCTCTAGTATGGTCAAGAAGATTGTTTCAATGTTGCACTATCTTGTCTTTAGTATTGTCATTGATGTCAACCTCTAGTGTCATATTCAATAGATATTGTAGATGTGGAGATTCTTCATATTGCAAACACTGCAATAATGATGAGAAGGTGTTGTAGTGAACATGTATTGGTGTTGCTGATGCAACTAGTTCACCTAGTTTCCAAGTGCTTTTGAAAAAATTTAAATAATAGAGTGTGTAGTGTGATAGAGGTGTTCTTAGTTTTGTGCTCAACATTTCTTCATGGTTGAAGTTATGCTTGTATGATTTGGATATAATGATTAGAGGTGTTCAGAGGTGTTATATCTAGAGTTTAATATTTTGGATTATTTTGTAGTGAAATTTGTGTTTGATAGTTTGCCAGTTTGTGTAGAAGGTTGTCTAGGAGAAATAAGATTGCTCCTCATTTCTCTATAGTAAGGTTTCTTATCTTGCAGATTTGGGAACATGATTTTATTGTCCATATTTATCTTCCCTTGAAGTTTACAATTTTGATTTGTTTCACAAGTATGGATTCAAAAGTTGTGTTCTATGGTAGTATTTTTGGTTGAATAGAATGATCGTGTTCTTTGTTTCAGGTGGTTGTGGAAGAGTTTTTGAATATTCTAATGCTTTTGGAATATTTTGAGAGATTGTGTGCATATGGTGAAGTGTTTTTGTGTGGTTTGTATGTTGTTTTTGGATCTAAAGAGAGGTGTATGTGGTCTCTTGTAGTGTTAGTTTATGTCGATTGACTTGGTGTGCAAGTGCTATTTGTGGAGTGTTGGAAAATATTCCTCAACTTGTTGGCTTGAACCTCTCTTAAAGTCTTGGCATTTTTCCCTTAGTTGGTCTTCATTATCGAACTATCGCCAAAATCTAGAACCTTGAAACCTAAGTCACGGGGTTCTGAAAGATCATAACTTGGTGACATTGCGCCTTTCATGGGATCACTAGATTTCCAAACTTTGGAACCTATGTCACAGGGTTCTTGAGTTTCATAACCTCCTAACATGGCGATCTCCATGTTGACACAATGTTCCAAGTTTTTGTAACCCTTGTCACAGGGTTCTGAAGTTTGAGTTTCTCTTGACTTGGCAACACTAGAGATCAACATATCGGTGGGACATTGCTATGTCGATGAGACTTTAATGTTTGTCTTCCCAATGGACCGATGAATCTCATTGGTAGGAATCATGGACTTTGGCAGGACCCTCAACATGGTCTCATCGATGAGTTGATGGTCATCAAGCTACAAAGTATACATAGGTGGGACTTGCTTACATCAAAGGAGATGATATGTTGTCTTTGCAATATGTCATGGTGGGATATGATAGGTTGATAAGGGAAGATGGAAATTGATCAAGCAATTCACATCCTTGTTGTGAATTGTGTGGTAGTCATCAGTGTGAACATGAGAAGATCACCTAGTAACTGACATTGGAGCAAATACTCTAGCAGAAAATTAAATAAAGTTTTGATCTTCATGACAGTGACATGATTTGTAGAGATGATCGAGATCAAATCAGATCAGATGAACAACAAAATGAATTGAATGTAAATTCAAATTCTCTATATCAAAATTAAATGGTGTGTGGCTCGATGAAGAGGGTGGTTGAATGGTTTTACATTGTATTCTTCTACAAGCATTGTAATGAAAGGTAATAATGTAACTACGAACTGTAATTGGTGAGTGAGGTTGATCAAGGGATTGCTTTGCTACTTTGAGTTAACATTTGAGAGTGGATTCTGTAACTTTATATGTAATATTTTTATTATACTACAAAGTGGCTTTACTTGGTGTGTGGGTTTTTCTCCTATAAGTATTTTCCCTTGTAAATCTAGTGCTATCTCTTTGTGTGATATTTTATGTCTATTATTTTCCTCTATGAATGTGCATCTCAATTAATGTAATCTATTAAATGAATGTTTTTCCTGCACTTGTTTCCTGAAGATTTTGCATTAGGAAGGTGTTTCAGCACTTGTACTTTCTTTACAAGTGGTATTAGAGCCTTGCTAGTTGTGTTATCCTTGTGAGTAGCACTGGTTTTTTGTGCTAATCTTGTTCAATGGGAGTCTTGCAAGAGAAGAAATGATTGTCTTGTTTACATTTTGAGATGGAAAGTACATCAAGTAAAGTAAAAATTGAGAAGTTCAATGGCAAAAATTTTGAGTTGTGGAAATTCAAAATGGAAGATTTGTTGGTGGATAGAGACCTCTAGATTGTTGTGTCTGGAACTATGCCACAAGGTATGAAGCAAAAAGATTGGGACCTTGTAGATAGAAAAGCTAGAGGGTTGATAAGGCTCTGTCTAGCAGATTTTGTTCTCTTAAACGTCCATGAGGAGAAGACTGCATCTTCATTATGGAAGAAACTTGGTGACATTTATCAAGGAAAGTCTCTAGTGAATCAGTTATTCTCGAGGAAGAAGTTGTACTCCTTGAAGATGGAATAAGGTGCATCTGTAGCAGACCATTTGAATTCATTTAATATGATTATTGCTCAGTTGGCTTTTGTGGGTGTGAAGATAGAGGAGGAGGATCATTGTATGCTTCTGTTATGTTCCTTACCTGACACTTGAGATCATTTGGTAATGGTTTTTGGAAGTAAAAAACATACTTTCAATATGGAAGATGTGGTTGCCTCACTGTTGTCAGAAGAAATGTGAAGGAATTATTCTAAAATGGCCAAGGAGGCGCTTGATGTTTGGGGTAGATAAAAGGAGAGAGGAAAAAGAGAAAGTCAAGTCTAAATCCAAATATGAAGGGAGATCAAAGTCTCCTAGTAAGAAGTCCAAGGTGAAATGTTGGAACTGTGGGTAGACTGGTCATATCATAAAGAATTGTAAGGAGAAGAAGAAGAAGAAAAACTCTTCAGACAATAACTCTTCTCAAAGTGACACAGATGCCTTCATTACTGCCTTGGAAACTTAAGCATTAGATGATGTCTAGCTAATTGACTCAGGTGCATGTTTTCACATGACATCTCACAGAGAGTGGTTCACTAAGTATGAAAAGTATGCTGGTGGAAAGGTATACCTGGAAAGTGATTCAACTCTAGAAATTGTTGGTCGTGAAAGAGATAGAATCCAATTCCCTAATGGAAGAATCAAAGGAATTGATTGCTTACTGCACATACTAGGTTTGTCTCATAACATGCTTTCTGTTAATAAGTTGAATGATGTTGGCATGCAAGTTTCTTTCTCGAGTGGATGATATAAGATGAATAGAGGCTCAATGGTGCTAGCTAAGGGTGCACACATAGGCACTCTATACAAGTTGGATGTACATCATGTTCAATGTAATATCATCTCTTTAAAGTCAAGTAAAGTTGCTTGTGTAGAGAAGGAGAATGAAGCTCCTCAAGGTGAAAATTCATTGGAGGTAAAACTCCTAGTAGAGAAAACCATGTTGTGGCATCATAGACTCAGTTGCATAGGAGAGAAAGGCTTAAAAGCCTTGAAATATAAAAATCTAGTTGAAGGGCTTGATGATTGTAACCTTGAGTTCAATTTTTATGAACATTGTATTTATGGAAAGCAACACCGTGTTTCATTTTATTTGAGTTGTCATAAATCTTCTGGTATACTAGATTATGTTCATTCTGATGCATTTGGTCTAGTGAATGTTCCTTCATTATCGAAGTCAAGATATTATGTTTCTTTTATTGATGATTATTCGAGAAGGGCGTTTGTGTATTTTCTAAAGAGTAAATCAAAAGTGTTCAGTCAGTTTAAAGAGTTTAAAAATTTGGTACAAAATCAAATTGGAAGGAAAATTAAATGCTTGAGGATGAACAATGGTGGTGAGTTTTGTTCTACATATTTCAAAAGGTACTACAAAGACCATGGGATTAAAAGGCATAAAACTATGCCTTATACTCCATAGTAGAATGGAGTTGTTGAAAGGTTGAACATGGTGCTAAGGGAAAGAGCGAGAAGTATGTTGAGTAGTGTTGGTCTAGAGAATTTTTTTTGGGATGAAGTTGTGGCTACAACATGTTACTTGATTAATCATTCACCTAGTTTATCCCTTGTTGACAAAACCCCTTTGGAAGCTGTGAGGTCTGGTAAGAAGCCCTCTCTGAGACATATTTGTGACTTTGGCTATGAGGCATATGCACATGTGTCAAATGAGAAGAGATCAAAGTTGGAGAACAAGGCTATCAAATGTATCTTCATTGGCTATGGTGTTGGTGTGAAAGGATACAAGCTTTGGATGCCTATTACTGAGAAGGTTTTGTACAATAGAAGTGCAATCTTTTGTGAGCTAAAACCTTTAGTAGTTGGTCTATAGTTAAAGACTGATAAAAAGGAAAAGAAGAATGATGTAGTTGAAATTTTTTGAACCCGAAATAAAGAGGAACTACAAAGTGTACCTGAAACTGAGTAGAGTTCTAGCAGCTCTAAGAGTTCTGAAGAAGAAGAACCACAACCTCAACCTCAGCCTATGAGGAGGTCTATAGGGTATGTGCAGGATCATGATGGGCCAAAAACTAGCAATATGTAACTGATATGATGGCCCATGTGGCTGACGACATTTTTTTACCCAATTGATGAAATGAAAAGGGTTTTTAAAGGAGATTCTTAGCTTTCCACCAATATAAATTATGCTTTTCAATATTTTATAAATAATTATTAATATTTTCTATTTGGATTACGACTAAAGTCCTAATTGATAGACTAATTGAAAAACATCTATAGCTTTCAAACGGTATCACATTTTTTCAATCCAAAACATTCGTCACAATCTATGCTTCACATACTATAGGATTAAAAAAAAATTATTGAATTTTATGAAATTTTGACCAAGTTAAGGTGGTCAAACATATGAGTTTATATTTTTAAAATTTTGTAATAAAAAAATAATAATTAATTATTTACTTGGAAAAAATTACAAAAAAATATTCATCACATCAAGACATGAGTCCATTACTTATATCTAAAATATTATAAAAAATAATTATCATTTTATTGTGGTTAGGGTGGTCAGATAGACACCTACTTCTTATTTTTTCCCTAAAATTTAAGTACTACTGCATTGAAATTTCAAATTTTCACCAAATAGATTTTTAAAAATAAATAAATAAACCTAGTAGTTTAGAAACTACATTCAATTTGCTACATATTCTATTCTTACATATTTTTGAAATAATATAGATAACTTACTCAAATTTTTATTTCAAGTTTCCTAATTCTAATTTTTCTAATTGTTTTGCCACTTAGGGGCCTGTTTTTTCCATGATGATCTTGCACATACCCTACACATGAAAAGCATCAACCGAATAGGTATGGATTTTCTATATTGGATTTGAACTATTCCCATGATTTGATTACTAGCACTAATGAGCCTAGGACTATGAAAGAGGAAATTAATGTCTGATTCAAATTCTACGTTGGAAGCCATGAATGAAGAAATGACATCTTTGAAGAAGAATGAAACCTGGGATTTGGTACTCTTTCCTAAAGGGTGAAATCTTGTTGGATGTAAATAGGTATTTAAGAAAAAAATTAGTCAGGATGGCAGTGTTGAGAAGTATAAAGCTTAGTTGGTTGCGGAAGGTTATTCCTAGGTGGAGGGAATTGATTATGGAGAAATTTTTTCTCTTGTAGCTAAGCTGACATCTATTAGATTTATTTTGTCACTTACAACAATGTATCACTTAGAGATCAAGTAGATGGATGTGAAGAAATCATTTCTTCATGGAGAGATGGAAGAAGAAATTTACATGTCCCAACCTAAGCACTTTGTTGAGAAAGGTAAAGAAAATATGGTTTGCAAGTTAAAGAAATTTTTGTATGGTTTATAAAGCAATTGCCTAGAATGTGGTACCAAAATTTTGACACCTTTGTGTTGTCATTGGGATTCATGAGATCAAAATTAGATCATTGTGTTTATTGCAAAAATGAAAATAATCGAGTTCTTATTATTTCGTTGTATGTTGATGAAATGTTGTTCATAGGAAATAGTAGGACTATGATTTATGATCTATAATCTCATTTGTCAGCAAAGTTTGAAATGAAAGATCTAGGTGCAATAAGGTATATTTTGGGGATGGAAATAAAAAGAGATAGAGGAAGTAGAAAGATTTGGCTCAACTAGAGTAAGTATATCAACACTGTCCTGGAGAGATTTGGTATGACTAATTGCAAGTAGCTAATTGTTCTAGTGTTGTAGGGAATGAAGTTATCTATTGAAGATTGTCCAAAATCTCCTAACGAGATGGAGAACATGACTAGAGTTCCTTATGCAAGTGTTGTTGGCATTTTTGTGTATACAATGGTCTATACAAGGCCATACATTACCCAAGCAGTGGGAGTACTTAGTTGATTTATGGCTAATCTAGGAAGACCGCATTGAGATGTTGTAAAGATAGTTTTCAAATATTTGAAGGGCACTTCATAGTATGCTTTGTGTTATCATGCAACTTAGTTTGATCAAAGAGGGGTATGTGTAGGATCATGATGGGCCAAAAAATGGAGATATGATGGGTATGTGTAGGGTATGTGGCTGACGACTTTTTTTTTACCAAAAATTGATGAAATGAAAATGGTTTTTAAAGGAGAATCTCAGCTTTCCACCAATATAAATTATGCTTTACTTTGAATTTAATAAATAATTATTATTCATTTTCTATTTGAATTATGACTAAAGTCATGATTGATAGGATGACTAAAAAACATCTATAGCTTTCAAACGGTATCACAGTTTTTGAATCCAAAATATGTGTCACATTCTATGCTTCACATACTATAGGATTTTAAAAAAATGAATTTCATGAATTTTTGACCAAGTTAAGGTGGTTAGACATACAAGTTTTTATATTTTTTAAAAGTTGTAATAAAAAATTCATAATTAATTATTTACTTGAAAAAAAATTACAAAAAAATATGCATCACATCGAGACATGAGTCCAAATACTTACATCTAGAATCCTATAAAAAAAATTATCATTTTATTGTGGTTGGGTGGTCAGACAAACACCTACTTATTTTTTCCTTGAAATTTAAGTACTACTACATTGAAATTTCAAATTTTTACCAAATATATATATATATATATATATATATATAACTCTAGTATTTTAGAAACTACATTCAATTTGCTACAGATTCTATTCTTACATATTTTTGAAATAATGTAGATAACTTATTCATTATTTTATGTCAAGTTGCCTAACTTTTATTTTTCTGAATTTTTTGCCACTTAAGGGTCTATTTTTTTCATGATGATTCTACATATACCCAAAGATTTCTTAGAATTCATGGGTATGTGGATTCTGATTGGGCAGAGGAAATTGACAGCAAAATATCCACTAGTGGATACATCTTCATGTTATTTGGTGGTGCAGTGAGTTGGATGAGCAAGCAGTAGACTGTGGTCGCTTTATCTACTACTAAGGGATAGTATATCGCAATAACACACACCTAAAAAGAATTTTTTTGGATTAGATTTGTGTTTTGATGTTGGGTTTAATGTAGGGCAGACTATGATTTGTTGTGACTGTAAGAAATACTATTTTTTTGGCCAAAAATCCCACTTTCCATGCTAGGATGAAGCATATCGATGTTCAGTATCATTTTTTTCATGATCTGGTGGAAGATGGAAAGGTTAATATTGAAAAAGTGGATACTTTGTAGAATGTCACTAATGCATTGACAAAGTATGTGAGCATAGAGAAGTATAGGTGGTGTGCCAGTTCGATGGGCCTTGGGGCCTATGGCTTTCAATAAATTCGAGTTTAGAGGAATCCAACAAGTCTTCGTTAAGTGGGAGCTTGTTGGAAAATACGCCTCAACTTGTTGGCTTGAACCTCTCTTAAAGACTTGGAATTTTTCCCTTAGTTAGCCTTCATTGTCGGACTATCACCGAAATCTAGAACCTTGAAACCTAAGTCGCAGGGTTTTGAAAGATCATAACTTGGTGAGATTGAGCTTGTCACGAGATCATTGGATTTGTGAACTTTGGAACCTATGTTGCGGGGTTCTTAAGTTTCATAACCTCCCGACATGGTGATCTCCATGTTGTCGCGGTGTTCCAAGTTTTTGGAACCCTTGTCACAAGGTTCTAAAGTTTGATTTTCTCCTGACTTGGTGGCATTAGAGATCGCCATATCAATGGGATGTGGCTATGTCAATAATACTTTAATGTCTGTCTTCCCGATGGACTCATGACTCTCATCGGTGGGACTCGTGGACTTCAGAGGGACCCTCAACCTTGTCTCAACGATGACTCGATAGTCATGATGCTGCAAAGTATACATCGGTGGGACTTGCTTACATTGGAGGGAGATGATATGTTATCTCTCTGATATGGAAATGGTTGACTTGATGGCTCATGAAGAATGTCATGGTGGGATCTGATAGCTTGATAAGGGAAGATGGTGATTATCGAGTGGATGATCGTCCAATTCACATCCTTGTTGAGAATTGTGTGGCAGTCATCAGTTTGAATGTGAGAAGCTCACCTGGTAACTGACATTAGAACAATTACTCCACGACAAATTAAATGAAGATTTGATCTTCATGACAGCAACATGATTTGTAGAAGTGATCAAGATCAAATCAGATTAGATGAAAAATAGGATGCATTGAATGTAAATTCAAATTCTTTGTATTAAAATTAAATGGTGTGTGGCTCAATGAAGAGGGTGGTTGAATTGTTTTACATTGTATGCTTTTACAAGCATTGTAATGGAGGGTAATAGTGTAAGTGTGAATTGTAATCAGTGAGTGAGGTTGATCAAGGGAGTGCTTTGCTACTTTGAGTTAACATCTCAGAGTGGAGTTTGTATCTTTTTATGTAATATTTTTACGGTAATAAAAAGTGGCTTTACTTGGTGTTGGTTTTTCTCCTGTAAGGGTTTTCCCACACAAATCTGGTGTTATCTCTGTGTGTGATATTTTCTATCTATTTTTTTTCCTGTGAATGTGCATCTTAATGAATGTAATCTATTAAATGAATATTTTTCTTGCACTTCTTTCTTGAGGATTTTTTATTAGGAAGGCGTTTCTGCACCTATGCTTTCCTTACACGAAGGTAACTCATGGATTGTGAATGTGTTTAGTAGCATGTTGATGTATATTTGGGTCCTAGTTAACCCTTGGTGTGGTCTTCCTTCACTACTTTCCATCACAGAAGTGTTTGGTGCCGACCTATTTTTGTGAACATTCCATGTTTTCGGTGCATACATTTCATTAAGGCTGACCCAATTGAGATTGTTTAGGTTGTAGATGGTATAAATGCAAGGTAAGTTGTTGGAGATGTGTGTGGATTTGTGTGGCAATTGTAAAATGTGAATGTGATCAAGTGTGGTGATCTGATTACAAGCTTTAATGCCTATGACTCTAGATATAGTGAGCCAAAGGTTGCAGATGATGCAAAGTTACAGTGGTTAATTTTCCTATTGCTCTAAGATAGTGAATCTCTATGTAAATTTTACTTCTATTCTTCTCTCTTCTTGGTAGTGACCCACTTGGCAGTGTGCCTTTCTTCTTTTTTGGGTAGTGAGCCTAATTGTATTCAATGTTGCTATTCATATATATGTGAGCTAATCCTCACTGTGGTTTTTCCCTTCTTCATTTTTTCACATAAATTTGGTGTTTATATGTGTTTGGATGTGTTTGCATTTCTATTTCATATGTTTACATTCTACTAATGCATGATAAGGGTTTAAAAGAAAAAAAGGCTTGGATGTTAATGAGGGATCAAATGTACAACTGATTCATGCCCCCTCTTAGTTTTCATATGCATCTAACAAAGTCTTTATAAAGAAATTAGAGGATCGACTAGTTCTAGACAAATATGAAATTGCCACTAAGTAATTGTTGGGTGTGAAAGTTACAACAAAGTTCTTAATATTCATCCAAGTGGATGTCGTTCAAATATTGCCACATGTCCAATTTTGGTTGAACTTCCCATGTTGATTAAGTGGTGTAACTACTAATAGTTTAACTTCCTTACTCAATTTATAAAAGGGGGAAGAGCTATTTGTTTTGGGGCATGGTTATGGATAGAGAGATAAAAGGAAGGAGAAGAAATATAGTTCCTTTAGCATGGAGAGGGGGTCATAGGTTGACATGAGGAGAGGTTGGATGAGTGGCTCAAATCAATACTGTGACAGAGAGAAAGGCCATGAAGAGAAGATCAAATTTGTAATATAAGAATGTGATGTATGTAATGTCTTGAAGTTGATTTTTTCTAATAAATAGAATGTATTCATACAAATATTTAATTAATTCAAATATATATATATATATATATATATATATATTTCTTTTATTTTGTTGAGAGTTATGTGGGTTATGTGATTTGGTTGTTTGATAAGACCCCCTAATCGGGGCTACATCAATTTAGTAGCTTTGTTAGACTTGCTAACTCCTATTTAATATTTATTCTTGGCTTCTCTCACATCATGTGGTCATTGCATGAGATCTACACACCAATAGGTGAATCTCATGGAGAAATATTAAAAAATGTACCTTTAAGAATCTCAAGAAACACCTTTGCAATTTCAAGAATACTTGACATTGTGCACCCATTTAAGATCTAAATAAGTGGATCTAACTAAGGACTCGACACTATACTTGAACTCAACATGAAATATCAATCATGTATCATCTTAATAATTTTGTAAAGTCAACTAAAGTTTCTCCTCTTGCAAGGACTTGAATGACATTATAAAAGTTTGAAAAAATAGTACAACTATACCCCAAGTAAGGAGACTCAATCACTTTGAACATAAACCGCTTAAATTTCTACATACACAAAGAGAGCTAGATAAATAATGCCGCATGAAGTGGATGACATATTTCTAGTAGCTCCATTTTTTTATCAAGTACAAGAAGGGGAAAACAAAAGGGTAGCTGATTATCAATTCACATGCTCATTATAGTGTTGGACTCTCATAGCTAAAATTTATTTGATTGTGATAATCTATACATAGGAAACACATATTTCTTATAGACTTATGTTATGATAATGTAAGGAAATATGTTTATACATCTTATATTTCTAACAAATTTCTCTACAAGATTGGACATCTACATGCTATAGATGGCATTCCACCATAGAAGCTCATCTAGAAGGTTCACTATCCCATGATAGTGAGACAATTCAATGTTACAAAGACAATAAAAAATCCAGCATTCCCTATAGCATTGCCAAGACTTCACATGTATACATGCATTGTCACCACATCAAATCTCAGTTTCCTTATACTATTCCTAAGGCTATAAATAGGAAGCCTAAGATTTATACTCCTCTATTGGCACTAATGTAGACTTGGAAATCTATTAACATGGAAATATTGATTGGACTACATATAAAAAGGCGCCAACATGATTGTGTGTTTGATGTGGTAGACATATTCTCCAAGATGCCCATCATTGTCACTTGCAAGAAAAGACATCATAATAGATGTTGCACACCCTTTCTTCATTCATGTTTTGGCTTATTTTATCTTTCCGATGTCCATTGCTCTTGACCATGACCCATTTTTTGTTAGTCATTTTTTGAAACCAATATGAACTGTGTTAGATACACAATTATACTAGGTGATCAATCTCACATTTATGCATCTACAATTAAATGCATTTCTACAAATGAGATAACAAACTTCTTTACATCTAACATGCATACAGGAAAGCCATGCATAATTCTATAGGGCATAGTCCTTTCAAAATATGCTTTGAATTGCAACCAGCAGCAACCCTTGAAATATCCTATTATGCATCATCCACATTAGAGTCGTGTGTGTAATAATGTAAAGTTCACAAAGCATATTTTTTTAATAGTAATGCCCGATCAATCCGGGGATTCAATCTGGGGGTCAAGCTGCAGACTTCTCTTATTCTTCTCAATCTGTGTTTCTACCGAAGGAGGTTGAGAGGATCTTTAGCAGTTATGGAGAATCCGGGGGGGGGGGGGGGGAAGAGTGACCACTCGACTATCTATATATAAGGAGAGTACATTTAGAATGTGCAACAATAGGTGGAACAAATACTTAACCAGCAATAGAAATACAAACTGCACAGCTCACCCATTTCAGGTTAGTCGTAAAGTTTGGTTGTATCTTCTAAAGGAACACTCATGGGTCCACATCAAGAGATGAAGCCTCTAGAATATGGTACTTAAGGCATTCTATGCTCAATTGGAGAGAACACCTTTTTCTTCGAACTCCAGAATACTTTGATAGTGTATTTGATATTCCATGCGGAACTCCTTTAAGACATATTTTCCTCCTCTTCAAGAATTAGTTGTAGTCCAACATCCTTCAGAATTGGATCTTACACATTGAAGTAACTAGTCTCTGTCAAGGAATAAATCAACCTGGAAGGCTTTTTATTTAATGAGCTCCTCCACATGGTCCACAATGAAAAGCTCCTTGTCCTCGTTTTCGTCCTCGTCAATGTAACCGATGTCACCTCCTTGCAACCACCGATTGTTGTCTATTGTTTTCTCTGTGCCCTTTCAATCGTTTATATAGCCAAAATTAATATTCTGTAGACTCTTCAAGCTTCTATAGCTCACCAGATGATAGAAAAGAGATTGTGCATAGATTATATTTTGTGTTTCACTAAGATACAATTTCAATGCGAACTGCTGTGCATATTTTCCATTAATGTTTACAATAACGAGAATTTATATGGTGTAAAAACACTCTACACAAGGAATATAGGTATATAAGACAATTATTCATAAAAATTTACGTCCCACCAGCTGTTTTATATTACTAATATCTCGACACAATCTCCGAAGAAGAAAGGAATTTTTGGCACGGTTGGCCCGATCAATAATGCTGGACGAATTGAGCAATGCATTTTGGCCTTACCCAGATTTAATCAGTCCAAACAGCGATTCCACTCTAATTCAAATTATAAATTGGATGTCCTCTTCCTGCTTACCTACAACATTTCTCATCAGAACAGAAAATGGCGAAGAAATTGTTTTGCCTAGTGTTAGTAATAGCATTGGCAGTGGCAGTGGGCATGTCAGGTAGAGCAGAAGCAGGGGCTGAACAGTGCTATTCTATTCAGTGCACCAGTGATTTGGATTGTAGCGGATACAAGGACGGCGATTCTGGCCGACTACCCTTACGTTGCTGCGAATTCGGACTATGTGGTCCAGGAGTCGGATATTGTTGTGTACCCAATTGATTTTAATCCCACATACAGACTCTTCTCGCATCTCATGTTCATCCTACCACACTTTATTCTCTAGCAGACTTTTCTCAAATAAATGATGCATTTCACCCTTTACCTCTGTTTGGACTAATGCAAATCTAGTTGTGTTTAATTTATATGTTTATGGTATTCTTTATTTAGTTTTGTGTTTATTAGGATAAGAGTGTTTTCAATGTATATATAGAAAAAAATTCTAATGTTGGATAAAGTTAAATGTCTTGTTTTATATTTTTTCATTTATTCTATCATATGCATGCTCTTCTCTATAGTAGTCATTTATCCTCTTTCTCATATTCATATATATATATATATATATATATATATATACCTAATTCATTTATTTATTATTTTCATGCTTGCATTTGTTCTCATGCACATGTTATCCATTGGTATTTAGCCTCTTTTCTATTCTGGCATTAGTTTATAGTTATAGAATCATTTAAAATTAAGAGGGATAATGTTTTTGATAGGAAAGGGCCTATGAACCCAACCAAAAGACAAAACTAGGCCTACCGCTCAACATAACTACCACCGTGAAACATTTGGGGAAAAAAATAGACCAACACCTTGCAACAGAACCACCACCTTAACCAACATAAAACAGTAGGGACCAAAAAACAGAGCTCAGACCTATAAATCGAGGGGCAAACAAGCCCAGAGAATACCAAAGCCCAAAAACCAAAAAAACAGAGACACTAATGACCCAATTACTTTCTGGGATTACAAATTAGGTTTCATTCTTCAACCAGTTGGTCCATCGTACTGGTAGTTCTCTCATCCAGTTGCACCTCCTTAGCCTAAGAGGAGTTCGTCTTTCTACGACATTTCCTTACCTTAGTCACACCATTCACAGTACCAAAAATAGCCCTCCACATGATTCCCTTCATTTATTGAAAGCCTTGTAACTTATTGTAAGAAGGATAATGTTTAAATTAACTATTAATTCAAGGAATATACATGATTTCTTAGTTGTTTCTAAATATTAAATATTTATTACATGTCACTTGATTGTTACACACACAACGCATTGGCCATTTACTATTAACTACCAAACCCTTTAATATGTGTTATTTCCATGTATTTTTATTTTCTACTATAACTATGAATCCAACCCCCTCAAATGAGAAACTCAAAAACAAAATCTACTTGTATTTAGCAAGAGTAGTTGTTCTAAATAGGCTATGGATGATTTTAAATTCAAAGCTATGAGTAAAAAAAAAAAAATGAGGAAGATAAAAGTGGAAAAAAATATGAATGAGTCTACAAAGAAGAGAGAAAATCGTTTGATTTGTTGAATGATAAAGCCTCATGTTTGATAGGTAGAAACAAACATGAGATTTTTGTATTAGGTGTTTTAGTTTCTTTTTATTATGTTGTTGCTTTATTTATTTATTATTATTTTCTATGTTAGGTGTGTGTGTTAGGTGTTCAAGTTGTCATTTTATTTTTACCTTTTTCTTATTAAAAAGTCAAATGATCTTTTGTAAGAGTGGATATTTAAGTTTGTATTATCTTTTTACTTTTCTCTTATTAAATCTCTTGTGCATAACAAAGAGGATAGACAATAAAAACAATGAAAAATCACAATGAAAAATATATCATGAATTTTCCAAATGAAAGTGATTTGTTTTATCTATTATATTAGATATATATTAGCTAGAAGATAATGATTTTGATTTTTTCATCAAGTTTATTTCAAATAAATAAATGTTCACAAAATAATTGTGTGTATATATAGATACAAACATATATAGACATATGTGTATACACTCTATTGTCGAAGTTTGGAAATGTAAGTGTGATGACTAAAATTGTATACATTGCATATTTTTCAAGTTGTTAAATTCTAAAAGGATAAATAAGTTTTAAATGTGTATTAAAATTTCCATACAACCTCAACTTCTACATCAAATATAATAATATATTATTGTAAACTATAGAAAAAATGAAATTTTAAAAATACAAGGTGAATGATGGGTAAAGGCATGATAATAGGGATCAAAATGGTGTTAAAAATGGTCAGTTTTTCCTTCAAGTCAACAAAAGTGAATCATCAATAAGTAATTTGGCATACTCGTGTTAAGAAAATGGTAATATGATTCAAATATATATATTAGTTTTGGGTGATCCCACAATAGTGGTTTACAATTTTTGGCCAAACTGGACACTGATATTTTATTTTTTAACACAATCTCCACATTCGGGCACCTATAGCGATTAAACCGTAAGGAATTTGAAGATGATGCAAACTAGAGTCTTGTCATATTTTGTCTATAGATTCTAAAAATATTTTTTTCAATTTTTTTGGAATAA
>VDFB02047397.1:31769136-31787889 GCA_007258455.2 Sequoia sempervirens
TTGTTTAAGGGGAATGTCACCATGTACTTCTTCCCACATGCGGGAAAGAATAGTAGTGACTCTATCTGAGGAATATGCACTAGTCCTCTCAAGTTCATCTTTTAGTTTTTCTAGACTATGCAATATTAACATGCATGGTTCATTATATATCCCCAGGTTTGCACCCTGTGCTAATGAATCTCTTATTTTTTTTATCTCATTACTCGTATTTGCAAACAAAGAATCTGGCACAAGTGGAACATGATCTACATTTTCCATGTTATATATATATATATATATATATATATATATATATATATATATATATATATATATATATATATATATATGTCTGATACACCTAAAAAAACAATGAGACTTTGGTAAATAATATATCTAGATAAAAAGAATACAAATCTAAAATAGAACTTGTAATAATTCATCTACTCATCAGTAATATTTTCATACTATTAACTTGATTTAAAAAGAATTGGAAGACAACTATAATACATAACATAGCATCCTTAAATGGTTCAAATTATAAACGAAACGATGAAAGAAAGAATAAGAATACAAAGATTAAAGTATAAAATCATTTGAAAATAACTGGGGATAAAAATATTTAATCTAATAGTTGTTAACATAAATGAACTTCAATTATATAGCCTTGAGAACATCAAAAAATTATAGATTGGAAAGAAAAATAAATATGTCATATTACTTGAATCAAATCTAATAAAGTTTTACTTTATTGCATACTTGTTATAAATATCTCACATAAACCAATGAAACTCAATGTGTCTCCAAATTACATAAGAATAGAGAACCTAAATGTGAAAAAGAAAAAGAAATTAAAAATCCATCTTTTTGTAATGAGTTTGTTAAAATTTAAAAACATTCAAGAACCCCAAAATAGTTTGAAATTGATGAGCATAATAGAAAATTTTGAAGGCAAGAGGTCATCACAAACCATTCGGTTGTGGGCTTCAAAAAATTTCAATGAATGGTTTTCCAATAAGATGTATTAACCAAAATATTCCAAATTTTTATACAATTACTAAAGATGTACAAAATGAGACCTTTACTAAATAAATTTCAAAATGCATCATTAAATGTATATTAACATCATCCGCACTCTAATTAAAAACATTAAAAACAACACGGAACACAAAGAGATGAAATTAAAAAGTTCCAACTAATGATGTTATAATAATTTCTATTACCATGTTTTGGTACTTACGATTATTCTTGTTTTTGTAACTTGGTATTTCTATTTGTAGATTTTCAACTTTTTATTATGTAAATCATTCTTTGATACCCAAGTAGTTTAAAGGTTTTCTTGAATCTTATTTAGTTTTTAGATTTAAGTGCTTTCTCATTGTCTAATTTCTTAATCAAATCTAAACATTTTTCGATCCTTATTTCCTTCTAATACCAAAATCATCCTCTTTTCCTAACTATAAGAAGTCATAGTTCAATCCCACCATGGTTGTGAATCAAGCTAAAATTGGTATGATTGGGAATATGCATGATACTAAATTTATCATAATGGAGAAGAATCATTTGACCATGAGACCCTTGTTGAGAAAATGGTAATCAAGATATAGCTTTGATGCACACAACCTTTCTTTGGATCTTGAAAATTTGGCTAGTAATATTAATCCTAGTACAATGATTGATCTCCTTCATATACTATGTTGATTAATAAGCTATGAGGAAAGAAAGTACTTAAAGTTAAATAGGTAAAAGGATAAGCTCAACAATCCCTTTGAGTGATGTGCCATTTTCCCTCCATCCCAAGCTTCTTCTTCATGTATTCCTTCTTATTGTTTTACTCCTATCTATCTTATGCAATTTATTTCTCCTTCCACCAAATCTCCCCAAATTTATCCTCTCCTTTTTCCTAGATCTCATCTCATGCTTACTTATTATGATGCACATAGTTCTCTTGTCTCCACATTAGTTCTCATTAGTTTTGTTTACACTTCCCATGTTCCCCTCACTGTGATATTCCTATGCAAGTCTTTGTCACTCCACACTCATTTATTATGTCACAATAAATTTATACACCACCTTCCATTTCTTCTTGCCACTTTCATTCATGTCCTTAATCCTAGTGTGCCTCTATCTACCCTTGACATTAATGTTTAAAGGCTTGTTGAGATGAAAAGTAATGTTGATTCCTTACCTAATGGAAACAAAAAAAGACATACATATAAAAATCAAACACAATTCAATTTCTATTGAAAATTTTACATATCCATTTTTGTTGGATTTTTTGATCCTAGATTTGAGATGCACAATGTTAAAGGAGATCCCATGACACATTCAAGGTTCTTTAGTGCTACATATTTGGATTTTGTGTATGATGACAAGTTATTGGCTAAGTTCTTCCCATGAAATTTAATAGTATTATCTTCCATTTGGGTCTATTTTTTAATATTGAAATTGGTCAATGCAAATATTGGGAATGTTGGATTGAAGTTTATTATTTTAGATTTTTTGACTATAAACAAGGATCTACAAAGTATATACATTCTTAACATTTGCATGTGCAAGTGAGATGAATGTTAAGAACTAAAGTTGTTAGAGGCTACCGCACTTAATTATGGATCTTCTAATGCTTCATCTACATCATCCTACCCTTGTAAATTTGAAAAGAAAAATTATTTCCAAAAGGATAGTAAAAAATAATGGAAATGACCATTGAACAAACTATACATTATAAATGTTTCTAATATAATTATGACTCTAAAGCCTCCAACTTTTTCCTTTGTAAAATGTGCTTCAAAATTTACTTAGTACTTGCATGATTACACTTCCCCCTATTAGGCCATTAGATAAATCTAAAGTTATTCCCAAAAGATATAATGAGAAAGAATTTTGTTATTAAATTGTAGAGTTAATAGTAATTATACTCAACATTTTATGGGATTAAGGAATAATTGATTAAGGATTTGATTGATAAAAAAAAATAGGTTGAGGGGGTTAATATTGGGGTCAATCCTTCAATTGTTCCTCCTAATGAAATTTAAATATTTTACACTAAATAAATCTAATAAAATGGTTTTATATGAGGGTAATGAGATTGAGGTACATATACATGTCGACAAGCTTGAAATCATTGATTCACCTATGTATGTGAGGAATGATTTGTTGGTATTAATAAAAATTATAAGGGTACTTATTCTTCTTCTTATGTACTAGAGTGATTGAATTTTATAGAAATTTCTATGGACTAACCAGTATTCAAACTTAGGACCTCCCATTTGGTGTTAGGATGCTCTACTATTGAGCTAATGGCTCACATTGTGATGAGTCCTTTTATGGCTTAGGTGTGTATCATTTCTCCAACACACTCCCTTGAGCCACAACATAGGTGTCAAATGCACCTAGCTTGGCTCTAATACCATGTTGAAATTTCCATGAACTAGTTAGGATGCAAATCTCCACCACTAAGCTACCCACCCACTTTATGACAAGTCAATTTACGGTTTAGGTATGTTAATTTTTTCGACACCTTTTTCACATTGCGAGATATTACCAAATAATTATAATGGTCCTTTGGTTTTGTGTGGATCATGAACCATGTAAGGGTGTGTTTATTGATCTTACTCACTAATAAAATGTATGCATTGAGTAATTTTTGTTTTATCATCATTTTATAAACAAGCATATGCATATTTGAGGGTTTATTTAAAATTGACTAATGATATGTTGATTGAAACTATAGGATACATTATTTTACCTTAATTTTTTGGTCTAAAAGATTACGGAAGTTTTTATTCTATGTCATATTATTTGTTCTTTAGATGTATCTCATATTTTACTTGGGTATCCATGGATAAAACAATATCAAGCAACATCATATAAGTCATGCCATCAAGGTATCAAATATGTTTGAACACTAGTAAAGAGGTTACAATTGCAAGAGATCCGTATATGCCTTTATTTTAGATTAAGTCATTTAACCTTAAATAATTTTAAGAACATACCTAAGGATCCTCTATATAAGTGCAAGGATTCTTTGCCTAAGTTGTAAAAATTTCAAAAGGAATAACAATGGTGGGAAAATCAAGACAAGATGCAACAATTTAGAATTCCTAAAGGGTTTACAATTATTAGAGCCAAAGTAGGTTATATGTAGGTTTTATATTATAAAATGATTCAAGAATCTATAAGGCCAAAAGAACCATAAGCATTGCAAACTTTAGTTTAGAAGCATAAGGGATTGGATATTTTCATTCCTAAACATGGTTTTCATAAAAAAAATTACTCATGTAGCAAGCACACTATAGAATTGACAAAGAGGGTTAGGGTTTTTAGCTTCATTTGTTATATGGAGATATTTTATTGTAATGTACATAATCAATGATATGATTCTTGATTTTTTATAAGATTTAATATTATGACACCTTAACAAACCAAGCTATGACTTTTATGGTTCACTCCTACATGTATGAAATTTACATTTTCATCTACAAGTTTGACCCTAAATTTGTAGTTTTAAAATTATTTTGTGACCTTAACCCCTACACTTCTAGTCTTTAGGAATTTATTTATCTCCATTTTTTAGACTATGTTGAGAGCCATTATAATGTTTCTTTGCACTAACTTTGGGAAGAAACTCATTTTCCTTTACTCAAACCCTTGGATTGATTTAAAAAAATTGAACAAGTTAAAATACATGCCAAATATAAATGCAAGTTCAATGGGTGTAGTTTTGAATTATAGACCTCTCATCCCCTAACAGATAGTTGATAGTTTTGACAGGGAAGCAAAATACTATATTGAAAATGCTTGAAAAACTTTCAAACAAATGCAATTTGAATTCATTTTAACAGGTGTCAATAGTGCTCGATATGCAAACTGGAATGATGAATTTTGAACAGACAAACTCAAATTTGCTTTGGCCGGAAAGAAACACCTTCATTTGGTCGTCGTCACGCTCTCAGGTCGCTGCACGCACCAGGGACAATAGGGACAGTAACTGGTAAAACAAGTAGTAAAAGTGACAGGGTAAAATGAACAATTTTTTTCTTTTTGTCATATTAGGGGGTTTGGTCGAACCCATGTTCGACCGAACCTATTTAAATACTATTTTTTTTTAGGGTTTCTTTGGTTTGATCGAAGCATGGGTTTGGCCAAACACAATGGTTTGACCGAACCAAAGAAATGGTTCGTTAGAACCATTGTGTTCGGCCGAACCCATGAAATATGGTGAACAAGAAAAATGTGAAATTTCCTTCCTCTAATAAAGTGTAAACCACTATTCTAAAGCCACCCTTTTCAAAATATTTTTTTAAAATTACTAGTTTTTTTAAATGGTGGAAGTTAAGAGGGTCAAATTTTGAGCTATCTTTTAGCCAAAAATAAAACATAATGTGAAATATTTTCTCTTTTATAAAATTTAATTTTTGAGTTTGAATTAAAGAAAAACAAGTTTTAAAGTAAATCTCTTCTCCACAATAAAAATGATAGACTCAATTTTTTATTTTTTTTCAAGCTATAGACATAAATCATATTAAGCACTTATCATCAACTAACAAACCCTTTGGTATGTGTTATTGTCATGTATTATTACTTTTTACTATAAATATAAATCTAATCCCCTCAAATGGGTAGCTTGATAGTACAATCTACTTCTACTTAACATAGTATTTAAGAGTAACTATTGTAAATAGGATATGGGTGACATTTAAGTTGAAATCTATGAGTTAAATATAATTTTGTGAGGAACATAAAGTGAAAAAAGTTATGACTGATTTTACAAAGTAGTGAGGGAATTTTCTAACTTGTTGAAAGATAAATCCTCATTTTTGTATAGCTAGAAACAAAGGAAAGATATTTGTGTTAGACTTGTCATAATCATTTTTACATTTAGTTATTAAAATGTTTGATCTTTCATAAGAGTACATATTTAAATTTTTATTAAGTGAAATTAAATTTTGAATTAAATACCTTGTGTATAATCAAGAGGATAGACATAAAAAAAGAAAATCACAATGTCATGAGTTTTCCAAATTAATGTGATTTTTATTATGTATTATAATAGATGGCATACCAATGGAAAATTCACCACCAAAAATTCACCATGGGAAAACTCACCACCATGACAAATTCACTGCCAAGTAAAAATCATAGCTAGCAATTCACAATGACAAAAAATTAACAGTATTAATATTTTTAATAAAACCAAAGTTTTCAAACTATATATTAAAAAATATTAATGCGATTAATTTTCTGCCATAGTGAATTGTGACGGTGAATATGTGATCCCCTTCACTTGACGTTCCCCACCACTATTATTCAATTAATAGGTATACCCATGACCTTGTCACTATTGGTGTATGTTTGTAATATGGGAACCACTACTAGCTCCTTGTGTGTGGGAGAGAGAAAGGTGTTGAAGTTGTCTTTATTAGTTTTTAAATTTTCATTATTGAAAATTTTGATCTTTCATAACTTCATTTTTTAGTATATATTAAATGAAATAAAATTCTAAAGTAAAATCTCTTCTTCATAACCAAGAGTATATAAATAAAAACAAATTCCAAATCACAATAAGAATTATATGAGTTTTTTATTTAGACTTTACGAATTGGTCAAGTATTTGTCCCTCTATAAACTGTAGTGTCCCTAGTAAACCTTTTTCATGTGATCAGTGGTGTTGTCATGACACACCCTCTGATACCACGGGGATGGTGGGGAGACTAGACCGCATGACCTCTTTCCTGCAACTAGATGCTTTAGCCAATCAAGCTAGTCCCACCGCCCCAATAAGAATTATATGAGTTAGCCAAATTTATTTATTTATTTTATCTACTACATTAGATTAAAAAATTAGTTAGAAGATAATTATTTTGAATATTAATCAAGTGCATGCAAAAGAAATATTTGTAAAAAATGTGTGTGTACACATATACATATATGTGTACACATATGTGTGTACACAAACATATGTGGATACACACATGAATACAAAATGTGTTTGTGTGTAAACTTCATTATTAAATTTTGAAGTGTAAGGATGATGGCTAAAATTATTATGTTGGATATTTTTTAAACTATTAAATTGTGCAAAGGATAAGTAAAGAATTTGTATTAAAACTTGTATAAAGTTATGGCTTCTACATCAAGTACCATAGTGTTTTCTAGTAATATAAATGGAATAAAATTTCAAATTAAAAAATACAAGGCATAAAATGGGTAATTACATGGAAATAGAAACCAAAACAAGGTCAAAATTGACTACATTTTTCTCAGGTAAGAAAAAAGATAAACTTCAACGCCTAATTTGGCATACTTATTCTTTTAAAAATTTATGATGTGATAAAGAATTGTGGTGTATGAAAAATGGGTAGGATGCTATCATATGACTTAGGACATAGAGCATACCCACTTTCCACCTACTACATTCAAGGGTAACCCTAGAGATCTCAATGCAAAGGAGAAAGAGATCTTGCAATAGGGTTGTCCTAGGGGCTGAATGCAAACTAAAAGGGGGTTCACCAACAAGTAAGAACTTGGAAAGACAAATGAAATGTAAGATGCAACACTAAACACTAATTCAATGCAATGACCTATAAAATGACCTAGAAACATTGATAAAGCATAACAAAAAAGAAGTAAGATGAATGAGGTGTACCCTTAAATATGGAAATGACTCATTGAAGCTCTAAAATGTTGAAAAATCTAACTTTCTAACCTATTGGGACTCATTTTCCAACCTAAGTGAATTAGTACCAGAACTGGATTTCTACACATGGATCTATTTTGGGAAAAAGGGTATCTAAATCTACAAAAAGTTCTAGAAAACACCTACAATGAGACTCATCTGCTACTCTTGGAGAATCACTCTTGTTCCACTTTTTTGGGAAATTTAAAGTTTTGATTTGTACTTCAACACCTTCTCTTTCTTTCCAAATTGAGTTTTAGATCTAAATTTGTGAAAATACCTCCAAAATAGAATCGAGACTTGATTTTCTTATGAGGGGTTTACCCTGGTCAAACCCCTAGTTTGGTAATTAAACCTTGATGGAAATAATGAAATATGCATGTAAATAGGATTGTTTCAGAGAGGGGTACCAACCACGTTCGAGGCTCTAGGTCACAGAGAGCCAAGAGTGGAAGGCTGCCCTAACTTACCTCACTCTAAAGGGTTGTCTCAAAATGAGGGATGAGAATGATGAGGAATATAAGGCTCATCAATCACTCTATAGACCCAAAAATTTGAATGGGGCTCTAGGAAAGTTGGTTTTCGGGTTCAACACTGTACCTCAAGTAGCTCTCTACTTGAGGAAAAAAGTGCGGTTCCAAGATGATAGTGTGGCCCGCTGGCATCCGTACAACTAGAGGACTAAAAGTATAGTGGGAACTACCAGAAAATGAGTTAACAACCTAGCTAATGGTTTCTAAGGGAACAAAACAAAACTATGAAGTAAGAGATATACAAATAAATATGATAAAGCAAGTATATTAAAGCTAAGGTGACAAAGATGATCTCACAAAAGATCCTATTCACCAATTAGCTCCAAATGCACATCCACCTACACACAAGAAATAGGAAAATTGTTGGAGAGTTGTATAGGGGTCTACCTAGATCAGACCCCCATTTTGGTGTTTCCACCTCCATGGAAAACCAAGATAGCAACTGTAGAGAAAATTATGATAAAGAGGTAAAGAAAGTAAAGAATACTATAAACACTACAAAACAGTAATGTGCTAGTCAACCAAATCATAGAGGAGATGAGTGAAAATGCTTACCACCTCTAGCAAGAGCTCCCTAGCTAATGGAGGAGAAAAAGAGAGGACTCAAGCCCCTATTGCAATGGTGTTGTTCCACACTTGCTCTATGGAGTTGATGGAGTATTTTTGCTACTGTTATGGAGTTCCAAAGTGTTGCTTGGGAGTGATGGATGCTAAGAGAATGCTAAGAGAGATTTCTTGAACTTGTGAAGAAGATGAAATGAATGAAGGAAGAGTTTTTTTGAAGGTGGGATGAGAAAAATGGCCATATTCAATTCAATTGGTCAAAGAGGGGCATTACAAATCGACCCCAATGGGAAGTGTAACACCTCTGCCAACTTTAGATGTAGGAATCTGTCAAGGATGTAAGCATGTCGCATAAACATCTACGAGTTGCATGGGAATCCTTGACAACTATTCTTCTAGTAACACAAAAGACAAATGCCAAGTGGAATGAAGGCAATGGGCTGATGTGGATTTTCACCTTCAAATTTTGTTTTCTAAGGTGAGGAAGTGTAGAAGGGGAATTTACATAAGGAGTGAAAATTCACACCTATAAAATTTTCCCCCACTCTAGTGAGCACAAATATTGATGAGTGCTTTGGTAGAGTAGATTAGAAAGATAGTAGGGTTAGAAATGAATAGTTGAACTGTCAAGGAAGTAGACTAAAATTTAGAAAACTCAAGAGCACAAGACAAGTAAAGGACCTCATAGCCCCATAAAACTATGAAGTTGTAGAATGAAAGCATCTTATAGGCTTGCGAACCTACAAGGAGGCATCCCCCAAGATCTCTCACATGAAGGAAGCCCTGAGAAGTAAGCTCCTCACAATCATGCAGACCTGTAAGGAAGCTATCCTCCAAGATCTCTCACATGAAGGAAACCTAGAAAAGTTCCCTACAAACCTGCAGACCTATAGGAAGGTATCCCCCAAGATCTCTCATGACATGAAGGATACCCAGAAAAGTGCCTTATAGACCCACAAACCTACAAGGAAGGTGTCCTCCAAGATATCTCACATGAAGGATACCCAAAAAATCACCTTACAGATTTGTAGACCTACAAGGAAGCATCCCCCAATATCTCTCACATGGAGGAAGCTCAAAAGAACCATGACCCTACAAACCCACATACCTATAGGAAGGTATCGCTTAAGATTTATCACATAAAGGAAACCTAAGGAAAGGGGAATCCATAGAGTAAGAAAGTGGCTTCACAGGCGCACCTCTGAAGCGACATGTCTACCTGCAGATAGAACATGTCAAAAAGTGGCCATGTAGGAAAGTAAGTGGGCAGTCATGTAGACTGTCAACAAGTTGGAAGACTTTAAAAGGGGTCCCTTGGGAACCCAGTGTGAATGAAGGGGTCCACTCAATGGACGTGTTGTTCAAATGTACGAAAGAGATGTTTCTTTCTCAAATTGATTCATCATTAAGGAATCCTTTTGAAAGATGTTCACTTCATCAAAGAAATTTGAAAGGAAGAAGATGCCCCCACGTGAGGGGAAGGTCAAAGATGATCCCACCTCAAAGGAAGGTTCTCAAGATCTTTCTTTATGAACCCATGATGAAGGAAACATGTTTCGTTAGGGTTTCAAGTCGAGAATGTGATTCTTGAAAAGAAGTTTGTAAAGATTCTAGAGAAAAGATTCGTTGGAAACAATGCATTTTCTAAAAATTGAAGTGTTATAGAAAAGGAGTTGTCACACAGGAGAGGGACAACTCAAGCAAAGAAGAGAGAAAGATAAGAAAAGAGTGAAAGAGAAATAGACATAAGCAAAGGGCATAGGGGTAGCTTGATATTTTAGGGTCAGAACCACTCATAAATATATATAAGTATAATAATAGTATATAAAATGAACTATCATCAACCCCCTACTATATCAGATCATGTGAAGAATGCACAAGAAGAAAAAGTAAAAATAAAAAATTGGGTCAACATGGAAGGGAAGCCTAAATGCCCCCAACACTTTGCAATGTCCCCAATTTGCTGAAAATAAATCACAACCATGGAAGAATGATGATACAAATAGAAGTTTTACAACACAAAAACCACTCCTATATCCAAGCACCAACAAGGGTGATAAGGGTCATCTAGGCACACATAGCATGATCATAGGGGAACAAATCACAACACACACACATCTAATGTAAAGATAAAGAAGAGGCCTCCCCTAACACTGATTGGCCAAGAGGTCATCTACTTCCCACTCTAGATCATCATAGGGGGAAGGAGGAAGAACTTGCAATGGTGGAATTTTAAGGGGAGGTGTGCCCGACCCTCCTGTAACAAGGGCTAAGGAAGAAGGCCCTCCAAAGTCTCCTTCACCAAGCTCTTGTAGAGCTAAGGTCAACAATTTTTTGAAGATTGCTAACAAGGACAGAACTTCATCCAAAGAGTTAAACATGCACTTTATATGAGTGTCATGTTTTACCTCAACAGACAGAGCAGGTTGTGGCCAAGATTCACCACTAGGATCATTGAGTGATTCAGGAGTGGTGACAAACATAGGGGAAGTTGAGACTGGTTTTGTCACTAGGACAAAACAAGTTAGAGCACAATTAACTTTTGGAGGTGGAATCCTCTTGCATCCTTTGTTCCTGGAAGGACCACTCTCCACCTTCTACTTCGTTGGGGGATGTGAACTCCCCAGAGATGAGGAGAGAGGTGAAAAGGAATAGGGGGAAGAGAAAACCATAGTAGATACTACCAAAGTGTTCATCATATCTATGGGTTTCGGGAAAGGTGAGACATCTATAAGGGACATCAACAAAGGAAGCTCCACCCAAGGAGCAATGAACACCTACACCTTTTTAGGGTCAGATGCTTTCACACTCATAGAAAAACTCAAAAGGGATACAAAGCTAGATTGAATGGAAGCAAAGGGGAGAAGAGAGGAGGAAGAAATAGGAGGCCCCGATACAGGGGTAATTGTCTCCTCTTCCTTCCTCTATAAGGCAGCCTGTTTAGCCATGAGAGCCTTTTGTCGATACTTATGCTCACGTGCAAGGCAGTTTCTGCAACTCTTTGAGCTAGAGGCTGGATGCTGTGAAGGAATAGAAGGTTCCTACTCAGCCATGGGAGTGTCCATTACAATCATTTCTAGTAGAGGGAAAGGCTCCTAAATGGGAGCAGGAGAAGAAGGTTGGGAAGCAATGGGGGGAGTCTACTCAAGTGCCTCAGTAGCGGGTCTCTTCTCATTTACTACTTTTGGAGCAAGAGCGGTGGTAGGCCTAAGAGGCTGAGACATAGAGGATTCCCCATGAGGACCTTTTCCCCTACCATACAAATAGTACCAAGTTCCAAGCGGTTTAGCAGGGAGGTCTGATATCCTAATCTTGGGTCTACGCCAACGAGGGATCATTGAACTTAATGGGTAAAATCTAGGCTTTCTCATTCAATACTCCTCCCAAGAAAGGGGAGAAGACAAGTTAGCATGAGAGGAGGCAAGCTTCTCCTTCCCTTTTCAGGATGAGGAGGCAGTTGGCTGTTGTGCTATAGAAAGAGCCAATTTTGGTTTTCCCTTGTCCCCAATCTTATAAGGGAAAACTTCTCTTGCCAAGGCCTTTGCAATTTCCCTATGAATACCTTATGCACATTAGAATTGGGCAATGGGTATGAGATTTGTGAGAAGAGTGCTTGATATCGCGTTATGAAGTCAATTATTTTTTCATTATCACCTTGTTTGCATCGGACACAACCAAAAAGGGTCATCTTCGGTTCGATGTTAGCTTGGAATTTTTGGAAAAACTAGTTCACCAGTTGATCGAATGAGAAAATTGAATTATCAGGAAAGGAACAGTACCACTCAAGTGTTGTATCCTTGAGAGATCGAGGGAATATTTTTTCCATCAATGTGTCATGATGGAAGAAAATTGTGTATAGGGCATTAAAGGCGGACACATGTGTTTGTGGGTCCCCTTTGTTGCCATATTTTTCAAATTTAGGAATCTCCATTCCTTGAGGGAAATGAGTGTTTAAGATTGTGACTGATAATGGGCTATGCCAAAAGAAGGGTTGGAAGATAATTTGGGAAGAGGCTTGGGAGAGACTCACCAACTAGGTCTGCATCTTTCCCATATTCTGAAGAAGTGTGTTCAGAATAGGGTAATTTGAAGATATAGGGCTAGATTAACCTCCTCCAGAACCACCACTAGAGCCACCACTAGACTCACCGATGTGACCTCCACCGAAACCACTACCAAAGCCACCACCACTAGTAGGACCTCTGCTGGAGCCACCTCTGCTTCCAAAGCTACCACCATGACCTCCACCAGAACCACTTCCACCAGCACCACCTCCACTACCAAATCCATTGCCACTACCAAAGCCCCAACTGCTCATCCCACCAAAGCCTCAACCACTAGAGGTGACAGGAGGGGTGAAGCTAAAACCCAAGGGGATCTTGTTCACTTTGATAATTTTGGATCCCTTAGTGGTAGAGGGAATGTTGATCGAAGGTACGACATCAGCCATGTACATAGACATAGGAGGGATTGACATTCCTAGTTGTCTCTCATGGTCTTCAAAAGTGACTCCTCATGCAATGTTAGGATTGTTTGAAGGAGCACATGCATCAGTCAGACTATAGAGACTAGCCAAGAGTTATATGCATGTTCGGTCTTTTCCTACCATATAATTTAGTTTGTTGATAACTTGGGTGGCCCTAGCCAGCTTTGGGTTTCTTTCCATGTGATGTTCCAAGTCACCCAACCCTTTACTGAGGGTGGAGACATATTCTAAAGGAATGTGAAAAAACTCATGCTCCTCAACCAACAATGGTGTGGGAGATGTAGGAGGAGTGGGGGCATGGTTGGTCTCATCAAAGAATCCTACCTCACCCTCAACAACTACTCCTATGTTGTGATACCAACAATGGAAACAACAAAAAGTCCTATAGAGTAACTAGTAATGACCTTCTTCCTCTCCATCGAAAGGTGTTGTACACTTCTCTTGACAATATACCCAGAGGTTTTGGACTAGGTTGTGATGCTCATAAACCTTCACAACACTTAGGGGCACAACGATCATAGGATATAAGGGAAAATACTCAACACCAATGGATGAGCAGACGTTGGTTCATGTTAGGTTCACCAAAAATGTAAGAGAGGGGGACCAACCACGTTCAAGGACATAGGTCATGGAGAGTTGAGAGAAGAAGGTTGCTCTAACTTACCTCACTGTAAGTGGTTGTCTCGAAATAAGGGATGAGAATGATGAGGACTATAAGGATCATCAATCACTCTGCAAACCTGAAACTTAGAATGGGGCTAGGCAAGCTAGTTTTTGGGTTCAACATTGTACCTCAAGTAGCTCTCTTCTCAAGGATGAAAGTGCAGTTCCAAGATGACAATGTGATGTACTGGTGTCTCTTAGGTGCTTTGGTGTTCATACGACTAGAGGGCTAAAATTATAGTGGGAATTGCCAAAAAATGAGCTAACGGCCTAGATAATGGTTTCTAAGGGAACAAAATAAAATGATGAAGTAAGAGATATACAAATGAATATGATAAAGCAAGTATATTATAGCTAAGGTGACAAAGATCTCACAAAATATCATGTTCACTAGTTAGCTCCAAATTCATGTCAACCTACACACAAGAAAGAGGAAAATTGTTGGGGGGTTGTATAGGGGTCTACCACAGTCAACCCCTATTTTGGTGTTTCCACCTCCATGGACAACCAAGATAGAAACTGTAGAGAAAAGTGTGATAAAGGGGGAAATAAAGTAAAGAACACTATAAACACTACAAAACATTAATGTTCTACTCAACCAAATCATATAGGAGAGGAGAGAAGATTCTTACCACCTCCACCAAGAGCTCACTAGCTAATGGAGGAGAAAAAGAAAGGATTCAAGCCCGTACTACAATGGTGTTGTTCCAAACTTTCTCTATAGAGTTGATGGAGTGTTGTTTTTTTTGTTATGGGGTGCCAAAGGCCGCTTGGGAGTGATGGATGCTAAGAGAATGCTTGATAATACTAAGAGAGATTACTTGAACTTGTGAAGAAGATTAAATGAATAAGGTAGATTTTTTTTGAAGGTGGGATTAGAAAACTAGCCATTTTTAGGTCGGTTGTTCAAAGTGGGGCATTAAAAATTGACCCCAATGGGAAGTGTAATGCCTCTGCCAACTTTAGACGCAGGTTTCTCTTAGGGATGTAAGTGCACCGTACGGACTTATGTGCATCGTGTAGGCATCCTCGATAGTTATTCTTCTACCAATGCAAAAGACAGACACCAAGTGGAATGAAGGCGGTGAGTTGATGTGGATTTTCGCCTTCAGATTTTATTTTCTAAGGTGAGGAAGTGTAAAAGGGGAATTTGCATAAGGGGTGAAAATTCATGCCTATATAGACTGTCAACCCTAGCCTTAACTATTTCTAAGACTAGTTGATATGAAACATGATTCAACCCTATTCTAATGTGCAAGAATGAGATGCATGAATGGAAATATGACAATGAATGACCCACTTTGAGAGATTTCTAATCACCCAAATGAGCCTCAACAATTCTTGTACCTTCCTTAGGGTGAATGTAGAGTGATAATGGAGGATGGAATCACTTAAGTAACAAGTCCTTAGGCTTGTCTTGATGGCTAGTTGCATCTCCCCAACCTAGAATCCATCACGATTCACCATAGAAAACCATGATCAACCCTTGACAATGCTAGATCTTGAATGAAAGTGATCTTGAAGACTTGCAAAAACACTTTAATCTTGCTTCAAGACTTCAAGTTTGCTTGCTTTTGAAACTTGAATGCTCTTGCTTGAAGATTTTTAATGCTTGTCTCTTGAAATTGGTCTTGAAAATGCTTGCTTGGATTGTTTAGATGATAAAAATGACTTAAACACTTGCTTATATAGTCATCAACACCTAATTGACCATTATTTAGATCTCAAAGGTTGACATCCACCAAAATTTTGAATTAAAAAGGTGTTTTTCCCACTCAAAACTCAAAAATACCCCAAATGGGACAAATTCTCCAGAGGTGACAAATGGGTAACACCTAGGGCGACTCACTCTCCCAAGGTGGCGAATGAGTCCCGCCCTTGCTTTTTTAGGTGGTTTTTCAGGTTTTTTGATGTTTTAAATGATTTTTTTGTGTTTTTAGTTGAAATAAGCCTCAAGATCCAAAATAATGGGTTTTAGGGGCCTATAAATGATGATTTAAAAGGGAAATTAATGCAAGGGTACCAAAATAGGTCTAAATTAGGAAAGAAATTGTACTATCTCCAAGAAGGGAGTGCAATTTTGGTTACCACAAGAATATTAATACTACTATTCAAGTTTTTTTTATTTAATGATTAAAACTACATTCTAGACCTGATTCATTCCCTTCCATGATTCTACATGTTAGTGTAGATGAATGCATCCCTATAGAATTTTTTTTCACCTTTCTACATTCCTTGATCTATGTAGGTTGGAAAATTTAGGAGATTTGTTTTTCACTTTATTTTTTCAGGGATATATATAGTTCATAGATATTGGGTTTTTATTGAAGGAATTCTTTCTTTTTGGTATGATCTAAAGAGGGTGTTGGGGTCCCTCACAATTTTATTTTAAATATGTTGTTAAAGTAATGGAGCTATGGAATCTAACCATGAAAATTCCTTGAATTGTCTAATGTAAGGTACATATGAAGCTATATATCATAAAAAGTTTTATTATAATACATTTCTCCAAAAAAGTAAGGTTTATCCTATTTTGGTATTAATCTAGAGGTTATTGTGTATAATGTGCTCTACCTTATATAACATGTTTTGATATATTAATTTATTAGTGTTAGTTATGTTGTCATTTCTTGAGAATTGGGCACATCAAGCATGGTAGCCAAAGGGATATGAAATGTATATTTGTGGAAAATAGATTGTATTTATGGTTTTTACTCACATCATTGATAAAATTTTGGTTTCAAATGATGCCCTTAAAATTTTATGATCAAGATAGCTTTTTTCAAACCTTGGAACATGTTACTTGATCTAGATGAGTAGCTATCATCTAATATCTTAATCTAGGTTCATCTTCTTCATTTTCTAATAGAATTCTTGAGACCCAATATTTTGTAATCCATTGTATCTATTTTTAGAAATCCTATGTGCTCCTCTTATCTAATACTAGAGAGAGTTATTTTTATATTTTTGTATTTGTGTAGAAATTAATCATAATAATCCTTTGCTTAATTTTTATTGAAATTAGACTATGAACAATACATCAAATTCAAGAATTATATTATGAGGCTCTTCCTTTTTATTGTCATGTATGTATACACCTAAAAATGGTCTGGATAAATTTGATTAATTAAATACATTTATTTGATTAATTAACCTTTAATTCATCTACTATTGAATAAATAGAAATATTTATTTATATAGTTCATTTTTTTAATTCTTCTATTCTATCTGCATTCTTCTAATTATTCTCTCTTAACTAAATAATCAACTTCAATAGTTTGTATTATTTAATTACTTGTTCTCTCTTAATTAAATACACTAAATTATATAGTCTTATTTAATTATCATTATCCCTCTTTTATTAAATAAAAAATTTCAAATATTTGTTTTATTTAATAATTGTTATTTCTTCTAAATATTCCAATTTCCTAAAAAAATGAATAAATCCAAATAATTCAATTAGGGCATATTTCTACAACTATTTCCTCTTTTCACTCATCATTATGCACCAACAAAATTAGATATTTCATATCTAATTAATTCAACTTGGCCTTCACGAGAAAATTTGGAGACAAATTAGAGACAAACTACATGCAAACTTCTTCATCTTCTTCCATTGATTCTTCCTATCCTCTAGCATAATGTTTTTATGGGGAAGAAAAATCTCCATAATCTTCTCCATCTTCTTCATCCTTCACCATTCAATCTTTCAAATCAAATCCAAACCCTTACTTGCTGCCACATCACAAATATGTTGTCGGGAATCTATAAATACAACCTCTTTCCACATGAAATTGATCCCAATTTTGTGCAATATTACTCTATAGAAATAGCATTAGAAGCATTTGAGAAATTATCATATTAGAAAAATAGCAATAATCATTGTAGAATCATATTAGAATCATCTTAGTTTTATAATCGTGGCTCTTCATATAGCTGCATCTTAGTTTCCTTTATCAATTTTATGTCATTTTCATCTACAGGATTACATTATATCATTTTAGAAACTATCATACAGGATTAGATTCATGCATCTTGAATCATCTCATTCTCTAGATTGGCATTTTAACAGTCACAGTGCTTACAAAATCTTAGAGATGTTGTGATTTAATAAATCTTTTGAGATAGAGAGCAATGAGACGCTTTTGAGAGATTTCCTGCTTTAATTAGATTAATTGTTTGTTTAAATATCTTGATATAATGTATTATTAAGTGTTTTTGTTATTACATTACGCATAAAATACTCACACATAAATTGGCTCCCACCGTGGGGCCAGAAACCCTATTTTTAACATTTTTTTTTGAAATTTTTTTCCGTGGGTTTTTGACATGTTTTGTTTTGGCATGATCAAGAGTTTTTACAATGCATATGACCTTTAGATCGGTGCATCCAAGCACTATTCCAACACATCCATTGAATATTCTAACGTATACGATGACTATTCTAGCACATCCAATATTCTATTTTACCAGTCAAGAGGTTTTCTTTCAACGCATTGACCATTTCTTTTAGCACATTCACTGAATTCTGTAGCACATAGAACTATTATTTCAACGCATTTAAATACCGTTTTAGTGCATTTAAGGACTATTATGGTGCATCTGACTTTTTTGCAGGATTTTAATTTTTTGAGAATTAATCACTATTTTCTTTGTTGCAAGTACAAAATATGCTTGTCAAAGATGATTGTTGGAAACACTTACGTCGGTCAAAGACAAAAATTTACAAATTACTAATGGTGTTTGTAGGAATTTAATTTTATTATTTATTTTCTTTTGGTTAAGATAGTGCATCTATCTCAATTAAAGAAATAGTTTGAACCCCATGTTTACTGTGTTTTGAAAGCAAT
>VDFB02047397.1:31787989-31840657 GCA_007258455.2 Sequoia sempervirens
ACCTATCATTTGTCATATGTTATCCTTCCACCCTATGGCTCCTACACCCTTGAAAAAAAATTAATTTTTATGGTCCAAATGAGCTCCAAATATGAATATTATGATCTTTTGATGATGCATGGATGAATCTAACAAGGAGTTTGCAAAATTTGACTAAAAATTTCCTTGATTTTTCTATGCAAGTACTTACGACACTTGATGTACGCAAGATTCAATAAATCTACTATGGTTCCATCAAGGAGGCCCATTGAGAAAGCTAAACAAGGAAAAGGAACATTGTTCCTTTCACCACTCATTTATACTCGCCTCTTTCCCTAACACCCATCAATAGAGTTGGCATTAGAAGTTGGCCTATGTCAAGGGAGTCAGTGAAAAATCTATAAAGGGTGGCCTTAAAGGTGGTGGGAGGGATTGGTTATTTCCTCCCTCCAAACAAATGATCATGATCTTTCAAGAGTTATCTCATCAGATCATCTGATCCATTTAACAATGATGCAAATTTGCAAACAAGGTGTACTTGATTGATTGAGGGATATTATGAACACATCAAGTAAAAGGTAGCTTTTGAATAGTTTCAGCTACATCAAAAGGGAAATCAACTAGAAGACAAAATGCTACAACACCTAAGCACTAAAGGAAAAAATAGAGAAAAGACAATGAATGTATTTTTCATTGCTATATAATGAGGGGTAAGTGAAGCCCTAGTGCAATCAAATCTAATCTAGACAATGTAATTCAATCCTAGCCATTCATTTGGGCTTTGGAAAACTATAAATAGGGGTCCCCCCATCATTTGTAAATGGTTGGAGAGTTGGTGTAAAGGCATTCTACAACAATAGAGAGATACATTGCATGATTTATGGGTGTTTCTCTTATGTTTCTTCATTATGCATGCATGGTTCTACTTCCCTATTAGTTTAGTTGTTAGTTTCTTGAATGGAAGTGATGATAATGTTTGTTGATACTTTATTTGATGAATTTCTAGCTCACGCTTTTTGTGGTTTGTTGATGATGAATCACTTTGTGAATCTAGTTTGAGATTCCTTACTTTATTGCTATAACTTAGTTCAATTGCATGTTCATGATGTGTGTGTGCAATTTCAAAATCTGCAGTCCTTAGAAGATTGTACTAGTTTTGTGTAGCTGTAGGGTCCTCTTGTCCAAGAAAAACTCAGTTTAGGAAGTTTTTCTACTATAGCAACCTCCATGATCACTTTTCATTCATAGTTTCATGTCTATGAACTTCCTGTCTTCCCTACCCTTTTCCATTTTTTTATTAACCTTAGGCAAGGTTCATTGCACATTGTAAAGCCAAATTTGATGATGAAATGGAGTTCTAGACTATTGTTTGAACCTACAGTAACTGAACAAAAATTTCTACATATTAAGAAAATCCATTTGTAGGCCCAACTTCCCATTCTTTGTAATTTATATGTAATTCCACCCTGTGATTACCAACAAATCACATGAAACAACTGAGGTATTCCAAGCACTGTCAAGACCTGACATTAGAGACCTTGGGATAGTGTTCTACAATCTGATTGTGGAAGATTGTCTTTCAAGAGAGGTGATGCACCTATGCATTACCTATGGTGAGAAGTGCATAAAAAACACATCAAAAGGTTTTATCAGAGAAAGCTTAAGTCCATGTGTAGTACTTATTGTGATAGCACCTAAGAAGGATGGAGAATGGAGGATGTGTACAGACTCTAGAGCTATAAACAAAATCACAGTGAAGTATGGATTTCCTTTTCCCTGGATGGATGGCATTATGTATTGTTTGAGTGGGGCTAAATAATTTACAAAGATAGATTTGAAGAGTGGATATTATCATATTAGAACTAGAGAAGGGGATGAGTGGAAGACAACATTCAAGACAAATTGAGGATTGTATGAGTGGTTTGTGATGCCTTTTCGACTCACAAATGCACTAAGTACTTTCATGAGGCTAATGAATGAGGTATTGAAGAAATTATTGGGTAAGTTTGTGATTGTTTATTTGGATGACATCTTGATTTTCAGTAAGACTAGAGAAGAAAATTTGTTGCATATAAGACAAGTTTTGCAGAGGTTGAGAGAAGAGCAGATGTTGATAAACATTAAGAAGTGCAGTTTCATGAAGGAAGAGATAGTATATCTAGGATTTGTAATATCTATGGGTGGATTGAAGATGGCTCCTAAGAAGGTAAGAACAATTGTTGAATGACCTACACCATAGATTATTGGAGAGGTAAGATCATTTCATGGATTGGCTAGTTTCTGTTGAAAGGTCATTAGCAATTTCAATTCTATTTATAGTCCTATGATAGAAACAATGAGAGGAGATAAGAGGGATGTTAGGTGGACATCAAGAGTAGACTGGAGTTTTGAGTTGTTAAAATAGAAGGTGACTAAGCAACCTGTGTTGGCTTTACCATACTTTAATAAAGTATTTTAGGTAGACTGTGATTCAAATGGAAATGCAATTGGAGCAGTATGGAGTTAAGAAGAGAGACCCATAGCTTACTTCAGTGAGAAATTGAATGATTCTAGGAGAAGGTATTCAGTGTATGACCAAGATTTTTATGCCATAGTTCAAGTATTGAAAAAGTGGAAACATTACTTGTTTCCTAAGGAGTTTGTGTTGTATACAGATCATCAGGCATTGCAATATTTGAAAAGTCAAGGTAAGTTGAATCAAAGACACATGAGATTGGTGGAATTCTTGCAGAGTTATACTTTTGTTTTGAAACATAGGAGTGGAAAGTCAAATAGATTTGTTGATGCCTTGAGTAGGAGAAGGAATTTACTGGCAGAGATGAGAGTGAAAGTATTAGGCTTTGATGAATTGAAGAACTTGTATGAGGAAACCCCAGATTTTGTAGAGCCTTGGAGAGCTTGTAAAGAACTAGTCTTGGAGGATAGAAGTTAGTGGTTGGATTATTTCATTTAGGATAATATTTTATTCATCAAAGGGAATCAGTTTTGTATATCCCAAAGTTCAATGAGAGATAACTTGGTGAAATAAAAACATAGTGGAGGATTGGTAGGACACTTTGGAATTGATAAGATAGTAGAATTGGTAAGTGAGTTAATTTTGGCCACATATTCATAAGAATGTTAGGAAATTTGTGCAAAGTTGTAGAATTTGTCAAGTTACAAAAGGGAGTAGTCAGAATGTTGGATTGTATAAGCCTTTGACAATTTTGGAGAGACCTTGGGAGGATATCAACATGGATTTCATACTTGGGTTGCTGAATACACAGAGAGGTAATGATTCTATATTTGTGGTGGTGGATAGGTTTTCTAAAATGACACATTTCATAACTTGTAAGAAGAAAAAAAATGTAGTACATGTAGCAGACTTGTTTATCAAGGAAGTGGTCAGATTGCATGGATTACCTAGGAGTATTGTTTTAGATAGATATGAAAAGTTTGTTGGTTATTTTTGGAGGACACTTTGGAAGAATTTAAAGACAGATTTGAACTTCAGTTCTACTTTTCACCCACATAATGATGGACAAAAAAAGGTAGTAAATAGGAAATGGGGAATTTGTTGAGATGCTTGGTTGGAGAGAAGACCGAAAGTTTGTATTTAGTCCTTGCACAAGCAAAGTTTGCTTACAATAATTCAGTGAGCATGAGTACTAGAAAGGAACCTTTTGATATTGTTACTATATTTCATCCTAGAGGTATATTAGAGTTGAGAGACATTAGTATGGAAGATAAAAGAAGTGCAGAAGTAGATGAATTTGTAGAACATATATGAAGAAAGTGCATACTCAAGTAAAGCAAGAATTGGAGGATATGAGTTAGAAGTATAAGGAGTGAGGAGATGAAAAGAGGAGACATAAGGAGTTCAAAGTTGGAGATGAAGTGATAGTGTATTTGATGAAGGAAATATTTCTAGTTGGCACATACAATAAGCTCAAGAGGAGGAAGTTTGAATCCTGTAATATTTTGAAGAAATTTGATTCAGGAAATGCATATGAATTAGAGTTAATAGATGGCATGGGTATATCACTTATATTCAACATTATAGATCTACATCAGTAGCATGAAGTAGAATTCAGTAAAGAGAGTAAATCAAAATTGGAGAATTAGTTTCCTAAACAACAATCAGATGAGATAGAAGAGATTTTGGATAAGAGAGATGGGAGAAAAACTTGTGGAAGACAGTACAAAGAATATCTTGTGAAATGGAAAGGTAGACCAATGGAGGATTATTCCTGGATTTCTTAGGTTGAGGTAGGCCATATTGGTTTTCCTTTAGCCCCAACAAAGTGAGGGACTCACTTTTCAACAACCTCAGATGTTTGATGCAGAAGCATCCTTGGTTCTTAACAATCTTGCATCGACAAAAAAAAATTCTTTCAGTTTTGTTCTTGTTCAGTTCAAGTTGGCGAATTCATCACATTTTCTCACCAGACCTCATGGATATATGTTTTCATCGAGGACATGTTTATTTTCCTTATTCCAATATTTCATATCGATTGGATCTTTTTTCTGGAAAGTTATCACTCCCAGATTAAGTGATAGTTTCTTGAACCAACACTAGAATAGTTTCAAGCCTAACAACTAGTTTGATCTCTTGTGGATATTTCTCGTAACTTGCAAATACTTACGACATGTTTTGAATTGTTTCATGGAATTTCCCCAACCTTAATTATTGGTCCACACTTTATCTTATGCAACTGGCGAGGATAAATTCAAATTTGAGGCCAACCTATCATGCACATGTTACATTTTCCTTCATCAAGGATTGTAATGATCTATGGCCAATGTAGAAGATTCTAGATCCCTGGATTTGATATAAATTATTGTAACTGATCATTAGAAAAGAAGAATTAGATGAATTTACATTTGATATGTAATATCTCAGCTCACATTAAGGAGCATATAGGAATATTGTATTATGAGAATGTTGTATCAGACTTGTGAGCCGAATCTGTAAGCCTGGATGTTGTCAGTTGATTGTAACTAAGATTTTTGATAATAAGAATGTTTGAATCTGCATTTGCCTCCATATTTTGTGTTGCTTTTGTTGTGTAACTCTTGTTGTATGGTCTAGATTGTTCTCTTTGAGGAACCTCCTACTGTGGTTGCACCACAAAGGCTCAGGGTGGACCCATTCTCCCATGGGTGAATGGGTCCTAGGTCCCTATTCCTGGAACACCATTTCTCAAGGTAAAGTGTTATCTATTTCCATTAGTTATTTTTGAGTTTTCCTTTCAGAAAATATAATTTATTAAGCTTGTAGAGGTAAAATAGGACTTATTAAGGCATAATTAAGTCCAATTTAATTAAGATTTCCCAAAGAAAGTGTGAAAATGTAAAGAAGTACAATTATACACTACATTTATCCCCCACTTTAGTGAGAGGATGACCAAGTTGCATCAAACTCACACTAAAGTAGACAAATACACACCAAGAGGGGGTCCAAGTGTACAAATGGTAGTGATATAGGATGACAAAGATCAAGGGGGTGGCCAAGCCCCTAAGATCAAGATCCCTAGGAAAACCAACATAAGCACAAAGGAACACACACAAGATTTATGATATGCAATAGCAAGACAAGATACACAAACATGTACAATGTCAAAGACTTAAAGAAAGAAAAAAAAAAGGAAAAAGAAAGGGGTGCATCAAGCCTCAACTATTTTTCCAGCTTGATGTGGATTAAGCCTTAGATATTTTTCCAAAAAAAAATTTACAAGTGAAACCTATTGTTCACTATGCAAACAACAATACGCTCACACAGGATAGTGAAATCCACTATCCACTAGGTGAGCCCCAAAAGGTGACCAATGAGAATATTATTAGGCTCCCATAACCATACCAAATTTATACCTCTTAATAACTTTGATAAGGTGCTACACAATATGAACTTCGAGCTTGATAAGGCTTAACAAGATACATTAAGCTAAAAAATCATGAAAAAACATGGACCACTAGGAAGCAAGGTGTGTTATGCTTGGTGGCCATGAAAAAGGTTGTAACTTGGAGCTTCATAAAGTTATCAAGCTACATTATGTTAAGCACTTATGAACAAAACTGAAAATATGATATTCAAAGTGGTTTTTCTTAGTTCATGAAAAGTCTCCTCTTAGGGAACATTGTGCTTAATGTCTCCAAGAGAGGAAAATTTGAGGATAAAAGATTCACAACTTAGGGAATGTAATGCATAGAATTACCATGAAGAGGAATGTAATATGCTGAAAAAGGTCGCAATCTTGGCAGACATCAAACCCAATGACACCACTAAGAAGAAGACCCATCACATGAGGTAAGAAGACTGCACTGTGAAATATGAATTATAGTAAAAAATGATAATGCCAATGTACAACCCAACTTTAAAGAAATTACTAAACACCATGTTGTGATAAATTACTTTAAAGTAGCAAATGATCAATTCTAAACAATAAAGAAAATGTGAGAGCTTATTTGGAAAGACCTATGTCAAGAATTTGTTTCCAAATGAAGCTACGACATGAAAAAGGGGTTGCCCCCAAATAAAATCCTTAACACACAAGGGATCCATGAATTTTGGGTCTTTGTATGTCTTTTATATAGTGTTATTATAGAGCTTGAAAACATCATCATTCCCCAAATACTTGAAGAACTTGAAGAATGACACATAGAGAGTGAAAACAAAGAATTTTTTTTGGGTCAACATGGAAGAGAATTAAATCTTTCAACCCCTTGCATCATCCCCAAAAGGAAAACACAAGACAAGAGAAAAGATAAAGGTTTATGATATATAGAGGAATGTAGGTAAAAATAGAGGAACTAATATAAATACATGTTAAACAAAACAATATGGGGATCACATTATGCACATACAATCAAACCAAAAGTAAATAAAAAGAAGATAAATAAAAGACTAGTAAGGAAAATGTGAGACAACCTATAGTAGGTCATCCACATCCCAATATTGTTCATCATATGTGGAAGGCAGATAACTAGCCAAAGGGACAACAACAAGTGTTGTACTAGGAACATCACCAAATTCAACACGTGGTGAGTCACTCTTTTTAAGAGGATCATCACTGTTGATAACATCTAAGCTCGTGGAAGAGGAAAAAAATGAATTTAGCTCATTATGCACTTCCTCATCAATCTTAGTAGTCTCATCATCATCATCCAAGTTAATAACAATAAGATGTATTATTATAATATCCATGGAAGGTACTTGTTCTTGTTGTGTCAAGGTATGGCATTTTCTTATTTCGATGAAGGTGGAGGATCATCATGTATTGCTTGAGTTGTTTAATTTTAAGTTGTTGATTCATTTTTTTCTTGTATTAGATGATTGAAACATAGAAAAATAGGTTCACCATCAATAGGTTATCAATGATGAACCTAATTTTCATTTGGTGGTTGTTTCATTCAATTATGAGGGCCAAAGCATGCAAACAACAATTAGAAACTAACCCTAACTATAATAGCAACTATGAGAGGATTTTTGAGAGCTTGAAAGAATGTGTACCTTGTGGAAAGCTTGTTGTTTTTAGGCCATAAAGGAATCATTCACCTTTAGTGGTGAATAGGTCCTTGTCAGGGTTCCAGAAATTGACTTCTAGGTTTTATTCCTCTCAGTCTACACTCCTAGATCCTAGGTTTACATTGCTTCAGGTCCCACTGAGGAATCATTCACCTTTCATGGCGAATGGGTCCTTTTAAGGTTTTGGAAAACTTATTTGTAGGTCATGTACTTCAATTTATGCACCCTCAATTCCCATTTTTTTAGCTCTCGAAAGTTTCAAATAAATTATGTAGCCTTCTTTTTATGTTCTTCCACTATGAATGGTAACTTTGCAACTCGAAATTTTTTGTAATTTTGCTTCAAAATTCTTCTCCACTTGTCTTCAACCTGTAAATCTTCAAACACACATTCAAGACAAGAAAAACTTGTTGATTCTTAGTGAATAGGGTTTTTCCTAAGTCAAACCCCTTGTACGTAATTAAACCAAATGATGAAATAATGAAGTTGAAGCATTAAACATGAAATATGTAGTTGATTATACCTTGGAAGTTTTCTTGTAGTATAAATCTAAAATATAACATGTAGTGGCCATGAATAATGTAGATCTTGATCCCAAATAGATGTGTAACAATGCTTGCAAGTAGATCTTCAATGCTACATCAACTATCTTAGCTCAACAACATGTAGGAATGCACTAAAACCTTGTCATGATGAAATGACCTTGAATTTATGCAATAAAACCTTGATAATATTCATTTAAATTCCTTTTAAAATTCTTTATAATTCTCTTGCTCTTGATCTCATGAAGTCACATGAATTTTCTTAGTAGAAACAATGTGAATTAACCCCATATTTATACTAAATCAAGAGATTAACCCTGAAATTCAAACAATTCAAGCCAACACCAGATTTGGAAACAAACATTATTAAAATCCCACCAGAATGAAATTAAAAAATGGGGTCATCATTAAGAGAGGACCCATTCGCCACCTAGGGTGAATGGGTCCTGACACTATTTTCCAGGACCTTGTCTTTGGGGGATGAAAGATAATAAAAAACCCACATGAAATATGCAAAGAAAGGGGGGGCCTATAGAGGGAGGACCCATTCACTACCTAGGGAAAATGAGTCCTAGCACCAATTTCTAGGACCTCAAATTTTCCCAATTAAATTTTATTTAATTTGAATTATGGGTTTTAGGATAGATCCTCAGAAGGTGTCATAAATGAGGCTTAAATTCAAATTAAAGGGACTAATTAACCTAATTAACCATAATTAATTAAGAGGACCCTAGATAAGTGTGAAAGTGTGTTACAACACTTTACAACACTAAAAAGAGGGTACAAATTAAGTACATTTCATTAAAAAGGGGCACAAGATCAATGTGAATGTATTACAACACATCACAAGATTAAACCTAGGAAAAATTTAGATTAATTCAATGAAAATTATTCCCAATTTAAGGAAAAAGGATAGTTTCTCCGTTACTAAATTTTTCCCCCACTTTAGTGAGAGGATGGCCCCATGTCAAACTCACACTAAAGTAGACATTCAAGACACATATAAGTATGAAAAAATAACAAAAATAAATGATCATACTGTATCAATGGCCAAGAAAAATAAACAAAAGGATCAAGCACAACTGTTCTAATGTGATGTGGAATGCGGTTGTTTTTCCATAACATATGTTGCTCAATCTAGGGTAGTGGAACCTTAGTTTGTCCACTAGGTGAGTTGTCCAAAAATATGTGTATGCTCTCTATGGGGTTGTGGAACCTCGGTCTTTCCACTAGGTGAGTTATCCTGAAAAGGTGGAAAAAGAGAGAATTATATTATCCTCTCATACCATAATGAAGTTATGCTCTTGACAACTTCGATAAGGCACCACAATGTAATGCTTTTGTAAATAATTTTTGTAATATCATATAAAAAAATTTAACTAGGATTTTACTTTTTTCATGTAAGGTCTTCCTCTTAGGGAGAATTGTGCCTAATGTCTCCAAGAGAGGACAAGTCAAGGGTATTAGATTATCACTCATGGGATGCCTCATTTGTATCATTCCATGAAGGGGGATCGTACACTCTTGGAGGACATAAAAGAAAATGACACCACCAAGAAGAAGACACATCACAAGAAAAATGAAAAATCATGCCATACAATTTTCCAAAAGATATTGATGTATGCCCCCACTTTAAAGTGGTTGTTACACCATTACTATGAGAAATTGCTTTAAAGTAGCCAATTTTTTTCCTAAGACATGAGAGCTTTCCTCATAAAACCCTATACCAAGTCATATGTTTCTAAAATAATCTCTGTCATGAAATAAGAAGGAAGGGGTTGCCCCCAAAAATACAATACTAAAGATAGCTCAATACATCACATGCAAGTCAAATTAAGGCATGTCAATCAAATCCCAAGATTTATCTCATATAAACATGGAAGGAAGTCAAATAGCCAAAAGAGACAATCACCAAGTGGCATATGAGGACAAAGATAAAGATTGGTGTAAATCATCCACCTTTGTCAGAAAGTTTCACACTTTGGTGCAAAGTGTCCCACTTTGGTGTAAAGTGTCCCAATTCGGTGCAAAGTGTCCCACTTTGGGGCGAAGTGTCCCACTTTGGCACCAAGTTTCCCTATTTGGTGCAAAGTGTCCCACTTTGGTGCCAAGTGTCCCGCTTTGATGCAAAGTGTTCTTCTTTCGTTCAAAGTGTCCCGCATTGGTGCAAAGTGTCCTAGTACCTAACCTCTTTCCCCCACTAAGTGTAGGACAAGGGTGAGCCAAGATGGTTGATGAGAAACATGAATATTAGTATCAATTAGAGGAACAAAGTACTTCAACATATTTTTCCCTACGCTTTCACATTCTACTTGTGCGTGCCTCCTTTCCACAATCAATTTGTGCTATAAATTTGGTTGGTGACACAACTAGTCCACCTATGAATGGAGCACCAAAAGGTGGGGCATAGGGATAGGTAACCCTCATACCCATGGGAATTTGTTTCTTATGGAGAGTGACAGTTTTTGGGGAGAAGTGGGGCATGTTCCAAAGATTGGTTTGAGGCCTAACATAAGGGTTAGTCACTTGTAATGATTGAATTGGAAAATTAGCCACAAGACTCATAGGCTGGGATGGTGGAGGAGTTGTCAATGCGGTGTTAGCCTGTTGCGATGGAAGAGGATCTACAGTAATAGCAGAAAAAGATGGGGCACTCATAGGGGGGTATGTTTTTAGAAAGCAAGGCAAGGATAGTCTGAGGGGCTGCAGCGGGTGTAAGGGTTCATGGAGGAGTAAGGACGAGTGGAGCAGTCTATGAAAATTGTGCGAAATCTCCTGAATATGCTGGATAAAAAATGGAAGGTATAGGGCCCATACTCATGGTAGGGATAGACGTTGAGGCAGGGGCAGATACCAGGGAATGAGAAGCAAGGGAAGAAGGAGTGAATATTACCTGTTGATTGGTTGATGGTGGCTCTAGAATCATCCGCGACTCCTCCTCAACCTCATGCTCCTGGCTAGCCGCAAGCACTTTTCTTTCAGCCAGTTCTTGTGAACCCTCACCAAGAATGATCTTTGTGTACTATCCCTTTGCGAGCAGAGTGTCTTGAGCTTCGACAACTATTATTATTTGTTGCAATGATAATTTGAGTGACTTAGTGGACCAAGTGAGTGTACGTGAGGCCCTTGATATATTAAAGTGCACATTTGTGGCCACATAGGCAGGTTGTCAAGGGACTTTCTCCTTCAATGCAGAGGAGGCCGACGTAGCCACTTCCTCTTCCCGCTCGTTAGACTCACGTTCTGGGTCTTCACTCTTATTAATACTAGAGCTCGGGCTGGGTGGCCCTCATTCCACCATTTTTCAAATTCCTTGTTGTCCTTGAGACTGTCGTAAGGGGCAACCAATTGCCCTATCTCCTGGCGACACTTCCAAAAAGCTTTTATTTTTTAGTAGCCCACTCCTCATCCTTCTTCAACTTATTATACATGGCATGCTCCATGAGGACATTATCTTGGGCCACCGCAACAACAAAGTAGAACTTGTTTTGTGGCCCTCTAGTATCTTGCGTAGGAATACGTGCCAATTGAACAAAATTTTCATCTTTGTCTATCCGCGGGTTACGCCGCTTCTCCCAATAAGGTTAGGGAACATGTGTAACTTTCATATGTGGCTATGGTAAGCCATTGAAAGGGTTGTATTCCCACTTATCATTTACTAGCACCAACCCTAAATAAGCTAATTTATCCTCCAATAACTGGTTTGATTGTTTCTTAATCAGAGTTACTAACTTGAAATCCTTCAGACAAGAGAAGAATCCCTTTTTCTTGACACTTTTGTTGCTACAAAAGGTAAAATCAATGATACACACCTGCCAATACATTTCTAGTGCAAGCACCCTATCTGTGACATAGGCTAGGAGTAGGAAAGGTCGACCAGTGAAGCCCTACATCTAGAGAATTGTGAAATCCATTCCTAAGAACCAGTCACAGGCGGGAGTGAAACTCTGCATATATCTAGTCTGCTCCTTGTCAAGCTGAATTATGTCGCCTCTTTCTATTAAATCATGCAAGACCGGGGTTATGAAATAGTCTGAAAATGCATAATAATCATATGATGTTGAAAGAAAAGGCGTCCACATGGACACAGGCTTCCTCTTACCCCTTTCATCAAAAAATGATAATGGAAAATGGCGGGCAAAGAAATCAGGGTTTTGATGCAGAAACATGTGAACCAGGAAAGAAATAAATCTTAAGTTTTCCTCTGCTGGGTAATTATTTATTTTCCATATCATTTCCTCTACCATGAACTCAGCAAAATCATACCAGAAGGTATCATGCTACTTGTGGAATTGGAATTTCGGTCCCAGTTGAAAAGTTTCCACCATGTCATCGGAGTCTCGGCCACACACAAAAGCTAGCATGGACATGGCATCATGCAAATATTCATGTAACACTCCGCACGACAACAGAATACTTGGTAGTTTAGCAGTTGGGATGCCTTTCCTACTATTCTCCTCCAATAAGAATTCTGATATCTTTTTATCACCCTCCATGTTTTCTCTCCCTTGCCAGGGTAAAAGGACTCAATGTTTTGTCTTCTTTTACTTGGGTCCGAGATACATAGCATATGCTAGATGGCCTGTGGGCTGATGTGAACCCTTAAGTTTTGGCCTTTGATGTAGTGGGTATCAGGGTTATAATGCTGATGGCAACGTTAACTATCTATGGGTAGTAGTGCACCAATAGGACCATGTACTGTGGAAGACCACTGTACCAAATTTTTGTTGTTGTAGGTTTGTCTGCCTTTGGTGCCATCAACCTTACACTGGCTACTTCTCTTAAGGACTTAGGGTTTTTTGCAAGTCATGGATCATAGATATTATCCCATTTCTCCCCAACCCTTTTCTTGTTTCTGCAATCCTTGGGTCTTTTCAGCTCTGTTGTATAGGCCCTCTTCATCTTGCTTGGTATACTAGGCATAGCATACACTAAATCCTCATAGACATATACACCCTCTGATGACTGTATGGCTATAAACAGCTCTTGGCTAATTTCCTCTCGTATTTGTTGAGATGAACCCTCCAAAATTTTCTCTTCTTATGAAGACCTCTGTGAGTTCTAGACACTTCAATTTTCCTCTGCTCTAGATACGCTAAAAAAAACAACTCTGCACCGTTAGCTTTGGCGTTTGTGAAAAGACTTTGAATTATTAATCCTTTTCATGCAATATTTGGCTACTTTCCTCAAAGTGGTAGACAAAAGCATGCCTTTTGCATTTAATTTGGCATGTACCGTTAATATTTCAATTTGTGCAAAATGAAATACTTTCCATTTTGAGGTGGCAGAAGCCTATTATTGTGTTTGGCAACCGTGTGATACAATGTGATTTCCTTGAAACTTGAGCTAAATTTTTTCTTTCTAACCTTATGTTCGTATGCATTGGTGATTAATATCCTGGCCAGAATGATTACGCCAAAGAAAACAATCAAGACCTAAAAAGATATGAATATTGCCTTGGGCTCTGGGAAATGCCTGTGAGATGACACAATAGCCTATGGTCATGCAACTTATAGTCGATGAGCGCCATCTTTTTAAAGCTAATTAATTAGCTCCTATTAATCTAGCACACATTGAGTCATACCTCCGTAGATGCAACTGGCTCAGAAATGTGAGCAAACTCAAGCATGCCTTTCAAGTTGACATCTAGTTATCATCACGTTTTTTTCAAATGGATTAGCATGTGTCTTGTCATTTTTTCTATAAATAGGCTGGTAATTAGTGAGGAAATCATACTTAGCATTTGACTAGTGATAGGTTGTTAGCAGAGTTTTAATAAAGTTTTCTCATAGGTTAGGTGATAGGTAAATTTCAGTATTAGCTAAAAAACATAGTCATAGTGTCAGAATCATGGATACTACTGTTCGTCTAACCTCTTATAAGTCACATACATTATTTCTAGGGGATTTTTCTACTAGGCGGCTAAAAAGGAAGACCAAGAATAAGCATTCCTTGGTCTTGATAGCCATAAAATGGATTCTGGGTAAAGATTGTGTAGAATATGAGGACAAGTATCATGTGAACACTGATATATGTTCTCACTTCGTAGGATTTATGTTAGACATTAGCGTCCCCAGGCCTCTCATCCTAAAGCTGGTCAAAAAAATGTTTCCCAAAAAGTACCTGAATAGCCTTGGTGAAGTTGTTGCTCACACCGCATATGGAGTAGGTCTGCCATTAGCCAGCAACCTTCGTTGCTTTTTCGAGGAAGAAGCTGCAGTCATTTGGCTATTGTTTCTCAGCAGATTTCACCTTCAGACACACGACAAGCATCAATAGAGGATTACCTAGGCCTTTCACTTGTTTCGCAGTTACAACATAATACCATTCTACGACATAGATTGGTATACTGATTTCAAGAACCTGGTGTTTCCACTGCCAATGGCGGTTGTGCCGAACGATGTTGCTTATGCTGCTAAAGAACCTACTAATGAGGGAGAGGTAGACACTACCATTGATGCATCAATTGTTTCCTCTCATGCCCTTGGATGAAAAAACCCTTCTGCTCCCAAAAAAATGCCTCCCTATTTTCTCTATTTTTTATTGTTGCCCTGACCACCTGTCCAATATTTTTGTATATAGGCCTGAAAAAAATGCTATCATTTTGCATATATAAAAGAATAGCTCGAATAATCACATACTTTTTTGGATTATGGCTTCCCCAGCCATTTTGAAATTTAAAAAGCCAAAGAATATATATAAATAGATATATCCTTTTATAAAGAACATCCATCCTCTTTCTTTCATTTTGTATTTCAGTTTTATGGGATTTTTATAGCATGTGTTATTTATTTGAACATGGGTATGCTTTATGTAAAGAAATCCTGCTATTCCACCCTCCATAATAATGGGTTAATTCTATAGAGACACAAACCAATTTCGAAAAAGACGGGCCAAAGAAAGGGAAATAAAATAAAGCACTATTCACATATGTACAAAAAATAGAACTCAACACCTAATGGAATAGGTTAAGATGAATCTCATTAACGGAGATTCCTAAGGGTTCATGTTCCATACTTTCTAGCTCGAAAGTGTTATGCTCCTTACACCAAATTATTTTAAAGGAACCCTCCCATAGGCTATCCAATTTTCCATGTTGACCTAGCTTAGTAGCCCTTTTATCATGATTTAGTACTAAGTCTCTACACTTTAGGCCTTGGTTAGAAGCCTTCTTGTCAAACCATCGCTTGACCACTTGTTGACGGTTTTTCATGGCTATTAGGGAATTCTCCCTTTTTTTCAACACTTCTAATAGTTCGGCAAGCCGAACTTCCTTGGCGTCGTTTTGTTCTATCTCAAGGGATTTCAACAATTGTAGTCCTGGAATCTCCATAGATATAGGTAACAACGCTTCTTTTTCATATACCAACTCATAAGGTGAAGTCTTAAGGACTTGCTTAGGAGTTATCTGGTTTTCCCAGAGCATTGCACAAAGGTTTTTATGCCATTCCCTCTGGTGTTCTGAACCAATTCTTTTAAGGAGCTCGACTAGGCTCTTGTTTGTTGACTCCGCTAGGCCATTTCCCCATGGGTAATAATTTGATGATGTCTTGAGGAATATGCCATTACTTAATGTGAAGTGACATACCTTTGTGCCTAGAAAATCTCTGGCATTATCAGAAATGATAGTCTTCGAAGGACCGAACCTTGTCACCAGCTCTTCGAGGAAATCTACAATCTCTTTTTTTGTTGTGCTTTTGAGTGGAACGACCTTCGTCCATTTGGTGAAGTAATCCGTGGCGGTCATAATCCACTTGTGTCTGGAACTAGAAGTTGGGTTAACTATTCTGATGAAGTCCAGGCCCCATTGCACAAACGGTTCATCTGACACTATGGATTTGAGAGGCATTGTGGAATTCTTCCTTCTATCAGTAAAGAACTGGCATTTTTTGCAAGATTTTACCAAAGAGTGGGAGTCATTAAATAGTACAGGCCAATAGTAACCAAAATGCATGATTTTAATGGCAGTGGTCTTAGCAGAGTAGTTTCCGCTTGCAACATTGTTGTGGAATGCATCGAGGATCCTCTTTGCTTGCTCTGAAGTAACACATCGCAGGAGAATATCATTGAAATTCCTTTTGAAAAGGACTCCTAGCGTATATCCATAATTTTGCATCTGGTAATATCTTTTTTTTTGGGGTGAGAGACCTAGTGGATACTTTTCAATTTGCATGAACCTCATTCTATCAGTCATCCAACAACCCTCTGATTCTAGTTCATTTATCAAGATGAGCTCCAATTTCTCCTCTACGACAAGTATCTCCTTGTTTTGTGCCATGTATTTGCATAGTCCTCTTCCTCTAATAGTTTTAGTAGGTTTGACCTCAATGTCATATTCTAGGATCTTGGTGGTCCAATTAGCTATTTTCTCTATGATCTCCCCTTCCATGACATATTCATGCACACTGGAATGCATGACATACACAAGCACCTTGTTGTAGGAAATTAGATTGCGGAACTTTTTAAGTCCCTTCACTATTGCAAAGGCCTGCCTTTCGACGAAATTATAATTCACCTCATATTCCTTCAGGTTTCAGGAGTAGAATGCTACTGGATGTTCCCCCTTTTCTTCATCTTTTTGGGTTAGGATAGTAGCGATACTGGACTTGTCACTGAATGCATACATTATAAAATCCTTAGATAGATCTGGATTAACCAGTACCGAGGCTATGGAAATAGCTTCCTTAACTTTTTCAAAGGCATCCCAAGCTTCGGTCGTCCATTTGAATGCCTGATCCTTTTTAAGCATCAGGGTGATCAGCTTAATTATTCCTGCAAAGTTGGAAAAAAAATTGCTAACAAATTTGTTTTGCCCAGGAAAGACTGAACACCTTTCTTATTCACCAGAAGAGGGAGTTCCTTGATAGCTTTTACTCATTTGAGGTAGATTGAAATTCCTTCTTTAGACACAACGTGTCTTAACAACTTGCCTTGTGATACTCCGAATACACATTTCTTAGGATTTAGGGAAACCTCGAACTCTTAGCACTTTTGAAAAACTATTTCTAAGTAATCAAAATGATCATCCTTAGATTTAAAAAATACAGTAAGATCATCCAAGTAAATTAGAATAAACTTAGTGATTAGTTCGGTGAATGTAATGTCCATCTCTCGCTGGAATGTTGCCCCTACATTGGATAAACAAAAAGGAATTTTAGCGTATGCAAATGTTCCCCACTTTGTGGTGAACGTAGTCTTGTGCTCATCTTCTTCCTTAACTTGGATTTGATTGTAATCAGAGAAACCATCCAATAGAGAAAATATTTCTGATCCTGTAACCGTTTGTAGGATCGACTGCATTGAAGGTAGTGGATAATGGTCTTTCAGGGATGCTCTATTTAGGTCTCAGAAGTCCACACACAAATGGATATCTCCATTCTTCTTTTGGACTGGGACCAGATTGGATACCCAAGTACTATGCTTGATTGGGAAGACAATGTGAGACTCAATGAGCTTAGTTAGCTCTTGCACCATGAGCATTTAAATGTTAGGGTTGACCAGCCTCTATTTTTGTTGGACTGGTTTTGTGCCTTCTATTAGCTCAATAGTGTGTTGAATGATATGAGGATCATACCCCTCTAGATCATCATAGGACTAGGCCACTACTCCATACTTTTCACAAAAACTAATGAGTCTTTCTTTATCATGGTGTGGGACATTTTTTTTGACTCGAAGATTCTTGCCATCTATGGACCGAAAGTTCACATAATCACTTGTGTCTACTATGAACTTCCGTTTATCATTTTTCACATCATCACAATTAATTTTTTTTGAGAGTAACCAATCCTTTCAAAATCTTGTTAGATTTGAGCTACATAATTTGTCCTTCATAAGCTTCGACAATCTTTGGTTGAAGCTAACTAGAAAATTCCCTTGACTGTTGGATGAATGAGGCGATGTGTTCATCACTTTCAAAAACTTGCCAACTCTAATCGTTGTCAGGAATCACCGGTCGGACTAGTACTCGTACTGAATGTTCATTATGTACAAGGATGGAGGCAAAATCAAATTGAGTACCAATCAAGGCCATGTGATCTGCATCGCTATTTTTTCCTTGGGGAATAGTTTGGATGTTGAAGACTTCAAAACCCTCAACCAGGTCTCAGAATCTGTGTCGATAGGATCTCATGTGAACATTCTTTGCCACATAAATTCCTCGAACTTGGTTGACTACTAGTTCAAAATCTCTAAATACCATTAATTGTTTTATGCCCATTCATTTCACAAGGCTTAAACCTTGAACTAATCCTTCATATTTAGCCTCATTGTTTGAGCAGGAGAAATGGAAATGGAAAGACTTTAAATTTTTTTCATTTTGTGGAGATATTAGATATATCCCTACTCCAGCACCCATTTTTCTTCTTGCCCCATCAAATTATATTGTCCATAGCTCGCTTGCTTGGCTACCTTCATACTCTTTTGGGACCTTTGGAAGCACTTGGTCTTCATCATAAATTACATAGGTGCCCAATCCTATAGTATAAGAATTGCCAAAAGGATCATTTTCCATGTGTTCACTCAATAGAGCATCTTCTTTTTCATTCTGGTCTTCGCTCACCTTTTCTTCCTCTAGTAATTCAATGCAATACATTTCTTGCTTAGTGATAGAAGTATGCACGACTTCAAAATTGATCAAGGCTTCATCCGCTACATGTTCAGAATGGAAAGACTCTGATTCTATCTTAATTTTTGCACCATGGTTGGTTCTGAGTATTAGATGTGACCAATCCAAGGACAGGTATCTTCCCAAACATAGACCAAACATAGGAGGAACATCTATGATCATAGTGTCTTGCAGCACCGTGATACTAGGACAAGCAAATAGAGTTAAAGGAAGCACTTTGATGACACCAACGGTTTCAACTTTGTTCCCATTAAGCTACATTACCCCTCTTTTTATAGGTTCATAGCTGATTCCTAAAGCTTCGACTATCTATTTGGGCATAACTGTGGTACTAGTTCCAGAATCAATCATAGCATTATGCAATAACTTCTATCCTATAATGTGAGTAGGGTTGGGGTTTTAACTTCTCTCTAACCTCAATAGGGGATTCCTTTGTATTGTTTGTAAGAACTTTAGCCGACGGTATTTGATTGACAACCTCTGTATTGGAAAACTGATTTGTTGGTGTTAGGTTGACCTCTTCTTGAAGCACCTTCTGTAATAGCATCTTTTGCTCTGGGATAGCTAGAATGTCCCATAGAAACACATTAGCGGATGATTTATTCAATTTTTCTACCACATTAAAAGGTGACAAGCTCAGAGGTTTCTACTCCTTGGTTCTTGCTATAATAATTTCCTTCCATAGTTGAGATGGTGACGAGACGGTTGAAGTTCTAGGAGGTTGATCGAAAGAACTTTTGAGTTGCGAGCTGACTAGATGCAAAACAACTAACTCTCCAGTGAATCTCCTCTTTGAGTGCATGTTATAATCAGATTACATTTGCGGTGTTTTGGATATGAACACATCATTAGCAAACATCGTTTCTTCTTTCTCCATCCAGGAGAAAAGCATGTGATTAGGAGCAATATTAGATTCTTGTTCTAAAGACATTCCTTGCATTTGCGCGGTAAGAACCGCACTCTCCATTTGTGGTGAGACATATATATAACCTCCATGTTCTGTTGCAATGCCTTGTCTACGTTGCTCTGCCACCTTTTTTTGTAAGTTGCCACATGGACAGTTCTGGGGCATATGCGTATCACTGCAAGGGAATCACCACAAATTGATGTCATCAATAATGTTGTTCTGCCATGTGGTTAATTCCCTACTCGAGCTTAGCGATGCACTCATCAGTGGAGTAGGCACCGAAACCATTTGGTTTGCTGTCGGAGCTAGTGGATTAGTGTAAGGTGCACCCTGGTACTGATTTTGTTGATATGAGGACCGCCCACCTTGATAGTTTTGATATGCAGGCTTTAGAGGTGTTGATTGGTTTCATTTAAGAGTGGTTATATCATTCACCATGGTTTGTAACATCTCTTTGAGGATGCTCATTTCATCCTTGGAAGAACCTGATGTAGAGGCTACATTTTGTGGGGCTACCGCATATGTGTACATTGACTATGTAGTTGCAGGCGCGCTAGTTGATGCCACCTCTTGCATGGGGATTGATATTTTAGGGAATATCAACATAATAGGTTGAGGAGGAAATTTTTTGCAATCTATTAAATGATTCTCGACTTTGATAGCGACACCATAAGCATTTGGTAGAGTAGCTCCTCCCAAAGACTTGTTCATCATGGAAATGTCGGAATTGATGAACTTTAGATAAAATATGAATTCCAACTCGGGAATCAAGCATATAGTAACAAGAATCTTCTACCAGTTTGTGCGGAATCGAGCATTAAAGTCCCTTAGAGCCTCTTGAGGGGCTCGTTTTATGATAGATAGTTGATAATACAGTGAAGAACGATCTACGTCATTTGAGAACCTCTCATAGAATGGATCTCTGAGCTCATCCTAGGTGCGAATAGTATTAGGTGATAGTGCTCAGTACCAATCCAGTGACTTGCCTTTAAAAGATGTGGCGAGAAGCCTCAGAGCTACATTCTGCACTGTAATCTCGTGTACCAGACACACATCCGCCACATCATGCAAATGTTCTGCTGGTGTTCTTGAGCCATCTCCGGTAAATTTGGGTATAGCTTTTAGGGATGAAACAAGGATAGTGCCCTAGGAAGCGGGTGCTACTGGGGCTACTAGGGGACTTCCAACGTACCATGGCATGTAATTCCTATTGGCGGCCAACAACATGGTGAGAGGAATGGGTGGTAGGAATGGAATGTTTACCAACTGATTTACGACTTGCACTATTCCTAGTGGGGGTACTATTAAACTGGAGTTGCTTGCGGTTTGGGATCTAGTTACAAGTCAATGGCTCATACAACCTTCTAAAATGAAATTTCATTTAAGCTCAATCCCACTAGGTTTTCCAGAAAAGGAAACAAACTGTTGACACCAAAATTTGACGAGGTAACAGTGTCTTATGGGAAACTCAGTTTATGGGGGACCTTTTGCGCTAAAGTATAACCTAAGGTGATGCACCAAGACTTAATGATAGGCATGATAAATCATAGATCTAAGGGCCTAAATGGTGTTGTAGTGTTCCATAATATCAAAAACTTAAGATTATAGCATAGAAAATCCATTCATTGACATAAAATAATATTGCACACATTCTTACTACCAAGAAGAGTCATTAGACATGGTCTAGGTCAGCAAACTTGCATTCAACATATATAGAGGTTCTTAAATGAAATGTCTAGACAATAAAAAGCATAGTTTATAGGTTGATCAAATAGCATAAAAGATAGAAAGGCCGAACAATTGGCATAGTTTAAGAGTTTTTAAAATAACATAAAACAAAAATAAAGGTCTAGCGTCTTTTACCAAAACTAGTGTTTCTCTCCAAATTTTGGACTCTTTTCTCATAAAAAAGAAAAGTATATATAGCAGAGAAAAAAGCCCCACTGCTTCGGAGAGCAGCATAAAAGATTTCGCAATCCCTTGGCAATGATGCAAGAATCAAAATATTCCCAAGGCCGTTACAACATAATCGATTTGGAACAAATTATCTAGTCATTCCAAGAATAGGTGCATCCTTTGCAAATGATGGTGGTGGTCCTAGTAAGGCCTGATCAGACAAGTGCCACACTCTTGTGTGAATGATTATGAAACGCAACAGCCAATAGCATCATTTGGTTCATCTACTCCATCATCCAAATATGAGATCTACTAGCTAGGCACATGGCAACCTTTCGCTGCCCATATGAACCCTTTTTTTCACCACTGAGGACTTGTGTTAACACTACACATGTCGAATGGGCCGAGCACTTCATCAACAATGGAGGGAACGATTACCAGTCGGGTGCAAAAGAGACGTGTGGCAGGGTTTCGTTTCCCGCAGTCGCTACTTCATCTCCATGCTAAAAGATTTGTGAATAGCAGACACGTAGCAAGTGTACACCGCATATAGAAACTGTGGGGCCCACCAAAACCTTTTAGGAATGAGGGCATCATGGCAAACTTTCAGAGCCTGATGAGGCAGCAAGAAAAAATGATCAAAAGTATCTCGCAGCCACAACACGTGGAAGCATAGCAGAGTTTCCTAGAATGCAAAGGAATGTAGAGACTCAGGGTTGCGAGGATTAGACACGTGGCATGGGAGCGCAGAACCTAGATAAAAGACCGAGCTAACTTTGCGATACACAGGCTGACGTATATACAAAAGAATCACCCAAAGGGAGCTAGTTAAATATTTATCAATAGCTTTTAGCGACTATTAGGAGCATTTCAACTAAGGAACGAAGAACCCAAAATTTCTTTGGTTTATAGGCCAGAGTGCCATTTCATTGGGCAATGGAGTTAGAGATTGGAAAGAGCCACCTGTAGAGGTGACAATTCATCCTCAGATGGCTTCACCATGTTGCATAAATTCTCCTGCACTCCACTTAGATTAATAGTTTCCTTGTCAGGTAACGCATTGGGTAAACCGGCCCCTGCTTCACAATGAAATAGTAGATGTGCAAGAAAATGAATCACTCCCTCAATGTCGGTTGTCGTGGGAGGATGACTAAAATCCTTGAAAGCCTCCAAATAATTTTTCTTCTCTTCTATCTTTTTCGCAATCTGCTTGGCTATGGCAATAGATCCATCTTCAAGGAATGGGGACGGCAAACCCATCCTGCTTAACTCAGAGAAAATCTCTCATATGTTGTCTAGTGTCTTGCTCAGAATAGTCATGGTTTCTTTAGTGTGTTGGAAGATGAAGTGGCAATGGATGAACTTATTTGTTGTTTGAGTAGCGACATCCTGATCTTCAATACCTGCTCTGGCAAGGTTTTCATCAGAGACCGAGTATAGCTCGATGAGCAGATCTTTTTCTTCAGGAACCTTCTCCAAGATGAAGCATGGGAATTGCTTGATTGTATCATGGGCCTCCTGGCTCAGCTTTGATGCCTTAGCAATGAATCAGAGGGTAGGCTATAGTGTTAGGAAAAAAACTTTAATTTTTTCCTAGTGAGAGATGTACAACTTCCTAACCAACAAAATGATGTCTAGCTATGTAGGGGGAGATAGGAGAGCTTTTAAGAGAAGTAATCTCCTTGTCTTTTGAAATAATGGTCTCAGCCAATTCTGCCCTTTTCTTTTTCTTGGATGCTAGTTGTTCTGCAGAGCTGCTCATTTCTTTATTCCAATTGTCCTCGGCTCGAGAGTGATTTGCTAAGTGCTCATCCAGAGAAGACTTTCTCTCTTGGAGTTTTTCTATTTAAGCTTTTAGGCCCTTAAACTTAGCCCCTTTTTCTTGTATTTTCTGCTCATATTGGGCCTATTGGTGATCCAATGCTTCATTCCTTTGCGACATTACTTGACTACACTCAAGGTGAAGTCACTCCAACTCTTCATTCTTCAGTTGTAGATTATGTTCCATCTCCTAATTCTTAGACTGTAGCTCTTTAATCATGGCAAGGTCGGCAACCGAAGTCTTCGTAAGTTCACCCTGAAGTCTATTCCTATCATCCTTCGCTATCAGCACCCTTTCCTTCAAATGTGCAACATCCGCCTCCAAGGATTTCTCTTTTTTCTCTAAAAAATTAACCCTTTCTTTGGCCGGTTTAAGCTACTCATACTTCTTCTTTAGTTGTTGGCCGATTTTAAGGAAGTTAGAAGTGACTACCCATTGTGTTTCCTCCATGATTTCAACCTTATCCTGTGGTTGGGCCACCTTCATGTCTAGCCCTACAACATATATCTCATAATTTTTGAGGTGCATTTCCCCCTGAGGCTTGCTTACCCTTGGGTATATGGTTGCAAACTTCAATTCCTATCGGGCCTCATCATAAAGAGTCTATATTTTTGGCCCAGCAGAAGCATTGTCATATTTTTCCCTGTGCTTTCACATTCTACTTGCCTGTGCCTCCTTTCCGCAATCAATCTGTGCTATACATTTGGTTGGTGACGAAACTAGTCCACCTACGAATGGAGCACCAGAAGGAAGGGCATAGGGATAGGTAACCCTCATATGCGTAAACATTTGTTTCTTATGGAGAGTGAAAGTTTGCGAAGAGAAGTGGGGCACATTCCAAAGTTTGGTTTGAGGCCTAATAGAAGGGCTAGTCACTTGTAATGAATGAATTGGTGAATCAGCTATAGGACTCATAGGATGGGATGGTGGAGGAGTTTTCAATGTGGTTTTAGCCTGTTGCGATGGAAAAGGATCTGTAGTAATAGCAGAAAAATATGGGGCACTTACAGGGGGTATGTTTTTAGAAAGTGAGGCAAAGATAGTTTGAGTAGCCGTAGCAGGTGTAAGGTTCCGCAGAGGAGTAAGGACGAGTGGAGCAATCTAGGAAAATTGTGTGAAACCTCCTGAATATGCTAGATTAAGAGTGGAAGGTATAGGGCCAATACTCATGGTAGGGATCGGCATTGAGGTAGGGGTAGATACCAGGGAATTAAAAGCAAGAGAAGGAGTGAATATTACTTGTTGATTAGTCGATGGCAGCTCCAGAATCTTCAGCGACTCCTCCTCAGCCTCAAGCTCCTAGCTAGCTACAAGCACTTTTCTTCTGGCCAGTTCTTGCAAACCCTCTCCAAGAATACTCTTTGTGCACTGTCACTTTGTGGGTGGAGTGTTCTAAGCTTTGATAGCTATTGTTGTTCATTATCGTGATAATTTGGCTAGCTTAGTGGACCAAGTGACTGTACACGAGGCCCTTGATATATTAAAGCACACATTCATGACCACATAGGCAGGCTGTTCGGGGACTTTCTCCTTCGGCACAGAGGACACCGACGTCGCCGCTTCCTCTTCCTACTCTTCAGACTCACCTTCCGAGTCTCCACTCTTATTAATACTAGAGCTTGGGCTAGGGTGGCCTTTATTCCACCATTTTTCAAATTCTTTGTCATCCTTGAGACTATCGTAAGGGGCATCCAATTACCCTATCTCCTGGCAATAATTCCAGAAAGCTTCTTTTTTTTTAGCAACCCACTCCTCATCCTTCTCCAACTTATTATAGATGGCGCACTCCATGAGGACAATATCTTGGGCCACCACCACAATAAAGTAGAACTTGTACCATGGCCCTCTAGTATCTTGGATAGGAATACATGCCAATTCAACAAAATTTTCATCTTTGTTTGCCTGCGGGTTACACCGCTTCTCAGAAATAAGGTCAGGGAACATGTGTAACTTTCATATGCAGGTTCGGAAAGTCATTGAAAGAGTTGTATTTAGACTTATCATTTACCAGAACCAACCATAAATAAGCCAGTTTATCCTCCAATAATTAGTCTGATTGTTTCTTAATCAGAGTTACCGACTTGAAATTCTTGGAACAAGAGAAGAATCATTTTTTCTTGACACTTTTGCTGCTACAGAAGGTAAAATCAATGATACACACCTGCCGATACATTTCCAGTGTGAGCACCCTATCTGTGACACAAGCTGGGAGCAGGAAATTTTGACCAGTGAAGCTTAGCATCCGAAGAATCGTGAAATCTGTTCCTAAGAACCAGTCATAGGTGGGAGTGAAACTCTGCATATATCTGGTCTGCTCCTTGTCAAGTCGAATTATGTCACCTTTTCTAGTTAAATCATGCAAGACCAAGGTTATGAAATAGTCTGAAAATGCATAATAATCATATGATGCGAAAAGAAAAGGCGTCCACGTGGATACTGGCTTCCTATTACCCCTTTCATAAAAAAATGATAATGGAAAATACCGGGTCAAGAAATTAGGGTTTTGATGTAGAAACATGTGAACCAAGAAAGAAAGAAATCAAAACTTTTCCTCCACTAGGTAATTCTTTATTTTCCATTTCATTTCATCTACCATGAACTCAACAAAATCATACTAAAAGGTATCATGCTGCTTGCAGAATCGGAATGCCAGTCCTAGTTGAAAAGTTACCACCATCTCATCGGAGTCTTTGTCACACACAAAAGCTAGCATGGACATGGTATCCTAAAAATTTGTGTGTAACACTCCTCATTGCAACGGAAGGCTTTCCTACCAGTCTCCTTGAACAAAAATTTTGAGTTCTTTTTCATCACCCTCCATGTTTTCTCTCCTTTGCCAAGGTAAAAGGACTCAATGTTCTCTCTTCTTTTACTTGGGTTCGGGATGCATAGCATATGCTAAATGGCCTATGGGCTAATGTGAACCCTTAATTTTCAACCTTCGATGTAGTGGGTATCAGGGTTATAACGCTATATGGCAGCGTCAACTATCTTTGGGTAGTAGTGTACCAACGGGACCATCTATTGTGGAAGACCACTGTACCAAATTCTCATTGTTGTAGGCTTGTCCACTTTTGGTTCCATCAACCTTGCACAAGCTGCTTCTCTTAAGGACTTAGGGTTTTTTATGAGCCATGAATAATAGATATTATCCCATTTCTCCCCAACCCTTTTCTTGTTTCTGCAATCCTTGGGCCTTTTCAGCTCTTTTGTATAGGCCCTCTTCAGCTTGCTTGGCATACTAGGTGTAGCATACGCCAAATTCTCATAGATATATACGCCCTCTAACGACTGTATGGCTGTAAATAGCTCTTGGCTAATTTCCTCTTGCATTTGTAGAGATGAACCCTCTGACATTTTCTCTTTTTATGAAGACCTCTATGAGTTATGGACTCTACAATTTTCCTCGGCTCCAGATATGCTAAAAATAAATAACTCTCCACCTTTAGCTTTCGTGCTTGTGAAAAGACTTTGAATTATTAAGTCTTTTCATGCAATATTTGGCTACTTTCCTCAAGGTGGTAGACAAAAGAATGTCTTTTGCATTTAATTCAGCATGTACTATTAATTTTGCAATTTGTGCAAAATGAACTACTTGCCATTTTGAGATGGCAAAAACTTATTATTGCATTTGGCAACCGTGTGATACGTTGTGATTTCCTTGAAACTTGAGCCAAAAAAAAATTTTCTAACCTTGTGTTAGTATGCATTGGTGATTAATATCCTGGCCGAAATGATTACACCAAAGCAAACGATCACAGCCTGAAAAGATATGAATATTGCCTTGGGCTCTGGGAAACGCCTATGAGATGACACAATAGCCTATGGTTGTGCAGCTTACAGTCCATGAGAGCCACCTTTTTAAAGCTAATTAATTAGCTCCTATTAATCTAGCATGCATTGAGTTGTAGCTCCGCAAATGCAACTGGCCCAAAAATGTGAGCAAACATAGACACACCTTTCAAGTTGGCATCTAGTTATCATCACATTTTCTCGAACGGATTAGCATGCATCTTGTCATTTTTTCTATAAATAGGCTGATAATTAGTGAGGAAATCATACTTAGAATTTGAGCAGTGATAGGTTGTTAGCAGAGTTTTAAGAAAGTTTTCTCATAGGTTAGGTGATAGGTAAATTTTAGTATTGGCTAAAAAGCATAGTCATAGTGTCAGAATTATGGATACTCCTCTTTGTCTAACCTCTTATAAGTCACATACATCATTTCTAGGGGAGGTTTCTACTAGGCAGCAGAAAATGATGACCAACAATAAGCATTCCTTGGTCTTGATAGCCAGAAAATGGGTTAAAGATAAAGACTGTGTAGAATATGAGGACAAATATCATGTGCACATTGATATATGTTCTCACTTCGTAGCGTCTATGTTAGACATTAATGTCCCCAGGCCTCTCATCCTAAATTTGGTCAAAGAAATGTTTCCCCAAAAGTACCTGAACGGCCTTAGTGAAGTTGTTGTTCACGCCACATATGGAGTAGGTTTGTCGTTAGCAAGTGACCTCTGTCACTTTATCGAGGAAGAAGTTGTAGTTGTTTGGCTATCTTTTCTCAGCAAATTCCACCTTCAGACACGTGACAAACATCAATAGAGGTCTACCCAGACCTTGCACTTCCTGTTCCATAGTTACAACATGATACCATTCTACGACGTAGATTGGTATACTAACTTCAGGAACCTGGTGTTTCCACCCCCAATGGTGGTTGTGCCGAACGATGCTGCTTCTGTTGTTGAAGAAGCTACTGACAAGGAATAGGTAGACGCTACCATTGATGTGTCAATTGTTGCCTCTCATGCCCTTATATGAATGGCTAGAATGTCCTTGATGTGTAGTTTTCGCACACACACCTCGCTGAAGGAAGGGACCCTCTTTTGCTTTGGTTTTGGTGTCTTGGCCCTTTCATTTTGAGGTTTTATCTTACTTAGGAATGTGCTTAAATGTTTATTTTAATTGCCTTGGTGATCTATCTAAGCTATTCATTGAAGATCCTTTATTTCGAGCTAGGTTTAGGTTTTCACCCTAGTTCAGGACATTCCACCCCAACCGGATTTTCCTGGATCCTACTTGGACTCTGGCAGAGCACGATCATTTGAAGATTTTTGGTCTTCATGGATTTCCATGTGGGCTAGATTTTTCCGGATTATGTCCTATCGTCGAGTTCCCAGATTTTCCTGGCCATCTTGTCCGCGCCATTAATCTTTTTGTACAAGCCTTAAATGATGTATTTAATTGATTTTCAAGGTCTTTTATGCCATTATGCTTATCATTTGTCATTGATTAAGTTGAGTGCATTCTTAAAAGTGTTGGATTTGCATTTGGGGTGTTAAGTTTGAATTGGTTGATTTGAATGGGATTTTTTGGTGTGTTTTTTCCCTTGTTCTTTGTTGACGCCACTAAATTCGCATTTGCTATTTCTGAAATCAATTCCCACTTCACAATGGTATGTATTCTTTTTCCTTACTTTTCATTGATGATTGCAAATAGCACTTTGATGTTATAGAGCTTATTGGGTTTTAATTATCGACATTATTTGAGCATTTTCATGGTTAGGGCTGCCCAACATTGCTTCATTTATCATCTCCCAAGTGAGCTTTAAGGTCCTTTTTCTACTTGCATTTTGATGTATCTTGCTTGAAGTATTGATTTTCCCCTAGTCAAGAATTAGCAGTCAAAATGTTTAAATTATGAGCTTGCTTGTGCGTTAATGGCGGATCTGGAGGGTTTGACTTAGGGCATCGCCATTTATCTTTAGTATGCTCTTGAATTGGCTTAGAATGCAAGAATATCCATAGAAAGCCCGTATTAAACTTTCCCTAAGCTTAAATCTTTGAAATCCCTAATCGATTTGGTGTTTGAGCAAAATAGTGTTTTGGTGTTGCGGTTTGGGTTTCGTCCTCGGTTCGGGATTTTTCATCTCTGGCAGATTTTCTAGCTCTGGTGGATTTTCCCGATCTCTATTTTCCCAATTTCCTTCATTATTCCACTGGAATCCGCTATCATTTTTAGAGTTTCATATTATCTGTGGATTTCCGCTGACCCCAAATTTTCCTGAAGTCCTGTGTTGCCTAGATTTTTTGAATTTTATGAAGTGTCTTTGCCTTTGTGGAAATCTGTCTTCGGCGGATTTTCTTGAAATATAGTGAAATGTAAAGAAGTACAGAATAACATGATGTGTTAGTGATTTTTATTGCATTTTATGATTGATTCATGCTATTTCATGATCTCTTATGTGGTTTATTGATTGATAATGATCAGATTTAATTGTTAGTAGGTGTTTCATGATTATTCCGTTGGAATCTGTCTGGCCCGAAATTCCCCGAAATTCCTCTCTGGCTTAGATTCTGCGGATGGTCCTGAAACCTGAAGTTTATCAAGATCATTTTCTATGATTTTTAATAACACCTTGATTGTATGAGGTTCATTCTAATGGTGTTATGATGGATTAATGTTGATTTCCTATGGTTTTTATTATGTTTCCTTTGTCAAGTGCACGTTGAGTCAAGCAAGGCAGCGACTGGATCTTCAATAACTGATGCAGAAAAGATTAAGATGGACACCAAGAGAAAAATTCCTAAGCATCAAATTACATCAATTTGGTCTGAGGTAACTAATAACAATGTTGGGTTGTGGGATTACGAAGAGTTTAAAAGAAGAATGGCAGCCGAGGATCTTCCTTTGGTGGCTAGAAGAATGAAGGAGTCAGGCTTGTCACATGTGGCTGGTTTCCCTTCCACAGTCCAGTGCTATGAGATTGTCCTCGAATGTGCAAGGCACTATGATCAGGATACACAAAGAATTATTAGTCCTCAAGGGAGAGTTGTAGCGAATCTCAACCCTGTTTCCATTCCCCAAACTTTTGATATGCCAGACAGATCTCATGTGGTGGAATTTAGCATGAAAGCAGCTCATGAGTTCTATGATGAACAAACTGTTAAATCTCAACAACTTATCAATTCCTGGTTGGAGAAGCCCAAGTCCCACTATTCCAAGTTTCCCAAGTAGCTATTCAGGGCGAAGTTCAAGAAAGAATATTATGATGCCATCACATTGCTCAGCAGAGTGGTTGGATTGAAGAATGCTGGCATGTTTGAGAATTGGATGTGCCATGTGATTGTGAGGATGGAGTAGGAGAAGACTGACTACCATTGGGCTAGAGTCATTAGTAGGGTAATTCATGAGAAATTTTCTAATGTGTTGCAAAAAAATACCTTCACAATGACCTCATACTTGGTCTATGCACTTGTGAGATTTCATCCTTACAAGGGATTGAGTACAAGGGGCACCTTTGGACAAGACATTATTTATGAGGTTTTCCCTCAATTGCATTTGGGAAGTTCAAGCTATAGGAGGGTGAATCATGCATTCACCATGCACATCACTAGATTACTTCAAGGTACAGAACATGTGACGATTTCTGGCCAGGCTAAGGAACTTATCAAGAAATATGGGGCATGGTTTATTCAGTTCCCAACTTTCTCCTACATTCGGATTGATGGATACTAGAGGGATCCTTACAGTCTTCCAAGGTACCCTACTGATGACATTCTACTGTTGGAGGTCACTAGAAAAATTTATGACTTTGATGCCATTGTGAAAAGAGACAAACAGAAGACTGGATTTGGTGGAGACTTCCCCTTGAGCATTGGCATTGGAAAGGAATGTCCTTCTATCATTTCTTCCCAAGCTTCAGAGTTGGAGATGAGTACTCTTGGCTTATCTTTCAATTCCAAGAGGTGCAAATTTGATAACACAAGTGAAGCTCAAAATAAGGCTTGTAGGGAGTATTGCCATAAGGTTGATTTGGAAGACTACTGGGCCAATTGTAGTGATGAATTTGAGGTCAGGAAGAAGAAGTTTTCTCGAATACCGGTTGAGTCAGTTTGAATCAACTGAGCAGGACCCTAAGGGAAAAGGTAGGTTGGATTCTCCATTCAAGATCAAGATTAAAGGTGTTCAAGAGGAGGAAGCCCAAGGGACATGACAACAGAGAAATCCCATTGCCAAGAAAAGGTCAAAGACTAAGAGGTCTTAATATAAAGAAATGGAGAAGCAATGTTGTGAGGTGGATGTTCATGTGCCCAAAAGGAGAAGAGTCATACGACTGTCACAAAAGGCCTGCTTTGAAGTAGGAGAGGAAGAAGTTACCCCACCGGTGGTAAATGTTGAGAGCTCAGAAGAGAATGCACGAGTATACATAAGGAGGTCTAGGACTCCTTCTCCCAAGGATAGTGTGCCTAAGGAATACCTTCCTCTAGTTATTTCTCTTGAGGAGCAACATGATGATATTCCTTCTACCCATGAAGCTCAAAGTGAACCTGTAGAATCCAAAGGAGTTGAAGATCATCCTGATACTGAAGGAGAGGAATTCCATGAAGGTGACCTTTACAATGCAGAAGCTGTGGTTGAAAAGGTAATGCAATCTCCCTCGGTTGCATATGAGGAGTCACCAGTTATGAATGAAGAGGTTAAATCCCCTCGTAAAGAAGAGGAAGCAGAAAGGACTCCATCCCCTGAACATAAAGAGGAAAAGGCTGAAGGGAAGGAGAGCAAGATAGATGAGATTCCTAAGAAGCAGGGTTTGAATGAGGAAGCACCTAAGGAATAGTGGGAACAAAAACATAATGAGGTGCAATTGGAATCCACTATGCCTGAGTGGTTGGATAGGGAGATAAAAAGAAATCAGGTTATTGTGGAAGATAGTCCACCGAATTGGGATGAGTTGCTAGCCAATATTGGAAAAGAAAAAGGTAAGAAGAAGGCTAGGGTGATCTCAAAGATTGAGAGAGATGAGCCTAGCAACAGAGTTGTCCACATTGCAACTCCTACCCAGGATAAGAGTAGAGATGAGGTAGCTGCAAAAGACTATAATGTGCAGACTTTTAATTTAGGGCCCACTTCTATTGAACAGGATATTGAAGATTACCAGGGTTCTAGTGTAGTTATCTTGGGCAGATTGAGGAAGGAAATAAAGACTGAGGAGGAGCTTAAAACTGTAAATGAGAATCTCAGGAAGTGCTTGGAGGATCTTATGAAACCCTTGCAATCCATTAACCCCTTGGTAACTGCTACAAATCCTTTACCTCAAGAGACTATAACCGAGTTGGAAAAGATGAAAGCTTGCACTCTTGCCACTGCAAATTGGTTGCAGGGAGTGTGAAACAAAGGAAATGAGGCCATTAAGGATATTTTGTCGATAGGGAAGGATGCTATAAGGGCAACTAATTAGTTGAAGGAAGTGTTAGCACAGGATAAGGAAGATACAAATCTCCTACTGCAGAAAACTAGAACTATCATGGAGTACACCAGGGATAAGCTAGTAAGTGATAGAATTCTCCCTTCTTTTGGAGTTGTCAAACCTTGGGAATGGCTTGAAGCATTGCAAACTAGGCAGAAGGTTCTGAAAAATATCTACAAATAGAGGAGGTAGATTGATGGTACCCTGGTTGGTGTTTACAATGGCTCTATTGCTTTCTTTGAGATTATGACAGGAAGAAGGAAGATTTCTCCTAAGTATTTGTGTTTATAACAGTTGAGGAAGTGGTGGCATGATGTTTATGCCCTAATTAATGATGATTTTTTTTCTGAGCACCAGTTGGATGATGCAGCCACCTACATTGTTGTCGTTGACAAATACCTAACTTATAAGGTAGATTGGGATAAGTTGGTGAAGTAGTCTAGGGAAGAAATTGCATCAATTGAAAGGTGAATTAGATTTTTTCCTTTACCACTTGTGGCTGACTTAGATAGGGTTCTTTTGAAGGTTCATGAAATACTGGATGGAAATAAAGACAAAGGGGAAGGTAGTTAATGATTGGCTACATCGAGATTTGTGCTTCCCTATTATTTTTCCATTCATTGGTCTGAGCTACATTGGAGATTCCAGGCTGACCTGGATGAAGTTCATGCATTTAATGCATATTTTATCATTTTGAATTTCTCTTGGCTGACTTGTTGTGCCTAATTAATTATTGTAAAATCTTATCTAGGCCAACATGTTTTGGGGGTTCTATAAATTTAGAATTTTTCCTCATTTGTAAGGGTTAAGAAATTTTAGACATAGACACATAGAGAGATAGTTAGAGTGAATTAAGTAGAGCAAGTGTTAGCAAGTAGTTGATCTCAAGCAAATATTGTAACAAAAAGCTAGAATTGTTGCTACAATGGATAATTTGATGCAAGTAATGATATTGTGATTTGGTGCCATGCTTGTGTTTCTTCTTATCTTGCATGGTTGTTGTCATTCTATCTTTAGAATTGCTTTGAGGAAGATAATATTTAAATTAGATTTGATTTAATAGTGTTCATGATTTGATATTTGAAGTGTTGTAGCAATCCCTGGTCCATACTTTATGCAACCAACTGATTGTTAGTTGCTTTGCAAAGTTATCCTGGGCCTTTATATTCATTGTGCTTAGTTCAATTGTGAGGGTTTATTAATTTCAATTGGAATAGGGTTGTTTGGATGAATGTTCATGATTTGAAAATCTTAACACCTTAGAAGATTGCACTGTTTCTAGAAGATTGTAGATTTATCTGGGTCAAGTGGGAATCAATTTTGAGGGATTGGTCCATTTAAAATATTTTCTCATTGGCATTGTTAATCTTAGGTTTAATATTAAGTTTAGAAATCTCTTTGAAACCCTTATCTTTTGTTATTTCTTTGATTATTGGGTTGAATTTAGGATTGAAGTGTCATCATATTGTTAGATCTGATAAATTAGGATTCAATATTTTGCTTGTAGTAAGGTCCCATTGTGATTAACCAACATTTTCACATTTATCACTAAGTTGTTTATGCATTGTCAAGAGCTGACATTAGAGACCTTGGGGTTATTTCTTGAGGCTTTTTGATAGAGATTTACCTTTCAAGAGAGACAGGATATTATATTATGCCTGAGTTGTTGATGTGCAGAAAAAATCATCAACAGATTGGTGCTAGAAGGAGGGCCTGAATAAGCAAGTTGGATCAATTTTTGAATGCTATCTCTTTTGAAAGATTTAGAAGAAGAACCAGATCTACTCCAGGAGAGGTGAAATTTCAGGAATTACTAGACCCCACAAGGTCTAGAAGGACCAACAAAAGGGAAGAATCATCATCATCCCATCCACCTCCCTCATCTCCATCATCCCCATCTTCATTAGGTTCATTTGAGTCTGAGGGCATTCCCAGTCCACAACCTCAGCCAGTCATAAATCAGCCATTACCACCCCCACCTCCACCAATGGCTTTCCTAGCAACCAACCCATCTCTGTTGAGTTTCGCTAATTACAATGTTATGCCCAAGAACCCTGAACACTTTTGTTCAAAATTCCATATCAACGATTCCAACAGAACCGCTGAAGAGCACATTAGGATCTTTCAGACTAGCCTCAAGGATAGCGGGATAAACCATGAGGATGTAGCTTGTAGACTCTTTCCTTATTCACTAGGGGAGGATGCATTCTATTGGTACAATCATTGAACTGTTGGATCTATCGAACATTGGACTGAGTTAGAAACTACATTCTTGTAGAAGTTTTGAATTCCCATTAGTTCTAATGAGCTTTACCGACAGTTCACTAATGTGAAGAGGGAGGTCAATGAGCCTATAGGATCTTTCAACAATAGGTTTCATCGTGCCTATACCAGACTGCAGGCCCCTTATGTTGTTGATGATCCCACTCTTTAGAGGTCTATTATGAGGGACTTAATAGTTTGACAGCTACCTTTATGAAGTGGAGCAGTAACCCTCCTACTAGTCTACTTGATGCATATGCAGAGGCTATGAAGGTTAGTATTGCTTTAAGACAACACCTGTTTGGGCCTTTACCCTCATTAGGACCCGTTGCTCACCCTGGACAAGTTCCAACTCTCAACCAGGCTTTTGCCAACCATACTCCTATTATGAATCTGGTACCTCAATTGCCTCTGGTCCCTCATCTAGGACCTCCTGTGGGACAAGTATTATCCATAATTAGTTACCCTTAGAAAAATTTTAATCAACCTCTACATATACAACCTCAGGCTAGCTATCCCCCATACCTATAGAATTCTGAAGTCTTGAACCAATCATTGAATGCCAATGCTGCAGTAGGGTATTCTCAGAATAATGCAAGTTAGCCTCCATATAGTAATCCCAACAAGGAGAGATTAGATGAATTGTCTGAACAAATAAAGAAGTTGAATATGGAGGTGATTTTCTTGAGGAACCAGAACAATCAGTTGCAAGCTGCTCAGAGAAATATGCAATCCAATCATAACAGAGAAAATCCACAAGGACAACACTTTGATAGAGGATAACATCATGAAAGAGGTTACAAAAATGAAATAGGATATAACCAAGGCATAGGTTATAATAATGAAAGAGGATATACCAATGATCGAGGATAGAATAATGACAGAGGGTATAATAATGATAGAAGAAAAAACTATGATAAAGGACAATCCTCAAGCTAGAACTTTGACTGAGGTGGTGGACAAAGGTTCAATAGGAGGCAGCCATCAGGACAGAACAAGACTTGGAATACAGGGCCCAACAATGGAGGAGTCCCCACCCCATTGGATCAACCAGTTAATCAACATGTTAATCAGTTTGTCAATCAGCTAGTTAATCAAGAGAAGCCTCCTAGCGGTGTATATCTGGCTGAAGCTGCTTTGTCTGGATGGTGTAGGCTCCACAAAATGAGTCAGTATTCTAAGTTAGATTGTCAAGAATTCCAAACAACAGCCTCAATATTTCAGTACAAAGTGGAGAACAATGCAGGTAGTTAGGAAATAGTACCATCTAATCCTTACAATTCACTGGTATTGGTGCTGAATCATGCTCCTTTTCCACAAAGTAAGGAGAATGTACTTGAAGAGGAATCTGACCAGTTGGAGGAAGAGGCAGACCAGGTATGCAATGGAGATGAAATGACAGTTATTTGATGAGATTCCAGTGAATGATAATGGTCCTAGAGATGAAGAAGAGGCTTATGTTGAAGAAGTACAGACCTTCCAGAGACCTGTCAAGAAGTATGACTTAAGGGAATTGCCACATAGACGTCCATAGGCTGGATCTAGATCCTAATGCTAGCAATAATCCATCACTACCTCTAGATCCTAATGCTAGTAGTAATCCATCACTGCCTCAGGTGTCCAAGCAATATTTATCTCAAGATCCAGGGCATGCTGATGTGCCAAAAGGGAGAAATGCTGATGCAAATAAAGACAGGGTGATCGAATACCCAAAGGAGACCCCTGCTGATCTGAGTGAGGAAGAACTAGCCATGTATGTTGCTGAAGAACTCATAAAATTAAAGGTAAGCCTATCTGCATTTGAGTTACTAAGAGTTCCAACCATTAGGAATGCAATCCTAGGATCTTATAATGCAAGTTCCATGTCACAAGATAAATCAGTTAGTGAGAGTGTTAATAGAGCATCTAGTTCTCAATCAGTGGGAAGATAGAATCAAACTCATAATCAAGTCCACATGCCTCCTAGAGATGCTAGGAATGAGAAGGAAAAATCTCAAGTTTCTCAAGTGGATACTACCTTAACTCTATTCCAAGGGAAAACAGACACACCTCCATTCTTGATTTTTATTCAAATATTTGGTAAGAATTTGCATAATTGTTTGTTGGATTATGGTGCTTCAACCAATGTTATGCCTTTCGGTGTATGTAGAGCTATGGGTATTACTCCTGCTGACTCACAAAAGAAAGTCACACAATTGGATAGGACTGAAGTCAATGTTGTAGGGGAGTTAAATGTGATCCATATGTAGATTGCTTCTAATCCTAGAATTCAACAGGTTATCAATATACAAGTTGTTGACATCCCTGATGCTTATGGCCTAATCCTAGGAAGAGACTTTACCAGGGCTTTGAATGGATATGTCTCGACTGATCACTCTCACATGTGGCTTCCCTGGAAGGGAGTGCCAAACTAGATTAGAATTGAAAGAGAACCCAGAATGAAATACATGATTACAGAATATCAGAAAACCTCTATTGAAATTCTGGTATCAGAAGCAAGTATGGGTAACTATATGCTCTTAGCCCCTCTTGAGGAGCTAGATGTAGAAGTTCTTATGTTTCACACAGTACCTATTGACCTTACAGCAGAATCTAGTAGTACTGAAGTCCTGATCAAACTAGTTGAAAATGATAATGATCTGGAAGATAGTCAACTTGGTTTGCTAGATAATTTTCAGGAGTTCATTCAAAAGTGCATTGAAGACCAGGTTCAGCTAGGAAGAGGAATGAACTTTGGGGAATTACTCTTACCCAATTGGTGCAGGGTGCATAATGCTTCTCATTTAGAATTGGATTATTGCTTATGCCAGGCTACAGTGGAACAAATACATAAACGTATCAACCCAACTCCTACAGTCAAGATTGATATCCAGAATGTCCAAGAAGATCCCAAAGGAAAAGGAGTAATGCCCTCTAAAAGACCATCCAGTAGCAACACTACAAGTGAAAAAGTAGGGAACTTTGCAGTTGTTGGTTGTTGGACTTTAAGATTCGATGGGTCCAAATCAAAGCAAGGGGCTAGGGAAAGTTTCAAGCTAATTAGTCCAAGAGGTAAGACATTTTTTGCTGCTCATAGACTTCAATTTCACTATACAAACAATGTAGTAGAATATGAGGCTTTGGTGCATAGACTATTAATGGCATTGAAGAAAAAGGCTAAGATCTTGCAAGTTTTTGGAGATTCTAAGTTAGTAGTCAAACAAGTTAGGAGACAATACTCTTGTCATGACAAAAGAATGACTAACTATAGACATAGAGTATGGGATCTTATTGAAAGATTTGATGCCTTCAACATTCAGTTGATTCCACGAAGTAAGAACCAGACAGTTGATTCCCTGGCCTAGGCAGCTAGTATATTACAACCTCTGTCTCTTTCTAGACTAAAGAAGTTTACTGTGGAGCTGACCCAGTATCCTCAGCACCTGATAATGTCACCAACTTCTAGGTATTTGAAGATGACAAGCATATCTTAGATTTCATTACTAGTACAGATGTCTTTGATTCTCAAATCATTGATGAAACTGAACTCCAAGAAGTAGAGATGGACTTGGAAGGTGTAATTAATCTGAAGACCAACACAATTCCCAGGGGAATGGTGCAATTAGAGAGGATATTTGATCTGGACAAGGTTAGGGATCAAGAACAGGATACCAGGAAAGAGTCCATTAGTGGACAGTGTGACAAGTATAATATGGGATCTTAGGATGATGTCAAAAATGTCTTTATTGGTTAAGTGTGCACTCCAGAAGAAAGAAGAGGAATAATCAATGCACTACATAGATATCCAGGTGTGATAGCCTGGAGTTATAAAGACTTGAAGACTTATGATACATCAATCATAACCCATACTATCCCTCTCAATCCCGGGGTAAAACCTTTTAGGCAGAGACAGAGGCCCATTAATGCCTTATTGGAACCCATAATATAGAAGGAAGTGTAGAAATTGTTGTCTGCAAGAATTATATTTCCAGTCAAACACTCAACTTGGGTTGCAAACTTGGTTACAGTGCAAAAGAAAAATGGTGAAATTAGGTTATGTGTAGATTTCAGGAACCTAAACAAAGCATCAGAGAAGGATAATTATCACGTACCTTCACTGGATGAAGTGCTCCAGATTGTCAATGGATCTTAGATGATTTCCTTCCTGGATGGTTATTCAGGATACAACCAGGTCATGGTACAATATGAGGACAGGCACAAGACTACTTTCACTACCAAGTGGGGCACTTTTTCCTACAGGGGGATGCCTTTTGGCTTGATTAATGTTGGAGCCACATTCCAAAGAGCCATGGAAATTGCCTTTAAATAGATAATTGGTAAGTGCATAATCATTTATATGGATGATCTAATAGTCTTTTCCAAGAAGAGAGGCGATCATATCTCAGATTTGTACAAAGTTTTTCAAAAATGTAGAGAGTTTGGGATATCACTCAATCCAAAGAAATGCATCTTTGGAGTCACATAGGGTAAATTTTTGGGGTATGTTCTTTCTGAGAAAGTAATTGCCATTGATCCAGAACGAATAGAAGCCATACTCAAAATCCCACCACTTGCTAGCAAGAAAGAAATGAAATCATTCTTTGGTAAGATCAACTTTGTGAGGAAGTTCATCATTAGGTTCTCAGAAATAGTCAAGCCACTGAATGAAATGTTGAAGCAGGAGGCAAAAGTTGAGTGGAATGCATAAGCAAAGGAAGCATTTGCAGAGATAAAAAGGGCTATTGTTGAAGCTCCTATTTTGGTAAGTCCAGACTATGCCAAACCATTCTATATATATTCATTTGCTTCTGACCACTCATGTGTTGCTATGTTAACTTAGAAGTCTGATCAAGGTAATGAGAATCCTATAGCATTCATGAGTGCACCATTGAAGGATGTAGAGCTAAGATACCCAAGTGTGGAAAAGTAGGCCTATGCCTTAGTCAGAGCTATAAAGAAATTCAGACATTACATCCTCATAAAAAAAATCTTTGCAATAGCTCCTGATCATGTAGTTAAGCTATTGTTGATGCAGAATGAGCAGGGAGAATGTAGAGCCAAGTGGGTAACAATGTTACAAGAATATGATATGGAGATTCAACCCATTAAGTTGGTAAGAGGGCAAGGGCTTACATAGACAATGGCAGAAACAGGCCCTGATCTTACAGCTCAGAACTACAATTTAGAGGATGTTTCTCCTAGTGAGTGTTATGATGATATTGTTCATTATCTTCTAACTCAAAGATGCCTTGATCATCTTAATGCAGTACAAAGAAGGGAATTGCGCTTAAAGAGTTACAATTTCATGTTGAAAGGAGTTGTTCTGTATAAGAAAAATCATGAGGGTGTTTACTTAAGGTGCCTAGGGAAGGCAGAGTCTGAAAGAGTGATGTTGGAATTTCACGACAGATATTGTACATGCCATGGATCAACACCTTCTACAACGAACCAGATTCTAAGAGCTGGTTACTATTGGCCTACACTATTCAAGGATACACACAACCACGTCATAACTTGTCATGTGTGTCAGACTACGGTAGCTAGAGAGAAGTATGCAGCACTCCCACTCCAACCAATTTTTGAGGTAAAACCTTTTGCACAGTGGGGGATGGACTTCGTAGGTCCAATCAATCTGCCTTCCTCTATAGGACATGGGTATATCCTTACTGTCACTAATTATTTTACAAGATGGATTGAGGATCTTGCTTACAAGCAATGTACTTCAGAGGTGGTAATTAATTTCATCGAATTAGGTATCATTAATCATTTTGGATGTCCTATGTCTTTAGTTTGTGATAATGGTCTTGCATTTTCATCGTTGAAGTTTTCTAATTGTGCTTTTGATCATGGGATTATCATTAAGTTTGCTTCCAACTATTACCCTCAGGGTAATGGTCTGGCTGAGTCATTTAACAAAAATATCCTGACTGTTATTCGCAAATTGTTAGAAAGAAATTTGAAAGATTGGCATATACCCAACTTAGATTTTCTCTTTGGGCAGATCGTACAAGACATAAGACTTCCATAGGAATATCACCTTACCACCTAGTTTATGGATTAGAGCCTTTGTTTCCCATTCAGTTAAAGATTCCCACCTTCCAGTTCATTAATGATTAATATGATGAGGGAGATAGACGTGAGGCCAGACTTGCTAAATTGTTACACCTTGAGGAAAAATGAGATGAAGCCCTGGAAAATTTTGCTAAACATCAGGGGGTTGTCAAGAGATGGTTTGATAAAAGAGCCAAGGTAAAAGCTTTTAGGATTTCTAACTTGGTTCTTTACTGCAATAAAGCCCATGACCATAAGGGGGAGCATGGAAAATTTGATAAACTTTGGCTTGGCCTTTACTAGATTTCAAAAATTCTACGAGATAATGCTTTTTTTTTGAAAACTCTCACTGGAGAGGATATCCCACTGCCTATCAATGGGTAGTATTTGAAGCATTATTTCCAGTCTTGAGCTATTTTCAACTCTTTTCTTGTATATAGTTATATTATGTTTCCTATCTATTTTGTTTCCTTTGCTTTGCTTTGGTTAGAGTAGGTTTCCCTTTCTGCTTTGCTTTTGTTTGTTTTGGTTTGTGTAGGTTTGTTTTTGGTTTGGTTTTTCTTTTTTTCTTTTCTCTTTTGTTGAGGGTTTTCTTGTTTTTTCCTGGATGTGTTGCACCTGCATAGAAAATATATCATTACCTGGGAATGTTCTAAGTATTTTATTGGTGGACTCTAGTCTTGTATCTTGAAAGGATGGCTGAAGTCTTTACTATTACCAACAATCTCAATGTTTGATTTATAGAAGATGGGTCATTGGTTTTGATTTGAATTTGAAGTACTCTGAAATCTTATATCTCTCATATATCTTAAGAATCTAATGTTATTGTAGGTCCTTTGTAAGGTTTTGTCAGGTGAAAAATCTTATTTCTGCTTCAACACCATTGTGGTTCTTAGCTCTGAGTGTGAACTTCATTGTTCACAGGTTGAAATAAAAGTGACACAGAAAATAATATCAAAAGAAAGAAAAGAGAAATATTGAAGATCAACAAAATGTATTCAACTTATCAAGGGTATCTGAATATCTCTATCGGGGCTATAGACACCTAGCTGGCAATAGAGCTATGTTTAGGAGCGTCACAACAATAACCTCATCAGGGCTATAGATGCCTGACTTGCAACGAGGCCCTATCCATGTTGATTTTGAAGTTAGAATCTTTACGTAGCCTAACTTGATTAAGCTTGGTTCATGTAGTAGCTTAAGGAGGGAAATGAACTCATATGCACACACTTGGGTTTTTAGTTTATGGAAGGTTCGGTCTACCCTTTGGTTCTTACTCTTTAATCTTTGCATTTTGATCTATTTGTTTGATAGTGAAATTGAAACCAAAGATTTTGGGTTCTTGATTCCTGTTCGTCATCAAATGCTCTGGAGCATTTCCTAGCAGAGTCGCCATTTGTTGTGCAGTTTTCGCACACACGCCCCGCTGAAGGCAGGGACCCTCTTTCACTTTGGTTTTGGTCTCTTTGCCCTTTCATTTTGAGGTTTTATCTTACTTTGGCATGTGCTTAAATTTTTATTTTGATTTCCTTGGTGATCTCCCTAAGCTATTCATTGAAGATCTTTTATTTCAAGCTAGGTTCAGGTTTTCACCCTGGTTCGGGACTTTCCGCCCTGGTTGGATTTCCCGGATCCTGCTCAGACTTTGGTTGAGCATGCTCATTTAGAGATTTTTGGTCTTCGCAGATTTCTGCGTGGTCCAGATTTTTTTGGATTCTATCCTGTCGTCGGGTTCTCAAATTTTTCTGGTCGTCTTCTCAGTGCCATTAATGTTTTCGTATGAGCCTTAAACAATGTATTTAACTGATTTTTGAGGTCTTTTATGCCATTATGTTTATTGTTTGTCATTGATTAAGTTGAGTGTATTCTTAGAAGTGTTGGATTTAGATTTGGGGTGTTAAGTTTGAATTGGTTGATTTGAGTGGGGATTTCTCGCACGTTTCTACCCCTATTCTTTGTGGACGCCACTAAATTCGCATTTGCTATTTCTGAGATCGATTCCCACTTCATAATTGTATGTATTCATTTTCCTTGCTTTTATTTGATGTTATAGAGCTTATTGGGTTTTAATTATTGGCATTATTTGAGCATTTTCGTGGTTAGGGCTGCCCAACATTGCTTCATTTATCATCTCCCAAGTGAGCTTTAAGGTCCTTTGTCTACTTGCATTTTGATGTATCTTGCTTGAGAGTCGTGATTTTCCCCTAGTCGAGAATTCGCAGTCAAAATGTTTAAATTTTGAGCTTTCCTATGCGTTAATGGCAGATCTATAGGATTTGACTTAGGGCATCGCCATTTATCTTTAGTATGCTCTTGAATTGGCTTAGAATGCGAAGAGAATCCATAGAAAGCCCGTATTAAACTTGCCCTAAGCTTAAATCTTTGAAATCCATAATCGATTTGGTGTTTGAGTGAAATCATTTTTTGGTGTCGTGGTTCGGGTTTCGTCCTTGGTCCAGGATTTTTTGTCTCTGGAGGAGTTTTTGGCTATGGTGAATTTTCTCGATCTCCTCCGTTTTCCCGATTTCCTTCGTTTTTCCGCTAGAATCCACTATTTTTTTTGGAGTTTCATATTATCCGTGGATTTCCGCTGACCCCAAATTTTCCCGAAGTCCTTTGTCACCTTGATTTTCTAAAGTTTATGAAGTGTCTTGCCTTCACGGAAATCGGTCTCTGGTAGATTTTCCTGAAATATGGTGAAATGTAAAGAAGTATGGAATAACATGATGTGCTAGTGATTTTTATTGCATTTTATGATTGATTCATGCTATTTCATGATCTCCTATGTGGTTTATTGATTGATGATGATCAAATTTCATTGTTAGTAGGTGTTTTATGATTATTCTGTTGGAATCTATCTGGCCTGGAATTCCTCGAAATTCCTCTCTAGCTCAGATTCCACGGATGGTCCTAAAACCTGAAGTTTATCAAGATCATTTTATATGAGTTTTAATAACACCTTGATTGTATGAGGTTCATTCTAATGGTGTTTTGATGGATTAACGTTGATTTCCTATGGTTTTTATTATGTTTCCTTTGTCAAGTGTAGGCTAATTCAAGCAAGGTAGCAACTAGATCTTCAATGACTGATGCAGAAAAGATTAAGATGGACACCAAGAGCAGAATTCTTGAGAGTAAAATTACACTAGTCTGGTTCGAGGTAACTAATACCAATGTTGGGTTGTGGGATTACAAAGAGTTTAAAAAAAGAATGGCAGCCGAGGATCTTCCTTTGGTGGATAGAAGAATGAAGGAGTCAGGCTTGTCACATGTGGTTGGTTTCCCTTCCACAGTCCAGTTCTATGAGCTTGTCCTCAAATGTGCAAGGCACTATGATCAAGATACACAAAGAACTATTGGTCCTCAAGGGAGAGTTGTAGTGAATCTCAACCCTATTTCCATTGCCCAAACTTTTGATATGCTAGATAGATATCATGTGGTGGCATTCAACATGAAAGAAGCTCAGGAGTTCTACGATGAGCATACTATTAAATCTCAATAGCTTATCAATTCCTAGCTGGAGAAGCCCAAGTCCCACTATTCCAAGTTGCCCAAGTAGCTATTCAGGGCAAAGTTCAAGAAAGAATATTATGATTCCATCACATTGCTCAGCAGGGTGGTTGGATTGAAGAATGCTGGCATGTTTGAGAATTGGATGTGCCATGTGATTGTGAGGATGGAGCAAGAAAAGATTGACTACCATTGGGCTGGAGTCATTAGCAGGGTAATTCATGAGCAATCATCTAATGTGTTGCAAACAAATACCTTCAGAATGACCTCATACCTAGTCTATGCACTCGCGAGATTTCATCCTTACAAGGGATTGAGTACTCGGGGCACCTTTGGACAGGACATTATTTATGAGGTTTCCCCTCAATTGCATTTGGGAATTTCAAGCTATAGGAGGGTGAATGATGTATTCACCATGCACATCACTAGATTACTTCAAGGTGTAGAACATGTCAGGATTTCTGACTAGGCTAAGGAACTTATCAAGAAATATGGGGCATGGTTTATTCAGCTCCCAACTTTCTCCTACATTCAGATTGATGGGTGCCAGAGGGCTCTATACAGACTTCCAAGGTACCCTACTAATCACATTCTACTGTTGGAGGTCACTAGACAGATTTGTGACTTTGATGCCATTGTGAAAAGAGACAAACATAAGACTAGATTTGGTGGAGACTTCCCCTTGAGGATTGGCACTAGAGAGGTATGCCCTTCTATCATTTCTTTCCAAGCTTCAGAGGAGCAGATGAGTAATCTTGGCTTATCTTTCCATTCCAAGAGGTCCAAATTTGATATCACAAGTGAAGCTCAAAAGAAGGCCAATAGGGAGTATAGCTATAAGGTTGATTTGGAAGACTACTGGGCCAATTTTAGTGATGAATTTGAGGTTAGGAAGAAGTTTTCTTGCCTGTTGGTTAAGTCAGTCTAACTATATAATGTGAAGGTAGTGCCTGATCAACTGGAAGATGAATGAAACCTGATCTAGGACCATGCTTATGAGATTCTGAAGGATAGACCAATTGGTGATTTGGATTGGTTAGAAGAGGAAAATACTGAGCTAAAATAGTTGATGGATCCAGTTATCAAATTTACCAAGATGTGGCTAAGGCACAAACTGTGGGAGTTAGGGAATGAAGGTGTGCAGTGCACCTATGGGTTGATGGGAGATTTATATCCTCTATGAGGAATCAACCGAGCAGGACCCTAAGGGAAAAGGTAAGTTGTATTCTCCATTCAAGATCAAGATTAAAGGTGTTCAAGAGGAGGAATCCCAAGGGGCATGAAAACAGAGAAAGCCCATTGCCAAGAAAAGGTCAAAGACTAAGAGGTCTTAACAGAAAGAAATGGAGAAGCAAGGCTCTGAGCTGGATGTTCCTGTGCCCAAAAGGAGAAGAGTCATACAACTGTCACAGAAGGCCTACTCCGAAGTAGGAGAGGAAGAAGTTACCCCACCGGTGGTAAATGTTGAGAGCTCAGAAGAGAAGGCACGAGTATACACAAGGAGGTATAGGACTCCTTCTCCCAAGGATAGTGTGCCTAAGGCATACCTTCCTCTAGTTATTTCTCTTGAGGAGCAACATGATGATATTCCTTCCACCCATGAATCTCAAAGTGAACCTGGAGAATCCAAAGGAGTTGAAGATCATCTTGAGCCTGAAGGAGAGGAATTCCATAAAGGTGACCTTTACAGTGTAGAAGTTGAGGTTGAAAAGGTAATGTAATCTCCCTCGATTGCATATGCAGAGTCACCAGTTATGAATGAAGAGGTTAAATCCCCTCCTAAAGAACAGGAAGCAGAAAGGACTCCATCCCCTGAACATAAAGAGGAACAGGCTGAAGGGAAGGAGAGCAAGACAAATGACAATCCTGAGAAGTAGGGTTTGAATGAGGAAGCACCTAAGGAACATCAAGAAGAAAAAGAGACTAAGGTGCAATTGGAATCCACTGTGCCTGAGTGGTTGGATAGGGAGATAAAAAGAAAGTAGGTTATTGTGGAAGATAGTCCACCGAATTGGGATGAGCTGCTAGCCAAGATTGGAAAAGACAAAGGTAAGAAGAAGGATAGGGTGATCTCAAAGATTGAGAGAGATCAGGCTAGCAATAGAGTTGTCCACATTGCAACTCTTCCTAGGATAAGAGTAGAGATGAGGTACCTACAAAAGACTACAATGTGCAGACTTTTTATTTACGACCCACTTCCGTTGAGCGGGATATTGAAGATTACCAGGGTTCTAGTGCAGTTATCTTGGGAATATTGAGGAAGGAAATAAAGACTAAGCAGGAGCTTAAAAAGGAAAATGAGAATCTAAGGAAGTGCTTGGAGGATCTGATGAAACCCTTGCAATCCATTAACCCCTCAATTTCTGCTGCAAATCCTTTACCCCAAGAGACTATCACCGAGCTAGAAAAGATGAAAGCTTCCACTCTTGCCACTACAAATTGGCTGCAGGGGGTGTGAACCAAAGGAAATGAGGCCATTAAGGATATTTTTTTGATAGGGAAGGATGCTATAATGGAAACTAATTGGGTGAAGGAAGTGTTAGAACAGGATAAGGAAGATAAAGATCTCCTGATGTAGGAAACCAGAACTATCATGGAGTACACCAGGGATAAGCTAGTAAGTGATAGAATTCTCCCTTCTTCTGGAGCTGTCAAACCTTGGGAATGGTTTGAAGCATTGTAAATTAGGTAGAAGGTTTTGAAAAAGATCTACAAATAGAGGAGGCAGATTGATGATACCCTGGCTGGTGTTTACAATGGCTCCATTGCTTTCTTTGAGATTATGACAGGAAGAAGGAAGATCGCTCCTAAGTATTTGAGTTTAGAATAGTTGAGGAAGTGGTGGCATGATGTTTATGCCCCAATTAATGATGATTCTATTTCTGAGCACCAGTTGGATGATGTGGCCACCTACATTGTTGTCATTGATAAATACCTAACTTATAAGGTAGACTAGGATAAGTCGGTGAAGTAGTCTAGGGAAGAAATTGCATCAATTGAAAGGCGAATTAGGGTTTTTCCTTTACCACCTGTGGCCGACTTAGATAGGGTTCTTTTGAAGGTTCATTAAATGCTAGATTGAAATAAAGACAAAGGGGAAGGTAGTTAATGATTGGCTACATCGAGATTTGTGCTTCCCTATTATTTTTCCATTCATTGGTCTGAGCTACATTGGAGATCCTAGCCTGACTTGGATGAAGTTCATGCATTTAATGTATATTTTATCATTTTTAATTTCTCTTGGCTGACTTGTTGTGCCTAATTAATTATTGTAAAATCCTATCTAGGCTGACATGTTTTGGGGTTTCTATAAATTTGGCATTTTTCCTCATTTGTAAGGGTTAAGAAGTTTTAGACATAGACACATAAAGAGATAGTTAGAGTGAATTAAGTAGAGCAATTGTTAGCAAGTAGTTGATCTCAAGCAAATATTGTAACAGAAAGCTGGAATTGTTGCTATAGTGGATAATTTGATGTAAGTAATGATATTGTGATTTGGTGCCATACTTGTGTTTCTTCTTATCTTGCATGGTTGTTGTCATTCTATCTTTAGAATTTCTTTGAGGAAGATAATATTTAGATTATATTTTATTTAATAGTGTTCATGATTTGATATTTGAAGTGTTGTAGCAATCCCTGGTCCATACTTTTCGCAACCAACTGATTGTTAGTTGCCTTGCAAAGTTAGCCTGGGCCTTTAGATTCATTGTTCTTAGTTCAATTGTGAGGGTTTATTAATTTCAATTGCAATAGGGTTGTTTGGATGAATGTTCATGATTTGAAAATCTTAACACCTTAGAAGATTGCACTGTTTCTATAAGATTGCAGATTTACATGGGTCAAGCGGGAATCAGTTTTGAGGGATTGGTCCATTTCAAATATTTTATCATTGTCATTGTTAATCTTAGGTTTAATATTAAGTTTAGAAATCTCTTTGAAACCCCTATCTTTTGTTATTTCTTTGATTATTGGGTTAAATTTAGGATTGAAGTGTCATCATATTGTTAGATTTGATAAATAGAGATTCAATATTTTTCTTGTAGTAAGGTCTCATTGTGATTAACCAGTGTTTTCACATTTATCACTGAGTTGTTTATGCATTGTCAAGACCTAACATTAGAGACCTTGGGGTTATCTCTTGAGGCTTGCTGATAGAGATTTACCTTTCAAGAGAAATAGGATATTATATTCTATCTGAGTTGTTGCTGTGCAAAAAACATCATCAACAGTCCCATAAAGACACATTAGCAGAAGATTTCTTCAATTGTTCTACCAAATTAAAAGGTTACAAGCTCGTAGGTTTCTTCTCCTTGGTTCTTGCTATAATAATTTCCTTTTGTGGTTGAGATGGTGATGGGATGGTTGAAGTGTCAAGAGTCTGATTGGAAGCACTTTTGAGTTGAGGGCTAACTGGATGCGAAACAATTGACTCACCGGTGAATCTCCTCTTTGAGCGCATGCTATAATCAGATTGCACTTGTGGTGTTTTGGATATGAACGCATCATTAGCAAACACCATTTCTTCTTACTCCATGTAGGAGAAAAGCATGTGATTAGGACAAATATCAGATTCTTCTTCTAAAGACATTCCTTGCATTTGCATGGTAAGAACCACACTCTCCATTTGTGGCGAGGCATATATATAACCTCCATGTTTTGTTACAGTGGCTTGGCTACGTTGCTTTGCCACCTTTTGTTGTATGTCGCCACATAGACAGTTCTGAGGCATATGCACATCGCTGCAAGGGAAGCACCATGGATTGATGTCATCAATAAGGTTGTTCTTCCCTACGATTAATTCCCTACTCGAGCTTGGCGATGCGCTTGTCAACGGAGTAGGAATTGACACCATTTGGTTTACGATCAAAGCTGGTGGATTAGTATGAGGAAAACCCTAGTACTGATTCTGCTGATATGAGGACAACCCGCCTTGATAGTTTTGATATGTAGGCTTTACAGGTGTTGATTGGTTTCATTTAAGAGTGGTTATATCATTCGCCATGGTTTGCAACATCTCTTTGAGGTCTCTAATTTCATCCTTGGAAGAACCTTATGTAGAGGATACATTTTTTGGGTCTACCATATATTTGTACATTGACTATGCATTTGTGGGCACACTAGTTGATGCCACCTCTTGCACGAGGATCAATATTTTAGGGAATATCGACATAATAGATCGAGGAGACAATTTTTCACAATCTATTAAATGATTCTCGGCTTTGATAGTGACACCATAAGCATCTGGTAGAGTAGCTCCTCCCAAAGACTTGATCATCATGGAAATGTTGAAATTGATGGACTTTAGATAAAATATGAACACCAACTCAGGAGTTGGGTGTATAGTAACAAGAACTCTCTGCCAATTTGTGTGAAATTGGGCATTAAAGTCTGTCAAAGCCTCCTGGGGGGCTTTTTTTATGATAGATAGTTGATAATACAGTGAAGAATGATCTTTGTCATTTGAGAGCTTCTCATAGAATGGATCTTCGAGCTCATCCCAGTTGCAAATAGTATTAGGTGGCAGTGTTTAGTACCAATCCAATGCCTTGCCTTTAAAAGACAGTGTGAGAAGCCTCAAAGCTACATTCAGCATTGTAATCTCGTGTGTTAGACACACGTCTGCCACATCCAACAAATGTTCTACTGATGTTCTTGAGCCATCTCCGGTAAATTTGGGTATAGCTTTCAAGGCTAAAACTGAGATAGCGCCCCAGGTAGCGGGTGCTACCATGGCTACTAAGGGACTTCCAACGTCCCATGCCACATAATTCCTATTGACAGCTGACAACATGGTGAGAGGAATGGGTGGTGGGAATGGAATGTTTACCAACTGATTTGTGACTCACACTATTCCTAGTGGGGGTACTATTAAACTGGGGTTACCTATGGTTTGGGATCTAGTTACAGGCCGATGGCTCATACACCCTTCTAAAATGCAATTTCATTTAAGCTCAGTCACACCAAGCATGCCAGAAAAAGAAAAAAACTGTTGACACCAAAATTTGATAAGGTAACAGTGTCTTATGGGAAACTCAATTTATGGGGGGCCTTTTGCACTAAGCTAAGTGACCTCCAGGTTTTTAGAGAATTCGACTTCTTCTATAATGGGGGTTTGAAAGGGAAATAGAAATAGATATAATAAAATAAAGTCTAACCTAATTTGATGTGCCAATACTTAATGATAGGCATGATAAATCATAGATCTAAGGGTCTGAATGGTGTTGTAGTGTTCCAGAACATCAGAAACTTAATATTATAGCATAAACAATCCATTCATTGACATAAAATAATATTGCACACATTCCTACTACAAGGAAGAGTCATTAGACATGGTCTAGGTCATCAAACTTGCATTCAACATATATAGAAGTTCTTAAATGAAATTTTCAAACAATAAAAAGCATAGTTTATAGTTTGATCAAATAGCATAAAAAATAGAAAGGATGAACAATTGGCACTGTCTGAGAGTTTTTGTAATAAAATAAAACAGCAATAAAGGCTTGGCGTCTTTTACTAAAACCAATGTTTCTCTTCAAATTCTAGACCCTTTTCTCATAACAAAGAAAATTATATAGAGTAGGGAAAAAACCCCCACTGCTTCGGAGAGTAGTAGAAAAGATTTCACAATCCCTTGGAAATGATGCAAGAATCAGAATATTCCCAAGGTCATTACAACAAAATCAATCTGGAACAAAGCATCTAGTCATTCCAGGCACAGGTGCATCCTCTGCAAATGATGGTGGTGGTCCTGGCAAGGGCTGATCAGACAAGTGTCACACTCTTGTGCAAATGATTATGATACATAGCGACCAATAGCATCATTTCATTCATCTAGTGCATCGCCCAAATATGAGATCCACTGGCTAGGCATGTGACAACCTTTTGCTGCCCGTATGAACCCTTTTCTTTCGCCACTAAGGACTTGCATTAACACTACACGTGTCGAATGGGCCGAGCACTTCATCAACAATGGAGGGAATAATTACTAGCCAGGCGCAAAAGAGATGCGTGGCAGTGTTTCGCTACTCGCGGTCACTACTTCATATCCACGCTAAAATATTTGCGAATAGCAGACACGAAGCAAGTGTAAACTGCATATAGCAACTGTGGGGCCTGCCAAAACCTTTTAGGAATGAGGGCCTAGTGGAATCTATTCAGAGCCTGATGAGGTAGCAAGAAAACATGATCAAAAGTATCCCGCAGCCGCAACACATTGAAGCATAGCGAAGTTTACTAGAATACGAAGGAATACAGAGACTCAGGGTTGCAAGAAGTAGACATGTGGCATGATAGAGAAAAACCTAGATAAAAGGTCGAGCTAACTTTGTGATGCACGAGCTGATGCATAGAGGAAAAAATACACCCAAAGGGAGCTAGTTAAATATTTATTAACAGTTCCCATATCAGGTTTTTAGAAAGTGAAAAATACAATTTTTGAGTTGCTTTATGTGTTTTATGTGCTCAGTTTCAAACTGTAACTTCAGTGGAAATTTTTTCTAGAATTTGATGTCTAAATGCAAGTGAAATAAAGAAAAAATGATGACCTATATGACACTTTTTGAAATGTAATTTTGACTCATTTTTTTAATATGAATGATGAAAATTACACTAATATGCAAACACTATGCAAAATTAATGTAATATGCATGCAAATTTTTGAATTTTTTCAAATTTGAACAATGAAAAAATGCAAATTTAAAACCTTATATTCAATGCAAAATTATGTAAATCCTATATCTAGGGTTTGAATTCCCTCCAAATCAAAAACTAGGATGTTCAAAAATCAAGTTCACCATAATGAAACATAGAAAAATGGGGTTATAATAAAAGGGGGTTCACCAAAATAAATAACCCTATTCTCCACTATTTCATTTAAGAAGTGAGATCCACACAATGAAATGACTATCACCCCTTAGGTGAATTAAGTCAAAGTATAAATCTTGCAATTTCCCTTTTATTTTAAGATGGGGATCTAAGCTAAATAGCACTTTTGGGAGAAACATTAAGATCATAAAAAAAAATCCAAATTAGAAGCTATAAAGTGTTTTTAGAAGTTTAAACATAATACTGATGGAACCAACAGACTTTATGGAGAGTTTGTAAGGGATAAATTTTGTGTAATTCTTGTAAAAAGTGATTTTTCATGGTTTCCTAAAGGAGCCTAGGGCTCCAAAAAATCTATTTTTGGGTTCTATTCTTCATTGTTTGCACTCCCAAATTCTAGTTGGTCACTATCAAAAAGCTAAAAATAAAACCCATAGATCAGTTTCTATGATTTGAAAACTTTGACAGCTTTATAATTTTTGTTTTCCAAAGGATCTTTAACCTAAAATCTACAATCA
>VDFB02047397.1:31840757-31952618 GCA_007258455.2 Sequoia sempervirens
CCTTCCCCCTCCTAATTCTCTCTCTCCCCCTCTCAGTCTCTCTCTATCTCCCTTTCCCTCTCTCTCTCTATCTCTCTCTTTCCCTGTGTCTCCCTCTATCTCTCTCTCTTTCCCACCCTCCACCTCCTAATTACTCTCAGATCTATGTATGAAAAAAATAGATATCCAATTTACAACACTAAAATCCTACCGTTACAATACATTTTAAAATGTTTTCAAATCAGATATCAAGTTTTATCCTATATCAGATTTGTGGGCCATTTTGGGCATCCCAATGGACCCTACATTCTGTTTGTAGGCTTTGTAGGTGAAAAACATGTGATTTCAAATAGGAAGAGACAAAGATCAACTTTTTAGAGCATCTTCTACTCAAATTTGTCATAAGCAATCATTTTTTTAGCATCTTTTATGAGGTATAATGGGGAGTAGTAGTCACCGGAAGTAAAAACATAAGAGAAATCTTACAAAAGAAAAAATTGAAGCATATAGACAAAGAGATAGAGAAGGTCATAGGAAGAGAAAACAAGGTATGTTAAATATTGGTGAACCTAAGCTCTATGGTCTTCCAAGTGAAGAGGAAATTGAATATGTTCAAGGTGAAAATTTTGAAGATAATATTGAAATTTGGAATGAAAATGTTGGAATTGAAGATGTTGAACATGATATTGAAATTGGGAATGAAATTATTGAAATTGATATTGAAAATGTTCAAGGTGAAAATGGTGGAATTGAAGATGTTGAACCTAATATTGAACCAAGTGTAAATTATATTTCACTAGATTACATGAGAAATGAAGAACCTTGTGTGGAAGAAATACATATTCCAAATTCAAAACCTCCAAGAACCCCTAAATGGGTAATTGAATGAGAACATTATAAACAATTTTGAAGGAAAGAGGTCAACACGAACTGTTCATTTGTGGGATAAAATACTTTTCAACCAATATATTTGTGATAAAACATTGACCAAGCAACACCAGATTTTTGTACAATTTATAAAGATGCAAAAGATGAGACCTTTACTATCCAAATTGAAGATTCACATGAACAAAAAGACCGAAAAAAAATCTATTATTGTCAAAAATATTTTTAATGCTCTCAAGTCTATTAGAAAAAATACTAAGGAAAAAGATAAGAGAGCTACTCGGATAGTCATTACAACTACCCTAGTAAGCCATCAATTAGAAAAGGCTTGCTTTATGAGACAAACTTCTATTGATTTTGACATAAATTGTAAAACTTTGGATAGAGCACTTGGAAGAAAAGAAAAAATAGATGATCCTCTTCAAAATGATACATGGGATTTTTCTAGAAGGCTTCCACGTGTTGATAAGAAGCTAACCAATAATGTAAAGTAGGTAATTCAATAATTTTGGCATGATAACTCTAGAGTATTACCCAATGCAAAGGATGTTTTAAAGTTAAGAATTGGCAATTTATATTGTACACCACATCCTAAACATTTCTTGGAATCAAGCCAAAAAATGTTGTCCAAAACATTTATTGAAACACATCCAAATATGGAAATCTCACAAAGAAATTTTGAAGGTTTGAAGCCATTTTATTATGTGCCTCTTAAAATTCATAATACTTGTTGTTGCAAATACCATGTGGAGTTTTCAATGTACCATGAACTATTATGCTATATCCGTTCTACTTTGCATACTAATGAGATGTTGCAGGAGTGTGGTGCAATGCATCTTCCGAAATCATCAAGGGACTTGCTAGATCTATTTTTATGTTCTAGAGATGATGGTTTCCTTTTCTATAGAAATGATTGTTTAAATGCAAAGTGCTCACAATGTGGTGGCTTGCCAAAGTTTGTTCAATGTTTTCATGAGGGTTTCAAACATTAATTTGAAAAGAAGCTTGTTGAGAAAAAGAGATATGAGATAGTCAAATATACTTTTCAGAGTGGAGGTGAAGGTTCTAGATGCGAGTTGGTTACAAAAGAATGCAGTGTTGTTGATTTCATTTCAAATTTTAAGGATAATATTTTCTACAAGTATACAAGGAATAGCCATAGGTCTCAGTGGTTGGATCAACAATTTAGGATGTGTAAGGACTCTTTTTCAATTGGAACTATTATATCAGTGGTTGATTTTGTAGAAAACTACACATTGCAACTACAAAATGAGGTGGCATCTTAGTATTACAATTCCATTCAGATTGTTATTTTTGTCCACATAACATTTATACATGCACCTGATAGTATAGAGGAGGATTGAAAGATAATCAAAGAGTATCATTTTTTCTATGAGTGATGATAGATCTCACTCGTCCGAGTATGTCCAATATTATTTAGAGATTTTTTTTGAGTTCTTGTAGGAGCATGATATAGCACTGGGCCGACATCTCATTTGGTAACTGCATAGGTCAATTGAAGAATGCTTGCATGTTTTATTGGTTGAGTATAGAGAGGGGTGTACCTCATATTTGGAGTTTTTTTGAAGATGGGCATGGCAAAGGGGAGCATTATTGAGAAGGTGCATGTGTAAAGAGAGCTCTAATTAAGGAGTAATTGAAGATTTCAAGAGCAAAATTCAGTGATGCACGTTCTATTGTTGATTGGTGTAGTTCAACATTGTCACTGGGAGGGACAATTGATTCAACAATGCATAGATTATTTTGGTTGGCTAAGGAGGGTACAGTGGGAGGAAGATTGGATTATCATACAATCAAAGATTCTTCAAAGATGCATTCATTTTGAAGCTTAGATGCAAGCACATGGACCATTCAGACACAAGAGTTGGCTTGTTTTTTTTAGAGTTGTATTTAGTGTGAGTGGGATCAATGCAAGTCAAGTGAGTGGGTGGATACATGGGTTCCATAGTATCTAACTCCTTTATCTCAAACACTATCCATGAAAAATTACATAATGGAAAGTTCAATTGATTACAATCGTATTTCAAGTATACTATAGCCAGGACATATTTTTTTAGTTGTTGGACTATAGGGGAATGGAGAAAGATTAGACTATTGGTTGGCTTGATGTGTGTGGGTAAAGAATAAGCTAACACAACCGATGGAAGATGATGATGGGTTTGTGTATCCTACATGTTCAATTGTGTTTACAAGAACTTGGTTGTAAACATACATGATTAGAAAGAAAGGCATACCTACATTTGAAGACTATGGGAAACACAAAACTATTCTCATGTATTCACACCTTCTTATAGCAACAAATTTTAAGTTGTTGAAGCATCATGCTAAACCAAAGACAAAACAACTATGGACACTTAGTAATGTTGATCATGAAGCAATATTGGATACTCTTAAGTAAAGAGATGACCCTTTAGACACACTTGAATAACATATTCAAGAATGGAAGGTACAATTCTTAGGTTCATTATGCTTAAGTTCATTAGTGTTCTTTATTTAATAGTGATATTTTGTATACTCTTGCAATGCAAATGTCCTTAAAAGTGAAATTTTTGTATGTACTTTTGCGATATTCCTAGCACAATTGATCATGGACCTGCTGCAACAATAGCCAGCTCTGATCCTTTCGAAGAGGTATGTGACATATTACAATAATATAGATTGGTTATTGTAAGTGTCTTTTATAGTTTTTATTACCATATTATCATCAATTAGGTCATTTAGAATAATATATATTGGTTATTCTAAGCATCTTTTATACTTTGCATTACCAATTCATCATCATTCGGGTTGTTTAGAATAATATAGATTTGTTAGTTTAATTATCTTTTCTATTGTGACAATATAGATTTATCATTTGATAACTTTTGTGATATTTTTGGCATGATTGATCATGGACCTATTGCAACAATAGCCAACTCTAATCCTTTCAAAGAGGTATATGATAGATTACAATAATATAGATTGGTTATTGTAAGCATATTTTATAGTTTGCATTACCATCTCATCATCAATTAGGTCATTTAGACTAATATAGATTGGTTATTCTAAGCATATTTTATAGTTTTCATTACCAATTCATCATCATTCAGGTTGTTTAGAATAATATAGATTTGTTAGTCTAAGAATCTTTTCTATTGTGACATTATAGATTTATCATTTGACAACTTTTGTGATATTCCTAGCACGATTGATCATGGACCTATTCCAAATATTGCCAACTCTAATCCTTTCGAAGGGGTATGCGACAAATTACAATAATATAGATTGGTTATTGTAAGAATATTTTATAGTTTTCATTACCATATCATGATCAATTAGGTCATTTAGAATAATATAGATTGGTTATTCTAAGCATCTTTTATAGTTTGCATTACCAATTCATCATCATTAAAGTTGTTTAGATTAATATAGATTTGTTATTCTAAGCATATTTTTTATTGTGACAATATAGATTTCTCATTTAACAACTTTTGCAATATTCCTGGGACGATTGATCATGGACTTGCTGCAACAATAGCCAACTTTGATCCTTTCAGAGAGGTATGTGACATATTACAATAATATAGATTGGCTATTGTAAGCTTCTTTTATTCTAAGCATATTTTCTATTCTATGTAGTTTAACTACTACCTTGATGGTTTATATAGGTGCTTGTCACTCCAGAACGTCAACATGCTAATCTTGTGGAAGACTGTGCCCTAAATGCCTCCAATAGGAAAATTTTGTAAAATTTGAATTTTCAAATGTGAAACAATGTAAAAAGGTCATAACTGTGTATGGGAATAATCTATATCCAGTGATGTTTTCTGAAATATGGGTCAAATGTCTGGAATTGTATAAAGGGTATGTTTAAAATGTAAAGGGGTCTGTATTTTGGAAACTCGTAGGTTGAAATAGTCATATAGGTGTATGATTTGTTACTATTATTGGGACAATTATGTAAGAGATTTTTTTATACTTAATCAAGCTAAAACTAGAGGTTTCCTTCCTGGTGCTTTCTTGTCGGTATGCTCATTTGAACTAGGTTTTGTAATATCTCCTATTTATATATAATAAATTACAATGCCTTACCACTTTTTCCAAAAACAAAATGTAAAATGGTCATGTGAAAGTCATTTGCAATGTAATTGAGTCTTTGATCAAACAAAGTGGAAAAAAGGTGTTTGGGTGTACATGATGTTCAAGTTGATTGTGTAAGAGTTTTTTTATGCTAGAGCTAGGTGGCTTTAAACATCACAATTACAATTCAAGATGATTCAAAATCCAATTTGATCCTCAAACCCAAACTTGGGCGCAGCTTCACTAAAATGATTACTCTTCCTAGTAGGTTTGCAAACCTCTTTTTCTCACTTTTCACACCAAGGACTAGCTCAACCAACCAACCCTTGACACTTTCAAAACTTCAGTAGGTTCCTTTGAAACAAAGGCTTCAAACTAGCACTCTTTTGTTGTCCAAGACCCCAAAATAGGCCCATTTTACAAAGAGACTCATATTTAAACACTTCTCAAACCTAAAATTTTTATGGGGAAGCATTAAATAGCCTACCAAACTACCAAACCACAATTTTTTTGGTGATATGTACTTTCTAAAGCTCTATTTCAACAAACCCTCATTTTTAACAACTTTCATGAGGTTTTTAAGGAAATCAATGTTTTCGACCTTGCCACACCCTATAAACTCATCAAACATGTCTATTAGGACCTGCACAATCTTGATCCAACTTTGAATCTCGCTGACCCCATGTTTCATTGACATTAGCATGTTGTAACCACCATTTTTCACCTAATTTCACTCATTTTTGCCATGTATGGAAACTCACCAACTCAAATACAAACCTTTCTAGCTCTTTAAACCCACATAATCACCTTATAAAGTCCTAATAACATCTACCATGGTCATACCATTAAGCTACAAACCGTACAATAGATGGTATGGCCTTTTAGCACTTTGGACTCTTAAGGGAAATCATCAGTCCAATGTAGCTTGAAGTGATTTGGCATATTTGGGTGCAAAAGAGGACCATATCTAGTATAAATGTACCCATCTAGACATGTTGTAACAATTCATTCGGTCGTACAAGCTACAGAATTAAAGTTGCACCACTTTGCAACTTTACACTGCTTGCATTTGACAACTTTTCCCTCTACTGAAAACTCGTCACCATGGGAAAATGTCTCCGAGATAGAAAAAAATAGGATATGTTATTGTAGATGGTCCCAAAATGATCTCATAGCCTTAGAGAGAGAGTTTTTAAGTGTCACAGATTCTAAGAAATAACCCTTCAAAAATTATCTTTTAGCACTTTGGATTTTTAGGGAAATCATTGGTCCAATGTAGCTTTAGAGTGATTTGGAATATTTGGGTGCAAAAGAGGACCATCCCTAGTATAAATGTACCCATACGAACCTGTTGGAATAGTCTGTGTCATCATACAAGTTGCAGAATGAAAGTTGCACCACTTTGCAACTTTAAACTGCTTGCATTTGACAATTTTTTCCTCAACTGAAAACTCGTCACCATGAGAAAATGATTTTGAGATAGAAAAAAATGAGAGAGGTTATTGTAGATGGTCCTAATAAAATCCCATAGCATCAAATAGAGAGTCTATAAGCATCACGATTTCTGAGATATAGCCCTTCAAAGATTGGTACATTTTAGAACTTTGGACTCTTAAGGGAAATCGCTGGTCCAATGTAGCTCAAAGTGATTCAGTGTATTTTGGTGTAAAAAAGGACCATACCTAGCATAAAAATACCCATCTAGATGTGTTGGAATAGTATGTTTGGTTGTATGAGTTGCAGAATGAAAGTTGCACCACTTTACAACTTTACACTACTTGCATTTGACAACTTTTCTCTCAACTAAAAAATCGTCACCACAGAAAAAACCCTCCAAAATATCAAAAAATGAGAGAGGTTATTGTAGATAGTCCTGATATGATCCCATAGCCTCAAATGAAGAGTCTGTAAGCATCACGTTTTCTAAGAAATAGCCCTTCAAAGACTATTGCATTTGAGCACTTTGGACTTTTAAGGGAAATCGTTGATCTAATGTAGCTCGGAGTGATTCAATGTATTTGGGTGAAAAAGAGGACCATCCTTAGCATAAGTGTACCCATTTGAATGTGCTAGAATATTCTATTTGGTCATACACCTTGAAAAATAAAAGTTGCATCACTTTGCAACTTTACACTACTTGCATTTGACAACTTTTCCCTCAACTAAAAACTCACCACCACAGAAAAAATGCCTCTGAAATAGTAAAAATTGAGAGAGGTTATTGTAGATGGTCTCAACACAATCCCATAGCCTTAGATGGAGAGTCTGTAAGCATCATGGTTTCCGAGAAATAGCCCTTCAAAGATTGCTTCATTTTAGCACTTTGGACTTTTGAGGGAAATCGTCAGTCCAATGTAGCTCAGAGTGATTCAACGTATTTGGGTGTAAAAGAGGACCACCCCTAGTGTAAACATACCCATCCAGACATGTTGAAACAATATTTTTGGTTTTATGAGTTGTAGAATGAAAGTTTCACCACTTTGCAACTTTACACTACGTGCATTTGACAACTTTTCCCTCAACTGAAAAACTCATCACCAAGAAAAAATGCCTCTAAGATAGAAAAAATTGAGAGAGGTTATTGTAGATGGTCCCAACATGATCCCATAGCCTTAGATGAAAATTTTGTAAGTGTCACGTTTTCAGAGAAATAGCCCTTCAAAGATTGTTGTCTTTTAGCACTATGGACTCTTAAGGGAAATCATTGGTCGAATTTAGCTCGAAGTGATTTGGAATATTTGGGTGAAAAAGATGACCATCCCTAGCGTAAACATACCCATTAGGACATGTTGGAATAGTAATTTTGGTCGTACAAGTTGGAGAATGAAAGTTGCACCACTTTGCAACTTTACATTACTTGCATTTGACAACTTTTCCCTCAACTGAAAAATCGTCACTACAGGAAAATGCCTCCAATTTAGCAAAAAATGAGAGAGGTTATTGTAGAGGGGCCCAACACAATCTCGTAGTCTCAGACAAAAAATTTGTAGGCATCACGGTTTCTGAGTAAGATTCCATCAAAGATTGTTGCCCTTTTCCACTTTGGACTCTTAAGGGGTTTCGTTGGTTGAACATAGCTCGAACTGCTTCAACCTATTTGGGTGTGAAAGGGGACCATACATAACCTAAACACACCCATCCATATGTGTTGGAACAATTGGTTTGGTCATAAGAGTTGCAAAACAAAAGTTGTTGAAAAAAAACAACTTCTAGGTTGCTAGTGGTATAATTGCCATAACTTATTCAAATCTCCATAAAATTTGACCAAACCAAAGGAATTTGAAAGCTAACTCAATTATATAACTATACCACACATGTGAAAATCATATTAAGGTCATACAGACTATACAAAAGAAAAAGAACAACACATGACGTTGGAGAAACACAAAAATCTTCTTCCTCAAATATGCAAATTCTTATTTTCAACTTCTCCAACCCTGAGGTCATGTTTACAAGATTTATTCATGCCCTTAAAGTAGTTTTCAACCTCCAACTGAACTCCAACGCTGATTTTCATGTGAAAAAAAATCCATGAGACCATAGCTTGTTGCTTACTATTATGATTTGATTAAGTTTTTCCAAGCATCCATAGCTTGTTTGAAATCACTTGTTTTAGGATTTTAGCCATAGCAGCAAGGCAGTGAAATGTTTGATAAAACACTTTGGTAGACATGTATGAAAACTGTGGTAGCATAGAAAAACTTTTGAAAAAAATTCCTCAAAGAAATGAGGTCTTATGGTGATGGAATGCCATGAGAATAAAAATTTCTTTTGATTGTCATGGCATTCCATCACCATGAAACCTCATTTCTTTGAGGAATTTTTTCAAATAGTTTGAATTTCCTTGTCTATCCTATTGCTTACTATTATGCTTTGATAGAAGTTTTCCAAGTATCCATAGCTTGTTCAAAAGCACCTGTTTTAGACTTTTAGCCATATCAGCAAGGCAGTAAATTGTTTGATAAAATGCTTTGGTAGACATGTATGAAAAATGCGGTAGCATAGACAAGGCAATGAACTATTTGAAAAAATGGCTTAAAGAAATGTGGTCTCATGGTGATGGAATGCCATGACATGCACATTGAGACCACATTTCTTTGAGGCATTTTTTCGAATAGTCCACTGCCTTGTCTATGCTATTTCTTATTATTATGATTTGATAGATATTTTATGATGCAAGGACAGGGGGTGGAAAAGGTCACAAAAACTCAAACTAACACAATTTCAAACTTTGATGAAGGCTCCAAACCCAACAATGGGGTTTTACACCATTTCAACTATTCACCAACTAGGGAACCTATACCTAGTTTTCATTCAATTCCATTATAGATGATGGACTAAAGACAAGATCAAAAAAAATTTGAGCAGTCTTTAACACATTTTCCAACATATCAAAAAGGTTGATGATGTTACTTTGGAACAAATTGGTCTAATCTAACCTGTAGCGCTATAATTAGGCCTAAATAGGCCACTTTTACAAAAGAGGTGTGCTCAAATTAACTCACAAACTCCAAATAACTTCATCAACAGACTCCTTGGGTGGTAAAACATAGAAATCCACCATTTAGTTGACAAAATATTCTAAAAAGTCTGCCGATCTATGTTATTCTCTTGATTTCCTAGTTTAACACATGAGAAAATCAAGCTAGGGCTCGATCAAAAATCCATGAAACATACTTTCTCAGCCCTAAAACCAACAAAATATGATAAAGCACCCCACACAACATCATTCCACCAGTTTTCACAAAATTCCAATGGTGGAATGATGAGATTTTACATTTTTACTAATCTCAACTCTTGAAAATGAGGGTTTCAGACCACCTAACAGAAAAATACTAAGAGTTAATCCAATTTCTGGTGAAATCAAGAAAAATAAGAATCAAATGAAATCTAAGACATAGATCTAACCAATCCCAATGATTTTCTGGCGTAAAGCTTTCATATAGAATCATACTGAGCTCGACAAGTTCTGAAAACACACAAATTTTGTAGAAAAATAGAGAAAACTTCTATTATTCACTTCAAAATCATTCAATATTCATGCCTCAAATCAGTCAGAGGATTTTAAACATATTTCCCACCATATTACATCAGTTATTGGGAGAGCATTAATCCTCCTCTAATGTGCAAAGTTGACAAGTTGTACAAAGCAACTTCAATACTATTTTTAGCATCTTTTAAAAAAACTAACCCCATAATACATTTATTAAAATATTTTTGGTCTAATAGACCCTATTAACAACACAAAATAAAACTAAAACTCAAAAGTTGACTCACTAATTGTGCAGGAGCACCTGCTTATTTTAATGAATTTTTTGTAGTTGCTACATGAAGAGTTTGGTATTGGTGATGGATTCTGAGTTGTTTAGGTGTTTTGTGTCTAGATAAGGTCAGTGAAGGCCATTTTTGATGTAATTGGAAATTTTGGGATCTTTTGAGACCATATTGTATAAGTAGTAAATCTTGTTGGAAAAGTTGTCAAGTTTGATAAAAAGTTGTCATGATAGGTTGAATGTCATTTTTTTCAGTGTGTGGTTATGTTTTTGGATTCAATAAAGTCTAAGTAGACAATCTCTAATGTTTTAGGAGTCTAGGAGGGTCAAATTGCAAAATAATATAAAATGAGCAAAAATGTTGTCAATAAAATATGTAAAAAGTGAATTTTTTACTCCAATGGCCATAAGGAGTTTGAAAATTGGTTGAAGTTGGTTGTGGGATGGTATTTGGTATCTTTCATGTTTAAAAAGGCCTCTTATGTTCAATATTGAGGTCGAAGAAACCAAGTTTTAAATAGAATCAATAAAATCTTGTTATCTCCATGCAAATTTCTATGTTTTTCCATAATTCTTGAAGTTTCTTGGTACTGTATGGTTCCGTACATTGTGGTTGTGATTTATTTTTAATGGAAACTAGTGGGAAGCAGATTTAACTTCTTTGCAAACTTGGTTTGAAGTAATTTCATTCATTTTTGTGCATTTAAGAGGCATTTTACTAGAGGTCGATCTGTGAGCCATGTTCCAAGGGTTTGAGTGCATTTAAAATGGAGTTTTAAGCCTTCCAACCACTATATGATGTTGTAACTCGGTGGATAGGATTAGTTAGGATAGATAAACATGTTTTCATTGTTTCTTGTGTAGGGGAGGTCAGGATTATGATTTTTGGTGATGCCCTACATGGCATTTGGGGTGTTTTTACATGAAAAAGTGAGGTTAGAGAGGGTAAAAGTGGGAATTGTTTGAGGGGAGTCACTTTTCTTGTTCTTTTAAGCTTTTATAGGGTTATTCAAGGGTGTTGGAGTTGATGGTAAAGTCTTGGGAAGTTTGGAAGTAGATTTTTCAATAAACCCTTGCCAAATTTGAGCAATTTGAGGGTTTTGTGGAATAGGGTCTTAGAGGGTGAGTTATAGAGGATAAATGGGAAAATTTGAGGTTTTTTCATCTATTGAGTGCTTCCCCAACAAGTTTTAGGGTCTATGAAGTGTTCCAAGGGTGGTTGCTTTGGAAATTTGGCCTATTTGGCTAGGTTGAGTAGTATAGTTTGCATGATTTGTGAAAGTTGTTCCAAAGGAGTCCTATGTGAGTTGAAAGTATGTTGCATGGGACTAAAATGGGTGTCTACAATGATGATTAGTTTTAGGATTTTTTAAAGAGATATGAGAGTTAAGTTGAGAAAATTGGAGTTGTTGACCTCCAAGCTTGTCTAGGTGAAAGATTGGAAAATAAGTCTAGATTGAGTTTGTAAAAAGAAAGGTGGATAAGAATTCCATGTATTGTGAAAGTGAGTGGTTTTCCATCCTTGGTTGCATCAACTAACCATCACCTATTCCTCTATTTCCAAGGTGCTCCTGCACCATTTTCGAAGCATCCATATAACTTGTTTAAAAGCACATATTTTAGGCTTTTAGCCATAGCAGCAAGGTAGTGAACTGTTTAGTAAAATTCTTCGGTAGATGTATGAAAAATGTGGTATCATATACAAGGAGGTGAACTGTTTGAAAATTTCCTAAGAAAAATGTAGTCTCATGGTGATGGAATGCCATGACAATCTATAGCAATTTTCTTGTCATGGCATTCCATCACCATGAGACCACATTTCTTTGAGGCATTTTTTTAAACAATTCATTTCCTTGTCTATGCTATTGATTACTATTATTCTTTGTTAGATTCCCTCCAAGCATCCATAGCTTGTTTGAAAGAACCTATTTTAAGCTTTTAGCCATAGTAGCAAGGAAATGAAATGTTTGATAGAATTCTTTGATAGACATGTACGAAAAATATGGTAGCGTAGACAAGGCAGTGAACTATTTGAAAAAATGTCTCAATGAAATGAGGTCTCATGGTGATGGAATGCCATGAAAATCAACAAGGCAATCAACTATTTGAAAAAATTCCTCAAAGAAATGAGGTCTTATGGTGATGGAATTCCATGAGAATCAAAATTGCTTTTGATTGTCATGGCATTCCATCACCATGAGACGTCATTTCTTTGAGGAATTTTTTTCAAATAGTTCATTGATTTATCTATGCTATTGCTTACTATTATGCTTTGATATAATTTTTCCAAGCATCCATAGCTTGTTTGATAACACTTACTTTAGGATTTTAGCCATAACAACAAGCTAGTGAACTGTTTGATAAAAAGATTTGGTAGACATGTATGAAAAATGTGGTAGCATAGAAAATGAAGTGAAATATTTGAAAAAAATGCCTCAAAGAAGTTTGGTCTCATAGAATTCCATGACAAGCAAATGCAATTGATAATTGCTCCTAGTTATTAGTTATTAAATGTGAAGTAATTGCATAACTGCTTAGGTTGACTTTGTAAAAACTATATTATAATTGAAATTTTTTCATCTATCAACATCTAGTTCTTAGTTATGCAATGCAAAGTAATGCTTTGAGTTTGAAAGATGTGTAATGCAATGTAATCAATGATTTGAATATAAACTACATAATGCAACCATTATTTTTTATGCTATTGTACATTAATATTTAACCATTGCTCAAGATTAAATTTTTGAAGAGTTTAATCATGCACATGAGGAACAAATTATTTCAATTGTCAACTTCTATATATCAAATTATCCAATAATCAAGTGTATTTCCATATACAAAAATGGCATCAAAGCCAACTCAAACAATTTTTTACAAAATGTGACATATGCCATCTCGATATCTATTCAAAATTTACATGCCAAAATGTCTATCTCATCCTAAACTACTAGTGGATCATCAAAATGGAGCCCCTTTGAAGCACTATTTGGCTTTGAAGGTAGCTACACAAGAAAAAATCAAGCCACAATTGAGATTAGTTATACTATATAATTTAAAATTGAATAATTAACATCAAAATCAATAGACATTGAATTATAATTGAACTCAAAAATTGAAATCTTGATTACCTCAAATATATGTCTCTTCAAAGGGTCAAGAGTCCTAGAATATGCCCCTTTCAAAGAACCAATCAAACCATCTTTTGAAATTTCAATCTATATATGTGAACAAAAACATAAAATTGATACAAGTTAGCATACAATTGTCAGTAATAGGAACATATTTACCAAACACAAAATAGAGTAAACACACACCTCTTTACAAATCTCTTTTTCTTTATCTCCTTCAAGTGTTTTGACACCTCCTCCTTGAGGTGTTTCAACACCTACTCCTTGAGGTCTTCCAATACCTACTCCTTTAGGCATTGTGACACTTATCAAAAAGGAAGTATAGCTCATAACTACTTGTACGTCTAGATAGTGCTACACCTCGCTCGCACTAGGTGTTTCCTACAAGAGGAAAATAAGATAAACATATAAGTTAATATATAATTTCATTAATGACAATCCAAATGACAAACAAGTATATAATAAAAAAATGTAAATGAGTGAGTGCAAAAATATATACTGTGTGCATGTCGAGGTTGAATTAAATGGCTGTAAGGGTGCTATCAGTCACATGTGTTAGCTCGTCCTCAGAAATAAATTGTTAAATAGACCATGTAAATAAATATTAGTACTTGATACTATCTCTTATTAATATTCATTTAAAAACAAATGAAAGTTATGAATTTATAACTTAAATCTTACCTGTGTAACTATTCCAATGTCCTCCTCTCTAGTAGGAGAGGACTTTGTAGGGTGTGCTCCACTCCCCTGCGTCTGATCTCCTATAATGTCCACATCATGGAGGTCATAATAAAAAGTGTCCAAGGGATGCTCAGTGGGTTGTACAAGAGGACCCAATAATATCGGGTGGTACATAGTTCAAGTATGTGGCACATAGATATGTGGACCTGAGAGGATGATGCAACAACACTCAATCCATTTCCAACATCACCAACATGTAACTGAGCTACTATAGCAGTATGGGAAACCAAAAGATCACTCAAAGAGTGAATAGCTTGAATAGTCTATGTGGCTGCATCCTTGATAATATCTGGATGGTGTACTAGAGGTGGTTGAGGAAGGGGACAAGGGTATGTCTAGGATCACCATGGAAAAAATAGGCCCTTAAGTGGCAAAAAACTCAGAAAAATCAAAGTTAGGCAACTTGACGTAAAAATTTGAATAAGTTATCTATATTATTTCAAAAATATTTAAGAACATAATTTGTAGAAAATTGAATGTATTTTCTAAAATACTAGTTTTATTTAAAAAAAAAAATATATTTAGTGAAAATTTGAAATTTCAATGCAGTAGTACTTAAATTTTAGGGAAAAAATAAGAAGTAGGTGTCTATCTAACCACCCTAACCACAATAAAATGATAATATATTTTTATAATATTTTATATATAAGTAGAAGACTCATGTTTGGATGTGATGCATATTTTTTTGTAATTTTTTTCCAAGTAAATAATTAATTATGATTTTTTTATTACAACTTTTAAAAAATACAAAAACTAGTATGTCTAACCACCTTAACTTGGTCAAAACTTCATGAAATTCATTTGTTTTTTTTAATCCTATAGTATACGAAGCATAGAATGTGACACATGTTTCAAATTCAAAAAATGTGATACCATTTGAAAGCTATAGATTTTTTTAAATCAACCAATCAATCAAGACTTTAGTCATAATTCCAATAGAAAATGAATAACAATTATTTATTAAATTCAAAGTAAAACATAATTTATATTGGTGGAAAGCTAAGAATCCCCTTTAAAAGCCCTTTTCATTTCATCAATTTTGGGAGAAAAAAAAAGTCATCAGCCACATACCCTACACATACCCATCATATCGCCACTTTTTGGCCCATCATGATCCTACACATACCCACAATATGTTCCCTGGACTACTCTAACTGCCCCTAGTCTATCCTGGGGCATACCTCCACCGATGCCCTGGAAGGGTTTAATGTCAAAGTAATTGACATGATGCCCTAACACAAACTCAACGTATAATGTTTTAATAAATTAAAATGTTATATCAATATTGTTGTTGGGTGGTTTATCAAAAACCATCCACCAACGATCCCAAAAGTTATCTACAATGTCTTTATTCATGTACCATTTTATAGAAAGTTTTGGTTTATTAATATTAACTAACAGATATGTGCAGGGGTTAACAAATAAAGAGGCTATTTGGGTTTTTGTTATTTCGAGATCTTTCACATCTTCGTAAGACAATCCGTAGGAGTAATATTCCCTCATGGTTTCTTTCCATGAAAGAATGGCATTATGTTAGGTGGAGAGGGTTTCTATATTTTAATTATTTCCTTCAATGTGTTTTTCATCTAGGATAATCGAGGGATTGTCTTATAAACATCACAAATTCCCCTCAATTGCTCCAATTTTTCACCAATTAACTCTTCAATTAATGGGATCAGAGGTGGTGAAGATTTTGGCATTTGTACATTTTCATTCTTAGCCATAATACGAGATTGAAGTTAAAAACTAATTAATCTAATTGAAATTACACAATATAAATGAAATTATTGTAAAAAGCCCTGGTTTTCAATAAAAATCCATAAAAAACCCTACTTTTTAATAAAAATCCATAACAAACTCTAGTTTTTAATAAAAATCCATAAAAAATACTAGTTTTTAATAAAAATTCATAAACAACACTAGTTTTTAATAAAAATCCATAAAAAAGAGTTAAAATTATACAAAGCTAATAGAAAAATCAATTAAAACAAAAGAAAAAATCAAAAAATTACATTGCAAACTAGATATCAGCTTGAATCAAATATCGGATACACCCAGGTCATGCTCACTGTGTTTTTAGTTGTTTGAAATGATTGAAAATGACTTTAAATGGCCACATATATCTATTTACACTCAACCCAAATCAGATATCTAATTTGGATCGGATATCCGATTTGGGATCCTTTGCTTTGAGCATTGCTTTGGAGCAATGTACTGACACCCAACCCCAAAAAAAGTTAACTTAGGATTTTTCACATTGTTTGGTGGATGCAAAATGCTACTTTTTTACATCACCACTTTTTTACCCCATCATGATCCTGCACATACCCTCATGTAAAAATAGGGTCCTAGGACTAAGTGAGGACCCATTCTCCATGTGGAGAATGGGTCCTAGGTCACCTATCTAGGACACACATCTTCTAAAATTAAGTATTGTGTAATAGCATTTATGAATGTTAGGTTTTATCCCTCAAAATTTGCATTTTATTAGGCTTGGATTTGAATTAAAGGGCCAATTAAGCAAAATTAACCTTGATTAATTAATAAAGCACTAGATTAGTGTGAAAGTGTAGAGGTACACATTAAAACACCATAAATAAGGCACAATTAAGTCCATTTAACTTAAAAAGGCCCTAAACTTAATGGCTTATTTTATTATTAACTATTCCCAAATTAAGTGTGAAAAAGGGATACTTTTTCCTACACTACAAGTAAATCAACTTAATTATGCCAATTGAAACTTGAAACATCAATTTAAAGGTCAACGCTAACATAAACACCAAATGTTTTGTAGATCTGAGAAGGATAGAATACTATTTATTAGTCACCAAAAGGTAGTTTCGAGAGGCTAATTGGGATTCATTTGCCCATGGGTGAATGGGTCTCTGCTCAGGGTTTTTCAGAAAAATTTCAAGAGCCTTTGATGTCAATATGTATCTTCTTTTTGATATGGGTTATAGTTTCAAATGAAACCAAGGATTATTTACAAAGTATAAATCATAGTCCTTTGGGTATCCAACAAGAAAATCTTAAAAATTCTAGTTTTCATAAAGGATCTAAAGTGGCAAGGAAAACCGATCAAGCAAAAGTGAAGATTATTGTGGAAACATTGGGCTAATTTGGGTTCATTCACACTTTATATTCTCACTTATTTATCTCTTAAAATGATTTTTCTCTCAAGAAATTATAGGGGTTTGGGTAACACCCCTCATCAAAATTTTATCTAGGAACTTATCTAAATTCATAAGCTTAAAATTATCTTCCTTCAAGAAATATAACTTTCTTTGGAGGAAATTTTATATTTTTTCTCTTCTTTAGAAAGGAAGTCAATGCTAATGTGTTAGATCTCAAATTTTTACTAGAGGACTAGCTTTCCTTTGGGACCCTCATTGACTTACTTCTTATATTTTACTATCAAGTAAGTATCCATTATTTTGGAAGGTAATTGTTTTAATTATGGTACCCCTATTTCTTACCAAATATTTATGATCATATGTAGTTTCAAGGAAAGGTCTTATCATGGTCACCTATTGAAAATTTTAATCTATATTTTCTTCTTTCCCTTGGATCTTCACTTGGGATCTTAATTTCATTCTTACTCTTTAGGATAAACATGGGGGTTTGAGTCTAATGAACCAATCTTAAATGTTTTTCTAATATAATATATTTTCTTATTCTTGTAGATGTTAAACTAGGTGGTGACCTTTTTACTTGGAACAATCGATGTGGTCTCAATTATATTTCTAAGTTGTTGGACAATTTTTTCATGTCTCATATTTGGATTGGAGATAATTGGATTACTTCCTCTTGAAATTTATAGTGTTGATTCTTTAATCATTGCCCCACTAAGATTTTTTCGTCTCTATTTTTATCCTAAAAGAACCCATTCAAATTTTAGTTAATGTGGCTTCAAGATCAATCTTTATGTGAACACATGGTTGTGTGTTGGCTTGAGGTTAAGAATTCCTTTGTTATTTCTATGAGAGAGTTGTGGTATGGTGAACTACTTCCCCTTATCTTCTCATTGTTATGGCTAAGCGTCTGGGAAGATTCTCAATTACTAGGTAAAAGTACAAACCTGTGTCACACTTTATAAAGGAATTGGCCAACATGAAAAAAAGTTCTCAACTTCAACCACATAAAAGTGATATTTATGTTTTGAATTTCAAAATGATGTAAACTAATAAAATGTAGAACTTTTGTTGAATTTTATTCCTGTAATTTTTTTTTAAAATTAATTTTTTTTTGATATTTTTTTATCAATTTAGAAGTAGATTTCGTAATGTTGGAGAATTCAAGAAAAAGTGGCATTCAGTTGACATCAAGAAACAAATAGAAAAAAATCATTTTCTCCTTATTTTTTTCCCAAATAGTTGACTTCAATATTTAGGGCATGGAAAAAAATTTAAAATTTTGATGTATATTTTTCTCGTAATAACATTTTGAAGTCAAACTAATTTGAGTTTGATAGTTTTCAGTTGACATCAACTACTATTTTTTTTTCATTTTCAAAAAATAAAATATACCCTTTCAAAGAGGATTCTATCCTCTAGGGCATCATATATTTTCCAATTTGTTTTATGATGATTTACTATTTTTTATTTAATTTCAATTGAGCCTCTTTTTTACTTTGAACATCCCACTTGCAATAGTTTAAAATATTTTTATACTAAAACTAATCAATATATATATATATTTGGATTCAACATTGTGAGCTCTAGAAAAGGGTTTTTTATTTTTATATTTTAAATAATTTTGATTGAAGAAATATTCATCAGAAGTTGGAAATTTCTGAAAATTTTAAAAAATGGTGACTTTGCTGCCAAGTCACCTACCATTTGGACATACTCAGCCGAATAGGATTTAGCCCAATAGTGTTCAGTTGGATCATATCCAGTCGAAATTCTAATTTTTTTGAATTTGTATTTTTTATTATTTCCGTTCTCATCCAATGTCTACTAAAACATAGCCGACTGATTTTTTGATTTTTTGATTTTTTTTTTCCCATTTTTCATCCAAATTTTATTGAGATAACTATTTAAGTTAGCTTTTATTAGTCTATTTTTTAGGATTTTTCTAGTTTTCCTCCACTTTTTAATGAAGTAATTATTTCCTATTATTTTAAAAAATCAACTTTTATTATTTTCTTTCACTCTTAAATCACTAAGAAGGTAATATTGAATAATACTTTTCTAATCATTTGTCAAAGTATTTCTAGTTGAACACTTAAATATGAGGAAAATCAAGCATCCAAAGCAAAAAAATTGGTAATTTTCTTTAATTTATTTTTTGTTTTCATGCTTATATTTTCATTTTGTTTTAATCTAAATATTTTGAGCCAATGCTTGGACTAACAAGTGTTGTAGTTGTCGACTGTCGAAGACTAATATTGAAAAACTACTAATTTGTGGTTTTGCAGGATTTTTGGCCAAGAATTTTTTATTTTTCCACTAATTTAGGCACTAAAGTTAGATTAGAGGGTAAATCAAATTGTTTTTTATTCTTGGAAGGGTGTAATAGATGTATGCTCACCCCTCACACCTAGTGTGATCTTGGGGATCATAAATCTTTACTTCTCTTCATTATGTTTAGATCAATGTTTTAGGTAAACATAAGGTCCCTAGCTTGTGTGCATGCACTCCCCTCACACTTTGTATGATCTTGGGGATCAAAAACACCTAGTGTGCATTTTATCTTTAGGGGACCTTCCTAGGGATTTCATCACCCTAGGGGATGATTCCAACCACGTGTACCAGCAGGGTATATAAAGGAGGGAGAACTAAAGTTATACCCCAATCTAGTTATTTAATAATTGGCGAAGCTCTGATTTCCTAGGGTGATTCTAGGGTAGGAGTGAAGGGTTGGTTTGAGCTCTCATTATCTTGTTGAAGCTCTCAATCCATGCTTGTGATGGACTAGTGTTCACAGTCTGGGCCTCACGTACCTTGCGTATATTGAGGACTCCCTAGAAAAACATTGTAAACCTAGAAAGCCATAAAATGTAGGTTAGTGTGGTACAAGGGATGCAGATCATACCCTAAATTTACTCACCATGTACTCCCTTTGGTTGAGATAGAAATACAAGTGTGGTGAACTTTGATAGTTCCCAAGGAGAGAGAGAAGGTGAGCTCGTGGCATCCGTTGACAACCTTGTGCCACTTGATCTCTAGCTATCTGCCTTTGCAAGAAAGGGTGCCCCAAAGAACTACCCAAGTATCAAGGAGTATTAACCCAAGCTTGCTTGGATGGTGAGCCCACATTAATCTATAAGCCTACTTGAGCTTAGGGCTTGTAATCAAGTGCTTGAAGTGTCTTTTTGTGCAAAACCCATGAAGACGAATCAACCAAAGGGTTGAGGATTTGGCTATACCCTTTGAAAAAATCAAAAAAATTCAAAAAATTTGACCCCCTAGGGCTCCCTAGTTTAGTCTGACATAATTTGTAACTCTGTTGTCTCCTGATCACCAATTACCCCATATTCACACCTAAAAAATATATTCCTCACCATCCCCCACCATCCAAATTTTCCCTTATTATCACCTTACAATCACCTATCATCTTCATATCTTGGCTTTATATCATTCCCTCTCCCCTACATCATTAGTTTCTTCATCATTATCATCCAAAATCAACCTTAAGATCTATCCCAAAAATCAACATTTATCATGTCACCACTTTGAAAACCAAATTTTTCACTAGGAAACAATCTATATCCCTCATCACCCTTCTTAATCTTAGGGTAGTTTAAGAACTTTACAATCTTAAGTTTCATCTTTGATAATTTATCTTAAGGAGTGGCTACCTTTTTGAGAATTTTTTCAAAATAATCTTTCATCTACCCCTGCTTAGGAACTTGCCTATCCTAAGTAAGAAAATGCTAAATCATCCATCCTAAGGATCTAGATTACACCTTTTGATCATAAGCCTTGGTTTTTTACCATAAATTGAACCAATCATCCCATAAATCCCAACAAAACATCCTTAATCACATCATCAAAAAAATCATCCTAAGGTCATCCTAATCCATAATCTAATCCAAGGTCCGCATCTTTAATCTCTTAAAGATTCTATCCTTGCATGACAATCATCTTGTGGGACCTCAACTTAATACCAATATCCCCTCATCCACTAAAATAAATCAACCTAATGTCCCCCATTAACAAACACAACCTCTTCCATAAACACAATCTCATCCAACGCCAACCCACCACTTTCCTCAAGTACCACAACAACTCTCATCATAAATACCAATGTCCCTCTTTACACAAACAAAACACAACCCTAAATAACCTACCCCCACTTTCATCACACCTAAGGGTCACTATTCCCCCCAATTCTAGTGTCACTTATGCCCCCACCAACCCAACTATAATCACACAACCTCACCCCACCTCATATATTCATGCTAATTATATCAATGCCCCACAAAACACATCCCAACCCCCTAATAACGCACTGCTTCCCCCACCCCATAACAATAAAAATCCTAAAAAAATTCAACTATAACCAACCCTTACCTCATAATAATTCTGATTAGACCAAGAACTTGCTAACTATTTCCCAAAATGAGACACTTGCCTCCTTAGGACACAAATAATCAAAAAAATGACATGAATAACATCAAAGAGGAATATAAAGAAGCTATTATAGATCAAGTTAAAGAAGAAGATACAAAAGCTACCATGGATCAAATTGATATCCCAAATGATCAAGAAGAGACAAGCATGATGAATGATAAGGCCAAAATATCCTATCAACTAGGATTATCAACTTTTATCAAATCAAGCTTTCTCATAGAGGAGAAGATTCCAAACAACAATTTCCACACACATAATGATGGTTTCACATCTTGTTTTCACAGTAAAAAATAGTCATACTTCCATGATATTAGGGGACACTTTATCCAATATAAACATTAAAAAGTTTGAATGCACATTATTTTTGTATATAGATGAATTCAAACCTAAGGAATTTGTGATGGGGAATAAAAAGATAAGAACAAGGTTGTATGTGTGAAGCAATTTTTCCTTAATCATTTTTTATTTTTGGATTTTTACATTTTTGGCTTTGGATGTGTCTGCCCTCAAGTAAAGTTGTTTAGAAAGGTGGAAAATGTGCCACGTGGTGGTTGCACGGCTTTGATTTTGTCACCTTCATTTTAGGAGAAGGTCGGGGCATGTGCCAACTCGGTGGAAATTTTCTCAAGGAGCAATTTTCACAAGTCTAAAGCTTTCCACCCATTTGACACATCATCTCTTCACTATGGGAAATTTGTGTTTCTACGAAGTGATCTATTTTGGAGTTTTTCAAAGCTTGTTGGAACCTTTATGGTTTTTTGGATGGAGAATTTGAGTCAACATAGTTGGATTACATGATTGGTCAACTAGACTTTTTCCAAGTTGTTTTCTAAGATTTGATCACTTTTAGATAACTATCTTTGCTAAATATCTAGAAGGAATTAATACGATAGTTGAGAATTGATGAGAAAATATTGCTATGACCTAACTAAAGATCTATGATCAAATCATGTACTATCAAATGCCAAAATTTGGAAAAAATTACTTTTGTGTTGTGGCAGTATTTTTCTCTTTTTGCAGCTATAAAGGAGAGGTGGTGACAAACCAAACTTGGGTTGGATTCCAAGTTTCAATTTCCTTTATTAAGGAAAAGTTTCTTTAGTTTTCTTAAGTTATGGAACTATTTTCAAAAGTTGAGTTGCACAATTGCTTGTCTCTGGCATATTATATCATTTATCCTCAAACTATTATTGGATTGGCATCCAACCTCTATTTTAAAGTTCATTTGATATTTAAGCACAAACTATTTGGAAGAAATCTTTAAGACTATGAATGTATGGCCTTTATCAAGGTTTCCTTCTTTATGCTTTCATTTTGAATAAAACACTATGTCAAGCTGAATTCAAATAGTTTAAGTTGTTGATTTCCATGTTCTAGGCTTCTATGGTAGGATAATAACTTGTGAAAATTGGATTATGTATGTGGAATTCTCTATTTTTCTAAAGGGTTTTTGTTTTGTTATATTGTGTTGTAATAAGAGAGAGAATTTATGCAATCTCTGAATGTTTTCCTATTAACCTTGGAAATATTTATGTGTGATCAGACCTTAATGAACACTACCTACGGGGAGATTTGAAAGACTGCACTATGTTTGTAGTTAGCCTATGTTGTTTGTTCTCTTCCAAAAAATGAAGGGTTGAGGCGTTTTGTGTCTAAATATATCATTCATAGGAAATATTGGGTTTGAAATGTTTTAAAAGCTTTGGTGTATCGCTATTTTTATGTTTAATGTTTGCATTTCCTTCTACCCTTTTCTCCAAAACTCAGAGAAGAGACAAATTTCAATAAAAATCTTAGAGGTATTCAGTGAGGAACAAATCATTCCCCCACTCGTTGAATTTCCCATGAGACTATCAGAGAGGTGAAAGCTTTGATGATCAATAGTTCTTTTTCTGGCACACCCGGTGGGACCTGAAGTTCTCTGAAAACCTGATTAGAATTCATTTTTTTTTCTTAAATCAAGCCAAGGAGAGAAACTAGAAGTTTCATACCATGTCGTAGAAAAATGGACCCTTGTCATTTTCATGGCCTTTTAGGTCTTGTTTCATGGTACTTGACATATTTGGCTTTTGATTTTATGTTGCAACATGGCTTGAACATACATATTGAGGTACTAAACTTCAAATAATGATGTCTTGTGAAGGTGTTGTGAAGTGTTTAAGACATTTTTGTATTATTCTAGACTCTATTCATTACAATTCACCTAAAAATTTCCTTTTTACACATCATCAAGTCCTATTTTGAAGTGTTGTAAAGACTTATAACAAGATTTCATGCTCTCCTAGGCACAACCTCACTATTTATCTCTTCTTATGACTTATTTGACCCCTTTATGCCCTCATATGCTTTAATTAAGTGTATCTTTGGATATTATCCTGACAAACAACATTAAATGAAACTTAATTTTTGACATTTATTTTTAGGTCCTAGGTGGGACCCATTCTCCATGGGTGGCAAATGAGTCCCCCTTGGCCCCAAATTCAAAATATTTTAAATTTCATTTCAGGATTTTATTAAAAATCACTTGATGTTAGCTTGTGATGAGGTATGAACATGAAACTACAACAAAATATTGTATAAATAGGAATTTTTAACCTCATTTTACATCTCCTCATTCATTTAACCATTCAAGCATCTTACATCATCAATTCAAGAAACTATTCAAGTACTTTGAAGCATCCATTGACACTACTTCAAACTTGCATTATTAAAGAGTTTGGTAAGTTGATAGCATTTGCATGTTAGTTTATGATTCCTTTACATTTCATTATTTTCATCAAGGGTTTGATTACTAAAGCGAGGTTTGACCAAGGTAAACCCATATTCTCTAACATTAAACCTTTTTTCCATGTTGCATGTTTGTTTGCAGACTTTGGTATGTATATTTATCAAGTATTTATGTGTTGAAAAGTGGAGAACAAGTCAACCTAAGTCTATTTCAAGCTTGAAGAAGTTTTTTTGTCTATTTCTTGTAGATTTGACTTCAACAACCTGACAAGCAGATATTTCCAAATCTGGTGTTGTAGAGTTGTCTCTTGATTTTACAAAAAAATGGGAGAGGAATAGTTCTCCATCAGTGGCAAATGAGTCCCACCTTAGGACTGAAAAATATGATTTTTTTTAGATTTCAGATCCTGACTGTCAGAAATCAGCTCTCGACATTGTTTTACCAAGAGGAGGACTAATTTTCCACCCTGGGTGAATGAGTCCCACTATGAAAAATCAATAATTTCCATTAGCATCCAAAATAGTCCAGAGTCATAAAAATTCATCCAGGTGAACTCAGATTCATCCCTCTTCTTTTTTTTCTGCATATTTTCTTCATTTAGTTCATATTTGAATTACACAATGTGTTTTCAAACATAGTTTAAATTGCACTTTTTCATTCATTTTAGTTCATCTTAATCAGTAAATTTCATTTAGGTTAGAAAACATTTCACATAACATTAATTGAATGAACCCCATTCATTTTTGGGTCCTATCTCTCTCCTTTTAGGTGAAAAACCTTAGAAGAGCTAGAGTTGTCCATAGTGACCTAAAAATCTACGGTTCATTTTGTTGAACCTACTTTTGAAAACTTTTCATTTTTTATCTCATTCTCATATTGCATCCTAGTTTACATTTGCATCAACATTCAATTAGGTTATTGTTTTGCTTTTGCATTCTAGTATTATTTCATATTGCATTAGTAAAAGCTTCATTTAGATTTCATTTTTGCATTGCATCTCATTGAAAAAATAGAAAATATGCATTTTTCATTGTTAGTTGCATTATGTAGAGCATTAAAATCATCTTAAAATTTCTAAAAATCATAAAAAATTGCATACAGGGACTCATTAGCCACCCTAGGAAAATTAGTCCCTCTACACTTTTTAGACAATATTTTAGGCATTTTTCTGGCAATTTCCTGCATTTTTGTTTTCTATAGTTCGTTCTCTATTACAGTTACCAGTATTTCTATTATTTGCATTTATACATCTTAGAATACCTTGCATTTGACTTAAACCCTTCCTTTTTGGTACTTGTATGAGTGTTTGGTGTCCCATTGATAATAATTTAGTGAGAAGAAGTTCTAGACTCATGGCTTCCCACAATAGCACTTTCATTGTGGACATTGGGGTCTCATGAGTTCCTACTCCTAGTATAGACAATGGTGCATTAGACATTTATCATACAACTTCCATTCCTTCACCCTTCCATCCAATGAATTTTGACACCCAAAAAAACTATCTTCCTCAAGACAAGGTCATTAGTCTTCATGAAGAATTTGCACATTTACAAGAGGACTTGACACTTGAAAACATTTCCCAAACTGCCATACCTGTTGTTGATGATCTTCATCATCTGATTGAAAGTGATGAAGGCTTACAAGTGATGAATAAAATTACTGAGATTTATAATAAACACGCCTCTTCTAATACTCAATCCACAAACATTCTTGTAAGCCAAGGAGGACCTCCAATCCACCCCCTTCAACCATAGCATCTATACCAACTTATACCAATCTATAAGTCACTACAACTATGCAACAGGTTAGTTGTTTAGCTCCTTCCTTTGAAATTACACCTAACATTCCTAACTCTCTTGTGGCATCGCAAGTCCCTTCCATCACCTTCACACCCCTTAGTGTTCTTTCACTTCCCATAACATCCCTTACACTCCATCACCATTTTCTTTTCCATCTCAATCCATATACCCTAATTTCATTCTTACACAACTCCTTACTATTGTTTCTTCCATGAAACATCAAATTTTCAACATTAGCCAGAGTCAAATAGCTCCACCCACATATCATGTTCTTAGCAGCCCCTTATCCTTAGGAATTTTACATACCCCGATGCCACAAGGGATAGAAATTCCTTGGTTTGAGAAATATGGAGGAAAAGGAGACCCTATCAACCATGTTAATGCTTACACAACTTTATGGAGTGATTTTGTCCTTGATGAGAGACTTTTAGCTAAGATTTTTCTAAGAACCTTGAAAGATACTACATTAGAATGGTTTTCCAAATTTCCTAATCATTCTATCTATTCCTTCAATGAACTTTTGGATGCTTTCATAAGTAACTTCCAAGTTCACATGACACCTAAGAAAACAATGGCTGACCTCATGTGATGTAGAAAAAACACAAATGAAAAAGTCATGGATTTTATCTCATGATACCAATCCTTGTATGCCCAAATTAGTGTCAAGATTCCTAATGCACATCTACAAAAGATGTTTATCAAAAGCTTTAACACACATCTTCAGGATAAGCTAACTATGATGAAATTCCCTTCATTTATGCATTTATGCACAACCTTGTTTGAATATCATAACTTGGTTTTAAGTCACGATTTGAAATCCACTTCTCATCGAGTTGACAAACCTAAACACAATAATAAAAATAATAAAAACTTTTGCAAACGAAATAGAGGATTTTTATAGTTTAATCTGCATCCTTTACAACAACCACAACCCACCTAAAAAAATCAAAATCAAGTGGTAGTTGTTAAGGCAGTGGTGCCTTATCATTATGGGGACCCCAATAGACAATTTACTCCCCTACTTGACACCCTCCATAATACAATGACCCAATTAATTCAAAAATGCATGCTCACTTTGCCACTCGATCCAAATCAAGCATTTCTACCTACATTCAAACCTAATACTTATTGTCATTTTCATTGCCAAAATGGACATGACACTGAACATTGCAAGCATCTAAAACATGTAGTTCAAGATGTCATTGATTTAGGAAATTTAACCCTTATGTGTGTTAATGATATAGGCAGTAAGTCTATTGCACCCCCTAAATAGAATTTACAAATCTTCACCAATCCTATGCCTAAACACACTACTTCATTTGTCAAGGCTAGTGAACCTTCAAAACCTGATGTAATGACTATTGATACAAGTCACGAACAACATGATCTAACTCCAATTGTTACCCAAGTTCATCATGTGGATAAACTTGTGGGTGTGATAGACATTATCCCTGGGAAGGGCTAAACCACTAAATCTATTGATATCACTTTTTCTACTAAAGACATATTAAAAAATCTTCTTGATGGTCCTCTCTACATAGCTAGAATAATCTATGATAAGCCTACTAATGGGATATTAATAGATCGCACTTGTGACGAGAACGTGATCACATAAGAGTTTCTTGTAATAAATGAGCTATATCAAGATGACTATAATAAACCAACTACATGGATTAAGACACATAATGGTTTTGCATGCCCTATGATCGCATCGATTACACTCTCTTTACAAATAGGACCTAGAACTTTGGAGGTAACATTTTCAATTATTTCATAATCTGACCAAATTTGTTTGTTGCTAGGCCACGCTTGGCTTCGCTCAATGAAAATAGTCTCACCAGTTGTTCACAAGTGTTTGAAGTTTTGATATGACAATGAGGTATTCACCATACACCATAGTGGCTTTAATCCTTTATCTTCCAAAGGTAATTTCTCATTAGAAGCCTTTTGGCTTGAACCCATGGAACCCCTTACACTTCAAAAGGACTTCTTTTTCATAGCATATCAAAAGTTCAAAGCCAAGAAAATAGCTGAATTATATCTTCATGGTACATCCCTATCCACTTCCGCACCTCCCCTCATAGATGAAACCATGCTTCACCCTGAATCAAACATTGAGAAAACCATACAACCTTCTAAACAACCACCCTTAGACACTTTCCTTCCATCATCTAAATGACCGAGAGAACCTAAAATTGTTCCTATCATACCTCCTCATGTTAAACAAGTGTATAAAGAAAAAGAGAAAGTGGTTGACCCATCTTCTTTAGATTATTTTGTTCTTCCTTCTTTGTAAGTAGAAGAACCTATGTTGACTCAATCTTCTCTTACACCTCAAAAACTCCAAAACCACATTAATAGAAATCATGCTTCTAGGGAATGTCAACGTTGTCGTCGTCTCCTTACTCATCAATCCAACATAGAAAAAAATAAAGAAAATCCACCTCTGCCTTTGACAGAAGCAATAGATGACCACCCTACCTTTCCTAACCCACCACTTGATAATCCTCTACAACCTTTGCAACAACCTGAACCAATCCAACAGCCCAAAATTTTGATACATCTGTCTTTAGAAATCAACCTTCCTCCTCCCATTGTCATCAATCTTGATGATGATGATGATGTGGAGATTTCCAAAATCGATGAAGAAATACACAATAATTTAAACTCTTTATTCTTATCCATAATGAGCTTAAAAGTTAAATCCTTTTCATCAAGTGAAGAACCTGGTATGACTCCTAGTTCAACACTTGCAATTCTTCCTTTGGACAACTAACCACCCTTGCATTACACTGAACATGATTGGGAGATGGATGACTTGTTCGATGGTTCACTTGCCTTTTCCTTCCTAAATATTTTTCTTGTTTCTTTTTATTTTTCTTTCATGTGCGTATTGTGTTCCCCCATAACATATGTTTGATGTTCCCTCTGTTTATACATTTCTTCTATTCATACCTCTATTCTTCTAATCATCGTTCCTTGTCTTTTTCTCTTTTCTTTTTGTTTTGTGTTTTTTTTTGGGGATGACACAAAGCATAGAGATGCCCTATGTCTCTTCCATGCTAACCCAAAAGGTCCTTGACTTTTTCTCTTTTCTTTTTTTTTGTGTTTTCCATTTGAGGATGAAACAAAGCATAGAGACACCCTATGTCTCTTCCATGTTGACCCAAAAGGTCCTTGTCTCTTTCTCTTTTCCTTTTTTTTGTGATTTCCATTTGGGGATGAAGCAAAGCATAGAGATGCCCTGTGTCTCTTCCATGTTGACTCAAAAGGTCCTTGTCTTTGTCTTTTTCGCTTTTGATTTGTGTTTTCCTTTTGGGGATGATGTAAAGCATTGAGACTGAAATGTATCCTTCATGTTGACCCAAAATATTTTTCCTTTTCCTTTTCATTTCCTTTTCACTTTTTTTTTTCCTTTTGGGGATGATGCAAAGCATTGACACCGCATATCTCTTCTATGTTGACTCAAAATCGACTGTCTTTTTCCTTTTTTTTCGCTCTCTTTATGTCATTCTTCTAGTTCTATGTGTATTTGGGGATGATGACAATTTTGAGCTCTTTCATAAAAAAATTGCAACAATAATATACTAACCCCAAATCCATAGATCCCTTATATGTTTGGTGTGGTTTATTTTTTTTGGGAAAACTCCCTTCTCTTTCTTTTCCTTTTCCTTGACATGGCGTAGCCTAACTTCAAAACATATGACTTGGCATTGGGATTTCCAAGTTCTCTCATTTCTTGTTTTCCTTTTTGCATTTTCTTTTCTTCTCTACTTTCAAGAAATTTCTCACAGAATGATGTGTAGCAATTCCTTTAAAGTGGGGGGCATACATTACCATAATTCATTTGCATTCTTGGTTCATAGTGTAGCCTTGTCATTTTTGTGATGTGTTTGTCACTTTGTGGATGACATTGGGTATGATGTCTTTCATAAGTTTGATCTATCTCAACATATTGCATTCCTCTTGGTGGAATGATGTGATGCACTGCATCCCCTAAGTTGTGAATATACTATTCTATGATTGGTCCTCTCTTGGAGACATTAGACACAATGTTCCCTAAGTGACTGACCTTACATAAACTTAACAAGACTCCTTTGAACATATTTTACGTTCTTTCATTTTACATTTTTGCATTTTTCCACCTTTCATAACACAACTTGCATGATTGTGGTACATGTTGTCTTTTTGTTCATAACATTTATTTCTTTGTGGCACCTTGTTAAAGTTATCAATGGGTATAACTTTAACATGGTTGAGCGGGAAGCACAACTAGCAGCATGAATTTTCCCCTTACCCACTTTTGTGTTTGTGAGTGCATACCAAACTAGCATATGCATCTTACCTTTTTGGGATTTTTCACCCCACAGACAACTAGTTTTGTGGCCCCAGAGTGAGTACACATTCTCTTTTAGACTAGATCTTATCCACAACTAGTTGGATTAGCACGATCAAAGCTTCATCTAATTCTCAACACTTGTGTGTTCCTTTGTTCTTATGTTTAGTTTTCCATGGTATCTTCATCTTGGGGGCTTGATCATCTCTCTTGATTGTTGTCATTCCATCTTGCTAACGTAAGTGCATTTGAACTCTCCTCTTGATGTTCATGGCTACTTTAGTGTGATTTTTAAGCAGGTTATTCTCTCACTAAAGTAGGGGATAAATGTGCTATAGAAAAATGGGCCCTTGTCATTTTCATGGCCTTTTAGGTCTTGTTTCATGGTACTTGACATATTTGGCTTTTGATTTTATGTTGCAACATGGATTGAACATGCATATTTAGGCACTAAAACTCAAATAATGATGTCTTGTCAAGGTGTTGTGAAGTGTTGTAAGAAATTTCTACATTCTTCTAGACTATATTCACTACAATTCACCTAACAACAACCTTTTTACACATCATCAAGTCCTATTTTGAAGTGTTGTAAAGACTTATAACAAGATTTTACGCTCTCCTAGGCACAACTTCACTATTTATCTCTTCTTCTAACTTATTTGACTCCTTTATGCCCTCATATGCTTTAACTAAGTGTATTTTTGGATATTACCCTGACAAACAACATTAAACAAAACTTAATTTTTGACACTTGATTTTAGGTCCTAGGTGGGACCCATTCACCATGGGTGGCGAATGCTCCCCCTTGGCCCCAAATTCAAAATATTTTACATTTCTTTTCAGGATTTTATTAAAATCACTGGATGTCGGCTTGTGATGAGGTATGAACAGGAAACTACAACACAAGATTGTGTAAATAGGCATTTTTCACCTCATTTTACATCTCATTCATTCACATATTCCATCTCATATTTTAAGTATTGAAGCATCTTACAACTATTCAAGTACTTTGAAGCATCCATTGACACTACTTCAGAATTGCATTATTAAAGATTTTGGTAAGTTGATAGAATTTGCATGTTGTTAGTTTAGCATTCCTTTACATTTCATTATTTTCATCAAGGGTTTGATTACTAAAGCGGGGTTTGACCAAGGCAAACCCCTATTCTCTAACATTAAACCATTTTTCCCTCTTGCATGTGTGTTTGTAGACTTAGGTATGTAGATTTACCAAGTATTTATGTGTTGAAAAGTGGAGAACAAGTCAAATTAAGTCTATTTCAAGCTCGAAGAATGTTTTCGGTATGTTTCCTACATATTTGATTTCGACAACCCAACAAGAAGATATTTCCAGATCTGTTGTTGTAGACTTGTCTCTTGATTTTACATAAATTTGGGAGAGGACTAATTCACCATTAGTGGCAAATGAGTCCCACCTTAGGACTGAAAAATATTAGTTTTGTCATATTTTGGATCCTGACTGTCAGAAATCAACTCCTGACACTATTTTACCAGGAGGAGGACTAATTCGCCACCCTAGGTGAATGAGTCCCACTAGGAAAAATTAGTAATTTTCATCAGCATGAAGAACACTCCAGAATCATCACACTTCATCCAGGTGCACTCATATTCATCCCTCTTCTTTTTGTTCTACATATAATCTTTATTTAGTTCATATTTTCATTACACAATGTGTTTTCAAACATAATTTAAATTGCACTTTTGAATTCATTTTAGTTCATCTTAATCAATAAATTTCATTTAGTTAAGTTCATTTAGGTTAGAAAACATTTCACATAACATTAATTGAATGAAACCCATGCATTTTTGGGTCCTATCTCTCTCCTTTGAGTTGAAAATCCCTAGAAGAGCTAGAGTTGTCGATAGTGACCCAAAAATCTACATTTCACATACCCAGAATCCATACAAGAGCATCTTTAAGAGGCCATTTATAGTACTCCCAATTACCTGCTTCAGTACCTAAGAGAAGAAGACTTACAGCCTGTTATGTATCACCTACAAGGAGCAATATAGTGAGAAGATCCCAATATCCAAAGCCTTATCTACTCTACTAGGACGCTTGAACTTCCAGATCTAGATACCTATATACCTATTTCATAAAAATATTTTCTCCATGGCTCATGTAGCTTCCCCTGCTCCTATAAATTTTGTAACGCTTGCTACAACCACCTACACCCCCAAATGTATATCCTTCCATACCTGCTAACGCCCTTAAGGCTATCCCAAAATTTTCTAGAGAAGATTTCAAAACCCCCTCCAAACACCTTCAAGATATAGCAGAGGTATGTAGGGTACATAATATAGTGGAGGAGAATATCGCCCTTAGGCTATTAGCTGCCTCTTTCAAAGGAAATGCTCAAGATTGGTATCGATCTTTGGCTTCAAGTTCTATACTCTCCCGGGATCAGCTCAAAGAGAGGTTGTTCAAATGCTTCTTAGAGAAGGTAGATTATTCTTCATTGCTACATAAACTAATCACTATCAAAATATCCCCACAGGAATCCATGAGTGACTTCAACACTAGGTTTCAAAAAACCTAGCAAAGAATCTTGGTGACTGCTTGATCCCCAGCTACAATGGCATTTTGTTTTATCTGAGGTATTTCAATTTGTACATCAAGGTGATGATAACCTCCATTGGAGGGGATATCTTACCCGATGCATATGAGTTAGTTGTGTGCACATAAAACAATTTGATTGACATTGAGAAGCTTCCACCATGACCTACAATGTCGGTATTTGCAAAAATCTCTAGCGGTCCTAAAGAAGAAGCTATGTCAAACACTTTATCTACAAAACTGACATCGGCCATGCCATAGTCCATGTACATGTACCTTGCCTCTCAGACAAGCATGTCAAGTTCTTCCTCTATAGCAGCGAACATCAATGACATGAAGAGTCTCATGTGAAATTTTTCTAATGAGCTAGTTCTTATCAAATGAAAGCAAGCAACACCTTCAAAGTAGACCACTCAAAACTATGGTGGAAGTAGGCCATCCTATCAATAGAATAAATATCAAGTGCCTTATCAAGGAGGAGGCCAACAAATGATGTCCGCAAACCAGATAGTTCCCATCACCATGCCACTATAGATGGTCAAGAACAACTAGAGTAAAGAGTTAATCCTAGGCCACAAGAACTTGGCAGAAGATGATAACGCATGGTGCTTCCCATGCAGTGATAGCCATATGCCTTGACATTTTCCAAGGGGAAATATGCAATAGAGAATAGAAAAACAAAAAATAAAGGGTGTGTCCCTAAATGTGGAAGAATACGAGTCCTCCAAAATGGAAAATGCCCACTTCAGAGTGCAAATGCAAGGAATGTCCCTGGAGCAAGAGTTGGATGTTGCACCCAACCAAGTACTATTTTCGTGGATGGATGAAGAAGATGTGGTGTTTGCAAATGAAGCTCTAATGACTAGTCCTCCACAAGTACAATTATATTACAACACAAGATCCAAAATAAAGCTCATGGGAGAATACATGCAATAAGATCTACTACGTCCCCAGTCATGTCATCCACCACTGCAAGAGAAGAAGGCTTTGCAACCGTACACTCTGCCATTTCCAGGGAAGGAGATTAATAAGTCACTAAACCCATTCATGATGGAATGTTTTCTTCTGAAAACAAGAGAAATACCACCATTCAAGCCTAAGACCCAACCAGTCAGAATGCTCAGTGTGGTGGAGCAATTGAAGAAGGAACCTACCAGTGTATCTTTGTGGGATGTCATTTCTATCCTTGAGAAAAAGACATTGCTTCATGAAGCATTAAAGAAAGAACATATATTATAGACAAATGTTACTCGATCATGTGGTCAAAGCAAAGACAAAGGATCCACATCAGAACCTCAAGTTCCAAAAGAAACAACTTATTTTAATGATGTGGACAGTACAAAAGAGAAAGAGCTAAGCAAGCCAAATCCCACAACTTTCTTTTTAACACTTATGGAGGGAGAGAAGATTTTTCATAATAACATGATTGATTCAGGGGCTAGTACAACAATCATTCAAAAACAAGTGGTTGATGCCCTAATACTTAAATATGATCCCCTTGAGAAGGGAATCATGCAATTAGATGGGAAGAAGGTTCTAACCATTGGTTAGATAAAAGATCTATCTCTAACCCTCTTCTCATGTCCAAGCCAAATGGTCACACAATAAATAGTAGTGATAAACATTCCCTTGGTCTTTGGAATGTGCCTCTCAAGAGATTTCACCATGAAGCTTGGTAGATATTTGGCACTCGATTGGTCCCATCTGATATTGAGAACCAAGCATGGGGCGAAGATGAAGATTATGTCCAAATCCTTTCATCCTAAACATATAGAGGACAATACAGTCCTATGATTTGAAGCAGTCCATACTTATTTCTCATAGCAGGAGATATATTGTGTAGAGATGCTGGAAGATGAAGAAGAAACGAGTGATCAAACTCCCAATGAAGAGGTGTTAATCAACCAATTTATTGATTCCAACCCATTTGGAAACTTTCATGCAACAAGGTTAGGAACTTACATGATTTTTGATGATGATCAAGTCAATCTGAAATTGATGAAGGATTAGGAGAAAAATGATGATTCGATAGACAATCATCTATGGACCTTATATTTTGATGGTGCCAAATGCAAAGCCGGTTCTGGAGCAGGTATCCAACTAGTGTCCCTAATAGGGGAGGAGACCCTCAAAGCTTTCCATTTTAAGTTCTCATGCTCAAACAATGACATGGAATATGAATCCTTGGTCCATTTCCTGATACTTGCCAAGAGAATTTGTATAAAGAGAATGCAATATTTCAAAGATTCAAAATTAGTTCTGAGCCAAGTCCCTAGGCAAGAAGTTGCAAAGAATACAAGAATGAAGTCATACAGACATTAGATATTGGATCTGATTAAGAGTTTTGAAGCTTTCAATATACAGGTTATTCCATGATCTCAAAATAGTGTCATTGATCGGATGGCTTCTATCAATTTGCAATTTGAACTAGTTTTTGATCCAACCAAGTAGAATGCAGTATAGGTCATCGTCCAACCCACAATCTATGACAATGATTAAAACTGGAAAGTATTTGATGATGATATGCATATAGCATCTTTTATACATAAAGCATGAGTAGTTTTTGACTATTCACAACCAAGAGCAGAATTTCCTAAAGAACAAGTTATCCAGTTAAAGGGAAATAAGCTTCCTCAGGGATTAGTCTCGCTTGAAAATCTCTTTGACTGTGAAGATGCAAGAAATGGCAAGTAGAGGATCACTGTGGACACAAGGTACTATGAAGAACTTGATGTTTGAAATGACAGCAAGTTAAAAGTCAGAAGGGAAGTTCCGCATAGAGACAAGTAAAGACTAAAGGATCTATGTTTAAGATATGATGGGGTTATTGCTTGGACCTATGATGATCTTAGAGGGTATGACCTGAGTATAATTTAGCACACCATTGACTTGGTGGAAGGGCCAAATCCCATCCAAAAAAAGAAAAATTCCAATCAATCCAAAGGTTGAAGTTTTGATGGCACAAGAGCTTACCAAATTGATCGAGTCCAAGATCATATATCTGATTAAGAATTCCACCTGGGTGTCAAATTTGGTACCAATTCAGAAAAAGAATGGAAATATTAGGCTTTGTATCAATTATTGAGATTTGAATAAAGCCTCACTAAAAGACCACTACCCTTTGCCATGAATGGAGTAGATCTTGTAGACTATGGCTAGGTTAGAAATTTTTTCATTGCTTGACGGTTTCTCTTGAGCTACAACCAAGTATATGTAAAAGAAGATGACCAACATAAGAAAACATTTAGCACTAAGTGGGGAATGTTTTCATACTCAAAAATTTCATTCAGAATTTCAAATGCTAGTGCAACTTTTCAATGAGCAGTGGATGTTTCCTTCAGAGGACTAATCAACTTGATTATCCTAATATACCTATATGACCTGATGGTCTTTTCAAATTCAAAAGATGATCACATTGATCATCTAGAGAAGGTTTTCCAGAAATGTCAACAGTTTGAGATTTCTTTGAATCCCAAAAAATGTGTTTTTGGAGTACCTCAAGGTAAGATACTTGGTTTTGTAGTGTCAAAAGAGGGAATACAAATAGACCCTAAAAATGTGAGATCCATATTGGAATTATGCCTATCAACAAATTAAAGGGACTGCAATCTTTTCCAGGGAAGGTCAACTTTATCAATAGGTTCATCTCAGATTTCATAGGCATTGTGAGACAGATCATGTTGATGCTTAAGAAAAACCTGATTTTCAAATGGACCCCCAAGGGAAAATTAACTTTTGAGTAGATAAAGATAGCTATCTTCGCTACTACGGTATTGGATAACCCTAACCTTTCCAAATATTTTCTACTCTATGTATACAATGACCAATATAGCATAGCTTAGGTGCTCACTCACAAGGACGAGGAAAATAATGGAGAGCATCATATTGAATTTCATTCAAGGACTCTTAAGGATTATGAAGCCAAGTATAACTTTGTAGAAAGAAAGCTTTTTCCATTGTTAAAATCTTAAAGAAGTTTCAACACTTAGTGTCGGCCAATAAATTCACTATCCTCATTGCACATCCTAATGTGTGGGAGTATATCACAGAAGGTGAGATAATTAAAAAAAGGGAAAATTGGATCACTAAGATCCTAGAGTACGATTTGGAAATTAGACCAACCAAGCTGGTTTGGGGGAGAGTTCTATGCGAATACATTGCATAGGAATCAAGTTTCCTAGCTAAGAAGGAGACCGATCAAGTCTACTTGAACCAATTCGAGTCCGATGAGTCTTGGGTGGCAGATCGGAGATAGTACATGCAAAAGGGGCACTACCTGACTAGCCTTTTGTCCCACAAAAGGTGATACTACCTACTGCAAGGCACTAGGTATGTATTAATTGAAGGTATATTATTCAAGAGAAATTATGATGGTGTCCTGCTCTGATATTTAGGCAAGCCACAAGTGGAAAGAGTTCTTAATGAGTTCCATACCAGTCTTGAGGGTGGACATTTCTACACCAAGATTACCACCTTGAAGATAATGTGAGTGGGATATTATTGGCCCTCTATGTTTTTTGAAGCACATCATCCCATGCAGAAGTGTATTCAATGCTAATTCTTTGTTGGAAAAAGAAAGAATTCTACTTTTCCTTTGAGTCCAATTGTAATTGAGGATCCCTTTTCTCAATGGGGTTTGGATTTTGTTAGAATGATAAATCCTATTTCCAGCGCTAGCCACAAATGGATCCTTATGACAATCTACTACTTCACAAGGTGGATGGAGGCTATAGCCCTAAAAAATTCCATAGAGGGCAAGATTGTCAATTTCCCTAAAGAGCTAGTAACTAGGTTTGACTCGCCCAAAACCATCATATCTGACAAAACTCGAGCTTTTGTAGGTTCAAGGATGTCATATTTTGCTATCAAACATGGGGTTTACCTTAAAACTTCATCAAACTACTACCCACAACAAAATGGGTTAGTGGGGTCGACCAACAAAAACCTAATTAGGTTAATCAAGCACATTGGGTTGGAACAACAAAAGGATTGGCACAAACACCTAAGAGTTTCTCTATGGGAAACTGAATTACTCCCAAGCAGATCCTATGAACTAGTGTACAAAAAAGAGGTAGTTTTACCTGTTTCCATAGAAATTCCTTCCTTGCAGCTACTAAAAGCCCTAGAAGTCGAAGAAAGTGGCAAATGGAAATATGGTTGGTACAAATCTTCAAACTTGAGGAAGATAGAGGAAAAGCTCCTGAAGCCATGATCATCCACCAACAAATAGTAAAGAAATGGTTAAAAAAAATCCTCTAACCCAAAATTTAGAGAAGGGAGCCTAGTGCTAAAGTACAATGAGCGTACTGTGAAACCAGGACAACATACAAAATTTGAAGCGTTGGGGAAGAGACCCTTCCAAATTAGCATGTGCAAGGAAAATAATGCATAAAAACTTAAAGATATGGAAGGAAATTCTTTAGATATACCCGTAAATGGTATTTATCTAAAATTATTTCATTAAAATACGTAATTCTTTAAAAAAATTAATACTTATGTACCATATGTAATTTTTTTTGTAAATATGCTTAATTTTGAGAATAATCCATTGAGAATAGCAAGGCAAGTAGTAGAAAATTTTAGTATTAAATTATATTCATTGAAAAATTTACAATACAATACTAGCCTAAGGCTTAGATTTACACATGAGGCTCTCTCAAGCAAAACCCAAAAAGAGATATGAAGTAAAGAATAGGCAACATACAAAAAACAGTAAAGGATAGGTCTACAACTATTGTCCAAAAAGCCGAAATAGCTTGTCATTGGGTTTTCTTCTTCTTCTTCACGGTTAGGATGCAAAAGGGGGGTGAGAAAACAACACACATGGGCTCCACATAGTGCAAGATATTGGCCTAGTCATCATGATTATGCACTAGAAACTCGAAGTGCTTCCTCCAGGTGAGCCCAGGAATGCACAACACGTCATACTCCCTAAGTAGGTAAGTGGCCACTAGTTGAGAAAAGGAGCGATGTGCCTCAAGGTCCATGGTGAAAAAGTTAGAAAGGAAGGGCAACCAAGGTATGTCTATCCCATGTATTCCACATTCCTATAGAGATCCATGGTGCTCAGAATTTTAATGTCAGGGATAGCTACTTGCACTATATCACCAAGCCCTTCCATCAGTGCAACATCAAACATCTAGCGACACAATTCAATTATCATGGGTTTGGCCACATTCAGGTCGAGCAAGGAGGCAATGAAGCAGGAAAGAATGTTGCAGTTACTTTGAAGCTAGTTCTCATCATCAATGTAGTCTTGGTCAACTACCCACTTGAACGCAACCAAGCTAAGGTGGTCGCACCTCTTCACCAGGTGCTTGATTCTATCACTAGTGACCTCTACCACAAAGTAGTATTGTGGCCTCTATGGGAGAATCCAAATAGGAGTTCCTAAGCTATCCAACATTATGAGAAAGCAATGAATTATGGCAGAATGGGAGATAGTGAAAAAGCTTTCTAAACTTAAAGACTATTATTTTTCGAATGAATGTTGCATTAAGGTGGAATAGCTATATATAGAAAAGATAAGCCAATAGATCCAACCAATGGGAAGTCCATTTTTGGCTGGTGGAAATGGAAGAATTCCAAAGCAAATGGAGGCCAGCAGAGAAATCATACAGAGGATCTAACAAAAGGTTTTGAGAATTAAATTTTGGCATTGAGAATAAATGCTCTCATATGCCTATTGTTGATGTGTGTCCTTTGTGATCATCAACACTAGCTAGCTTGCTTAAGTGAAAAGACATGGATTAACACTCTAATTTCTGACAAATTAAATGGGCATGTCTTTTCAAAGCTACCTTGTGTTACTTTGGCACATTTCTCATAGCTACAAGCACACATTCCAATGAAATGAGTTTATTTATGAAAGATGTGGTAGGGAGAATGTACTAATTCCATTATCGCGGCATTTTTGACATTCACAAGGGATACATATCTCAAATCCACTCATATTGCCTCTGGGGCAGCATTTAATGGACTAGCAATAATGGTGTACCTTAATTGCATGTATGTGCAAGGAAATTAATTACACTCAAAAGTAGATTTTTCTAAAGAAACAAAATGAAAGTGGTCATTTTTGTTAAGGGAACTCTCTACAACTTCTTGATACAGCCATAGCAGAGACATCAACATCTGGTAGAAAAGTTGGAGCTTCAAGAAAAAGGCCCGGTTATGCTGATATCTTTGGGCATAACTCATTCACCAATGCCCCAGTTCCTAAGGAGCAATCATTTGAATTTTGTAAAAAGGTGCAACCATACAGATGTATCCTGAGAGAGATGGTGCAAGATTGCGCTAACAATTTTTTTGACCCTAGGTTTTCAACTACCCCTAAAATTTTTAGGGAGGGAACATTTCAAAGAATGATACATCATGAGCCATCTAAGGGTCTCACATTTTGTATTTGGAATTGTGGTCTTCCATTGTTCATGTTTCCTATCGTACACCCATGCTCAAAGTTGGCAGATGCATGTTCGAGAAGATTCGACAAAAGAATAAGAGCCATTGAGGGTAACAGGGTCAAGGTTACAATTTCTATCAAGGCCATATAGGATATGTCATGCATCCCTACAACCTGGGGCACTAAAATTTTTGGCAAAGAACGATGGACATCTACGAGGAAGGAATGCCCAAGAAAACAAGTTTCTATGAGGATGAAACAAAGGAAAGGCCAGGGAAAGGTCATCTTTCTTTTCCTCTTTCACACATAAAGTTCAAGAAAGACACACAGTCTATATTCTCAATGTTGGCCTGGGTTTTTTGGCCTTGATAATGATGAGGATGTCCATCCTTTCCAGATGGACCTAGATTTTGTGCTTAGAAGGGAGAAGAATCAGAAATATTATGATGTTGTTGATGTAATAGCTGAAGGAATGCTGGAGCAATTGAAGAATTATAACACCAAGTATAAATTCAGGTATTCTTCTTTCTTGGCCCACTTGATTTTGCATCAGAATTTTGAGTGGCTAGAGAGAAATGTCCCTGTCTCTAGGTTAGATGTAAAAGGATGTTGTTAGTCAATTTCTATATGGACCCATGTACTTTCAAGAATAGGGGATTATTACAGGTTTATAGATCATTTTTTGAGGCCAGTGCTTCAATATTTGTTGTCACACCCTTTGGGCCATTTCTGTCCTAAGGTCTCACAATGGATAAAAAATCCACTGAACCTAGTGGATTATTTCTTGGGAGAGGATTTTACATTTATCAGATTTCATGGTTTTGTCGAGGAACCTTTCAAACTTCCCAGATTTGTAACAAACATAGTTTTCACGTTGGAGGCATGTTGTCAGATAACCCTTGTCGACAACGCCTATGGATCCGGAAGGAATAAGACAAAGATATATCCACTTCCCCTCACAATTGCCAATAGTTAGGTAACACTGAACAAATGGAAGGCTAGGGGCGAGTTTACAAATCTACCAGTGGCCTTAGGCTTGGTTATCATCTATGACAAGTGGGACTACAACTCGACAAAGTAGTTCAACTTGAAACATGAGAATTGGGAGTAGTTTGAGAGGAGGAGGATTTTGACTCGGGAAAGGTTGGAAGTATATGTTTACTTGTCTTGCATTCCACTCAAACAACCAAAATGGATGAACTTCTATGCATTGTAGGTGGAGTACAGAAGAACATTTTGATGGGTAAATCCCTCAACATGCAATTAAAGTGCAGGAGATGGTCAAAAAGAAAGAAGGAAAACTTCTAGAGGTTTTGAAAAGAGATGACATGCCCCATGATCCATTCAGAGAATTTCAACCAAATGATGAAAGGTTTAGGGAAATTTATGATCAAGATGCCGACACTAATAGTAGTAATCCAAAGACGAGTCATGAAATATCTGAAGAGCAGCTCCCATGTCGTACCTCTCATTCTCAAGAATCCAATAGGAGGAGAGTTTCAAGGTAAAGGGACTCACAAGTCATGACCTCCGCTAATGCTCAAAGCAAAGGAAAAAGTACCCAACGGTCCCCAAAAGGGTCCACTACAGTTATTGAAGGCCAAGTTTTAGAGGGATCAACCACCAAAGGATCAGAACGTACCAATTCTGGTCATGCAAAGAGAATATGAGTCTAGGATCTAGGTTCACCCAATGCACTGGCTAGAGGAGAAGAAGAAGTGGATTCTATTCTACAAAATATTTTGACCATCGTAGCCTAGGTAAGTCTACTCCCTAGATATGTGGACGATCATCATGGAAAAAGCAGGCCCTTAAGTGGCAAAAAATTCAGAAAAATCAAAGTAAGGCAACTTGAAAAGTAAGGCAACTTAACGTAAAAATTTGAATAAGTTATCTATATTATTTCAAAAATATGTAAGAATAGAATCTGTAGCAAATTGAATGTAGTTTCTAAACTACTAGGTTTTTTTTTAAAAAAAAATCTATTTGGTGAAAAATTGAAATTTTAATGTAGTAGTACTTAAATTTCAGGGAAAAAATAAGTAGGTGTCTTTCTAACCACCCTAACCACAATAAAATTATAATATTTTTTTATAAGATTTTAGATATAAGTAGAGGATGCATGTCTCAATATGATGCATATTTTTTTGTATTTTTTTCCATGTAAATAATTAATTATGAATTTTTTATTACAAATTTTAAAAAGTATAAAAACTTGTATGTCTGACCACCTTAACTTGGTAAAAACTTCATAAAATTAATTTATTTTTTTTAGTCCTATAGTATGCAAAGCATAGAATGTGATGCATGTTTCAGATTCAAAAAATGTGATACCGTTTGAAAGCTATGGATTTTTTTCAATTAGCCTATCAATCATGACTTTAGTCATAATTCAAATAGAAAATGAATAATAATAATTTATTAAATTGAAAGTAAAGCATAATTTATATTGGTGTAAAGCTAAGAATATCCTTTAAAAACCCATTGTGTTTCATCAATTTTGGGTAAAAAAAAGTCGCCAGCCACATGGGCCATCATATCACTTACATATCACCACTTTTTGGCCCATCATGATCCTACACATACCCCCCTCTCTTTTTCATACCTCTTCATCTCTAATTACTCCTTTTCCTCCTTCCATGGAAAGGAATCCTCCATCCTTGGACCTTGAGCTAGTAGTCTTGAATACACCCCTTGCCATTTTTAATGAACTTTCTGAAGCAACCTCACACGTTGAATGAGTAGCATCCGCTTCGGCCGCTATTGACTCTTTGATCGCCCTGTCAAGGGCCCCCATTGAAAGATTAGAAACTTTTGTGTTTCCCATCACTCCCGGTCCATCTGCTTCTAGGAAGGAACCTCTCCTTCCACTTGTTTCTCCTTTTACCCTAACTAGTTTTTCCTCTACCTAATCTCAATTTGGCATCCCACCCTTTTCCATGATAACAGTCCCTTTTTCTTCCCCGCATGCACATGCATTCGAAGTTTCTCCTTTTGTCACCCTTTTTAGTCTCCCACTTGGTAATTCCATCACAACAAAAAGTATTGATACCCCTCATAGTCTCCAAGAGAATTTTGATACAACCAAGCATGCCCAACAAGCCAGAAAGAAAAAAACAACTATTAAAGAATGTCACACTACCACATACTAAGAAGATTGAAGCTTGCTTCAATGAAGAGTGAAATTCTCTATTGATCACTACCTTGAAGCCACTCGTGTCCAAGCCCGAGGGACAAATGTAGATGGAGGACTACGAAATTAGATCCATAGTCCTAGATTTGAATGAAACTCACCTGTGAGACAAAGTGGTCCTAGCTAAGGCCACCCTGAAGGTGGTATATGTAGAATACGAGAGGCTAGATAGAAAGTTGAAGAAGCGCATGGTAGATCTAATAAATGTAAAGGAAATAGTGAGCAGGTTGCAAAACGAGATTTTTCCTAGAGATACTAAGATGGCCCGCATAATGCAAATAAAAATTCAGCATGGAGAGACATCCAAGTTGCTTGTGGAAGCCCAAGGTGAACAGGTTCAACTCTATGTTGAAATTGAGAAATTGAAATTTGAGCTAGCTACTAAGTGCCATACAAATGTAGAGAACAAGCATGCTCAGGAAAATATAAGAAGAAATTTGGATGGTTTATGATCTCAAGCTTCTGATGATCTATAGAGGGCCCAAGAAGAAGTAGAAAAGTCAAAACAAGAGATCAGAAGGTTGAATTTGGAACTGTCGAACACCCTAAGAGAAAAGAGTCAAATGGAGGAAAGTGCAAGAGTAAGAGAGGCTCAATTCAATCAGGAGCTAACCATTGCACAAGGGTCTAGGACCCTCCCGCTATTAAAGAAGCTGAGTTCTATGCATTGGGAGAGGATCATAGTTGTGGTTGCCATTCTTGGGACCGCTTTACAATTCTTAAGGGACGCACAAGAATTAAATGTGAAGGTTGGCCCGATGGTCGATCAACTTCTATAGATATGTACTCCCTGAGTGGAGGAATCACAAATCCTAATTTCTAAGTTGTGTGTGGCCACTAATGAGGCCCTGAAAGGTGTAGGGATTCTTAATTGAAGGGCTGCCTCCATCAACACAAATGAGATAATCAATTACCACAAGATCGTGGCAAGGCGAAAAGAGTGTCAAATGGTGTTGAACAAGAGGGTCAAAGAAATCAAAGACTTCAGTGTCCTAGTTAGCTTCAAGCTACCTCCTCTTCTTTCACCAGATGGAGATATGTTGACAGTTAAGAAGTTCATGGATACAATATGACATAAGGTTCAGACTTCTACATAACTCCTGGGTTAGAGCGCGATGCCCACCATTGATGATATCGAGCTCAATATCTTTCCTCTTTCTCGATTGTATTATCACCTTGGGCTAGTTTCTGCAACATGGGAATTTGTTTCTTTCAAGGAATTCTTTGAGCTAGACCAAGCATATAGGCTCATCCAAACTATCATCTGACTAACTCATGCAGATTGGGAGGCATTGCATTTTTCTTTCATCAAACTCCAAGAATTACCCAAGGCCTACGTTCCTGTCTCCACAAGCGAAGGCCCCTTGTGAGTCACCAAAATCATGAAGCGATTTTTCCTTAATCATTTTTTATTTTCAGTTTTTTATGTTTTTAGCTTTGGATGTGTCTATGCTCAAGTAAAGTTGTTTAGAAAGGTGCACAATGCACCACATGGTAGTTGTGCGGCTTTCATTTTATTGCCTTCCTTTCGGGAGAAGGCGGAGACATGTGTCATCTCGGCAGAAATTTTCTCAAGGAATGATTTTCATGAGTTTGAAGCTTTCCACCCATTTGACATGTCATCTCTTTTGTTGTGGGTAGTTTGTGTTTCTACGAAGTGATCTCTTTTGGAGTTTTTTGGAGCTTGCTGACACCTTCTTGGTTTTTAGGATGAATAATTTAAGTCAGCACCGTTGGGTTACATGATTGGTCAACTAGAATTTTTCCAGGTTATTTTCTAGGATCTGATCGCTTTCATATAACTATCTTTTCTAAATATTTAAAAGGAATTAATGCGGTAGTTGAGAATTGATGAGAAAATATTGCTTTGACCTAACTAAATATCTATGATCAAATCATGTGCTATCAAATTCCAACATCTGGCAATAATTACTTATGTTTTATGGATGCGATTTTCTCTTTTTTTAGCTATAAAGGAGAGGCGATGACAAAACAAAGGGTTAGATTCCAAGTTTCAATTTCCTTTGCTGAGGAAAAGTTTCTTTAGTTTTCTTAAGTTATAGAACTATTTTTAGAAGTTGAATTGCAAAAATTCTTTTCTCTGACATGTTATATCGTTTATGCTCAAACTATTATTGGATTGGCATATGACCTTCGTTTTAAAGTTCATTTGATATTTAAGCACAAACTGTTTGGGAGAAATCTTTGAGATTGTGCATGTATGGCCTTTATCAAGTTTTCCTTCTTTGTGCTTTCATTCTAAATAAAACACTATGTCAAGTTGAATTCAAGGGTATGTGTAGGATCATCATGGAAAAAGCAGGCCCTTAAGTGGTAAAACATTTAGAAAAAATAGAGTTAGGAAACTTGACGTAAAAATTAGAATAAGTTATCTATATTATTTCAAAAATATGTAAGAATAGAATCTATAGAAAATTGAGTGTAGTTTCTAAACTACTAGGTTTATTAAAAAAAAAAAAATCTATTTGGTGAAAATTTGAAATTTCAATGCAAGAGTACTTAAATTTGGGAAAAAATAAGTAGGTGTCCTGTCTAACCACCCTAACCACAATAAAATGATAATATTTTTATAAGATTTTAGATATAAGTAGAGGACTCATGTCCAGATGTAATGCATTATTTTTATAGTTTTTTTCCATGTAAATAATTAATTATGAATTTTTATTACAACTTTTCAAAACTATAAAACTCACATGTCTGACCACCTTAACTTGGTCAAAAAAAATAATGAAATTCAATTTTTTTTTAATCCTATAGTATGCTAAGCATATAATTTGATGCATGTTTCAGATTCAAAAAACGTGATTTCGTTGAAAGGTATAGATGTTTTCAATTAGCCTATCAATCAGGACTTTAGTCGTAATTCAAATAGAAAATGAATAATAATTATTTATTAAATTCAAAGTAAAACATAATTTATATTGGTGGAAATATGAGAATATCCTTTAAAAACCCTTTTGTTTCATCAATTTTGGGTAAAAAAAAAAATTGTCAGCCACATACCCTACACATACCCATCATATTGCCACTTTTTGACCCATCATGATCCTAGACATATCCTCAAATAGTTTAAGTTGTTGATTTCCATGTTGTAGACTTATATGGTAGGATAATAACTTGTGAAAATTGGGTTATGTTTATGGATTTCTCTATTTTTCTAAAGGGTTGTTGTTTTGTTATATTGTGTTGATTGAACCTTAATGAACACTGCCTACAAGGAGATTTGAAAGGCTACATCATGCTTGTAGTTAACCTTTGTTGTTCGTTCTCTTCCAAAAAATGAAGGGTTGTGGCATTCTATATCTAAACATATCATTCATAGGAAATATTGGGTTTGAAATGTTGTAAAAGCTTTGGCATATTGCCATTTTTATGTTTTATGTTTACATTTCCTTCTACCCTTTTCTCCAAAACTCATAGAAGAGTTAGCTTTCTATAAAAATCATGGAGGTATTCAGTGAGGCACAAATTAGTCCCCCACTAGCTGAATTTCTCATAAGACTGTCAAAGATGTGCAAGCTTTGATGATCAACACTATGATCAAAGAAGAGATACTAGAAATGTGGATGAACATCTCGTGAAGAACAACCCATGGAAATTGTTGATGACCAAGGAGTACAAGTACTAGGAAAAATTGAAGGTGGTGATAGAAATATTTTCCTTGGTATGGAAAATCTTATAGGGATGGATGAGGAATCCATTTTCAATAATATTTCATTTGAAGATATGTTATATGAAAGAATAGTAAAATTACACTCGAAAAGAATATGGGATGAATTTTTTGAAGAAAATTCTATAGTTGGAAGAGCATAATTATTTAAAAAATTATTTAGGAGGAAATAAATGACCCTTGTTTTGGAGTTGTTAGGGGTTGATAATAAGAAACAATCATCAGGATAATTAAAGAAAACAATAGTTGAAGACCTTCAAGAAGCATTGAATTCTATTGAAAACAAGAGTCAAGCTATTGATTTAAGTGTTGCATGTAGAGCATTGATGACTGCAATTTCTAGTAAGAAATCATCACATAGAAGACAAGTTAAAGAGATTTTTGAATTACTCAATGTTTCTAGGAGAACTATTCAAAGATATATCAAAAAAAAAAAAGATTGGATGGAAATATTGAGAATAATTGGGTAAATATTTGTAGGGTTCCTGAAAAGATAAAATCTTAGAAGATGTAAAGGAACAGGTGACTGAATATTGGACCAGCCATTCTCATGTTTCTTCCAATAGAAGGGAAACTATACAAATAAAAGGTGAAGATGGTACACAAATTTGACATCCGAAACATTTTATAGATACAACACAAAGTGAAATTTTTGAAGCATTCAAGCAAGAATTTTCAAATGTGAAGATTTGTCAAAGGATGTTTGAGAGACTATGACCAAGTTTTGTATGTATAAATTAGATACATGAGAATTTTTGTTGTCGAAATCATGTTGAATTTCATCTACACCTATAGGAATATAGAAAATTTATGGCAGTAATCAATCCAAATATAGTCATCCTTGGAAGTACAACACAATTTGTGAAGTCTCTTTTATGCAAAAAAATCAGAAGATTCAGATGAATTGAAAGTGCAGTGTATAAAAAATATATGTAATGAATGTGGAAATTTGAAAAATCTTTTACAGGTTGACAATATTGATCATTCAATGCAAGTTATGTGGAAGAGATTTTAATATGAGAAATACTCAACAAAGTAAGGAGTTGAGACCAGAAAAAATGTTCTCAAAGAGAGTGAATTGTCTTACAATGAGTTTATGAACAATTTTTGCAATATCATATATCCACATATTCAACATTTTCATGGTGCTAGATGGAAAGCTATGTAATTTTTTGACTCAAATAATTTCTTTCCAATGGGTTGTATTCTCTCTATTATTGATTTCTCTGAGAACTATATATTTAGTCCTCAAACTGAGATTCAAAGTCAATATTATCAGAGCAAGTTGCAATATTTATACAAGTTTGTTATAGGCATGCCAAAGAACATGTGGATGGTCTACAAAGTAGCAAAGATGAATTAATTTTCATCAAAGAGGTTCACTTTTATATCAATGATGATACAAGTTATGATAGAAGCTATGTATCCCATTGTTTTGCAATGTTTGTTGAAGACCTGAGACGATGCCAAATAGATGCTTCACAACACTGGATATGGTTTGATGGATGCGTTGGTAAATTTTTATTTAATTTTTTTTTTAGAATTATATGTTTATTTGTTTACTTAACTTTTTCAAACTTATTTGTTGTACACATATAGTTTATTTTTACTATCTTGGTTTTAAATGAAATTGTTTGTAATGTCACAGGATGATTTGGGTCTGCAAAATCTTTTAATTGGTTAAGCCAACAATATATTAGATGTGACATAATTTTTTTGTGGAATTTCTATGAGAGTGGACATGGACAAGGAGAGCGTGATGGAGCTAGAGCATGTGTGAAGTGTGCACTTTGCCAACATGAACTTGTAGGTAACACCATATGTATTTTTAGAAAAAATCTAATTATGTTTTTGAGATTGTCTTTTCCTTTCAACTACAAAACCTCTTAATTTGACATTTTACCAACATGAACTTGCAGGTAGTTCCATAAGGAATGCACATGAAATTTTTGAATGGTGCAAAATTCATTTTGTTTCCTGTTACTCAATATACAACGCACGATATTTTTGGGATGTTAAAGGTACATAAATGATTTTTTTTTTTGAATTTCAATGTGTACATGAATTGAATTTTCAATTTTATACACTTTTTAATTGGATGTTTGAACTTTATAGATATTGATCGATCAACTCTTACTAATTTTCAAACAGTTAGTGGTATTAGAAGTTTGCATCAAATCGTGACAGTAGGACATAGTAGGCCTCCAGTAATTCAAGTGAGAGAAAAATCATTTTTTTTTGTTGATTGCATTGAGAATAATGCAAATACTCTACAATGTGAGAATATTAGAGATGGGTATGTTTCACAATGGGAAATAAAATAGTTAGTGGCCACATCGAACCCTTTTGAAGATAATGACATTGTAGGTATCTATGATCCTCTGTATTCAGCAATTATGAATGTGTATAAGATTTAGTTGTTACAAGTAAATTTTAAATTTTTAATTGAATTTTATCTTACAATTGATTTATATTCTACCTAAGTTTAGCATGGTTTACTACAGGTACAAGAGATATTTTTGTTGTTCTTCCAAATCTGACAATGTAGAAGGTGTATATTACTATCTAGTAAGATGTATTTAACCAAAATTCAAATTGTTAGAATCAATGACAAATGGTGATGGGCAAGAGTATCCTATTGGATCAGTGGTTGTTGAAGGCACATACTATCAACAAACAAAGATAGATGCAAATGGAATTGTATTTATTGATTATATGCCAGGTCCAAAGGTTTTACATTATAGTCATTTAGTTATAGCAACAAGATTAAATCTTGAAACTTTACCAAAAAAGGGTGTGTCAAACAAAGGTGGAGGTTTCCTATTGAAGACCATGAAAATATTTTAGAGATAATAAAATATTAAGAGGATCCATATTATATGTACTAAGAACTTTAAGATATTTTTTTACATATATATTTTCTATGACAATATATACATGTAACATTTGGGGATGAGTTCCCCCATTTGTGACCACACCAGGTCATAGCTCTAGGTCAAAAGAATTTACCCCTTGAATTAAAAAAAAAAGAACATTTGGACCTAAATTTGAAAATATTTTTATTTTATGTTGAATTCAAATAATTTCATTCAATAGTAGCCCATGAAACTTTCTTTTTTGTGATCTTATTTTTCTATAAATCTTTCTTAAGGTGATCTTATTTGTGATCTTATTTTCCTATAAAGCTTTCATAAGGTTAGTTTAATTTCATGTTTGTGGATATCTTTGGTGCATAATTATAACACGTAATTTTGATCTTAATTTTGATGATATAAAAAACACTATAGTTGAGAACACTCTTCACTTAATTCCTAAAACCATTCCCTTCCTACGTTGGATTGTGAATCACAAACACATACTTGTTAGCATTGAAATGAATGTAACATCATAGTATCAGAGATAGAATAGTACAATTTATAAGTAACTTTCTCATTTTCAAGTGAATAACAACCTATGAGCTTTCTTCCTTCACATTTACGGAAGGTCATCATCTCCTTTATCATGGAATCTATCTAATACTTTTTCTCCTTTAAAGAGATATTTTCACAGATATAAGTTCATTATTAACATTAGTTAAATTAAATGTACACAATAAAAAATTGGAGAGATATACCTTTCAAATTGTTTATTTTCTCTTGTGGACCTTCTTAAAGGTAGTGAAGATAGAGACTCTCATTTTATTCTTCTAAATTTTCCTATAATTTTTCATCTTTGGCTCCTTATCCAGCCTATTCATTTCCCTATGCATCTTCACCTTAACTTGATATCAAATTGTATTTTTTCCTCTTCCTTTTGTTGTATATATCTAAAAAAACACTTACTTCCCTACAAAACATATTTGTAGAATAAATAATTTTCTAAGTTGGAGGATTCCAAATCTTATACCATTAAATTTTCTACCCATAACCAATGAATAAAATATACTTTGAAATCTAACTTAGAGAATTTTTTCCTAGGTGTTTGAGTGTAAGCCTCATAGCCAAACACTTCCAAATGTGCAATTTAATCTTTTTTCCCATCCATACTTTGTATGGTGTCTCTTCAACAAGGATGGAAATAGGAAACTTATTTATCAAATAACAAAAAATACTAACTTACACCCAAATAATTTTTTTCAAATTAACACAACTTAACATACTTTTATTTGTTTCCTTTAATATTATATTCATTATCTTAGCTACCCCATTTATATATATATGGAATATTTTTCTATTAAATTACAATCTAGTTATGTTTGCAAAATTATTCAGCTTATTTAGATAAATATACCCCCATGTTATTTGATCTCAAATCTTTTACTTTTTTCCTTATGATTTTCCACATGCACTTTAAATTCCTTATGCTTAAAACTTCATATTTTTTCCTAAGAAAATAGACCAAATATTTTCTTGAAAAATCACCAATGAAGATGGCATAATATAGATGGTTTCTAAGATATATGAATTAACTCTAAAATCCATTTTTCATATGAGAATTTAACTTTATTTTTCTTATGAAACAAACAATCTCACCTATATATTTATTCTTCAATATTTTAGATCCTTTCTCACCTAGATGTGTTCTGATCTTTGATGTCAAAACATTGGCATATCAACTAATTCATTTACATGATCAAAAGTCATGGTATAGTTAGATTAAGTAGTACCATCCAATCCAAATAAATTACCATGCCTAATACCCTTTTATAAAACCAAATCTCTCCTACCAATTTTTAACCATGATTATCATAAATAATAAACACAATATTATCATTCATCTTAAAATCTTCAATATGATTTTGGCTAAACCATGAACATGCAACACATCAATAGTATCTTCATTGTTCCATCACTAAAAATTAGTGTTATATTACCCTTAACAATGATTTTATGATAATATTTTTCACCTAATTAGACCTCTCCACCATAATATTATATATAATTTATGTAACACTTCCTATGTGAATTCATATGAAAATAGGTACCTAAATAAATATCTCTAAATATTATAGATTATTACATTCTAAAATCTTTTTAATTAGTGATGAACTATAATTTTCAAGCATAGAAATGGGTTCAAAAAATTTTAAGCAAGATGACACAATAATTTTGAGTGAATTTATAGTGAATGTGGAAGTTACCTATTCTTAATTTTTAATGCAACATGAAAATTAAATAAAAATATGATTATTTTAGGGTTTTTTAATATTAATATTATGCTTATTATTAAATGTTAAATAATTGATGTGTAAATAGTTGTCAAAACCCTAAGAACATAGTTGGTAAATTAGCCTTAGAACATATCCAAAATCCTAAGATGCAAAAGCTACTAGACAAATCACTTGGATCATATCCTAGAATACATATAACCCACTACTTTAACAAAAAAAAATCAAGTTTAAACCATGTAACAAATTATCCATACCCACTCATGAAAACAACCATTATAAAGCCTTGATTATTCAACCCGCCATTCCCAACTACCTTATTGAGCCAAAACTCATTAAATTAATTCAATTTTTTATAGATTAAAAGTGAGTAAGAATATTAATTTTTCCCAACTCAAAACCCTAATGAGCTTCAAGAACTTCTATTTCTACAATAAGATGAACCATAATGTGAAACCATAATGCAAATTGTATATATACTGTAAAACATAATAAGATGAAGCATAATACAAAACCATAATGTAAAATGTATATACTATAAAACATAATAAGATGAACCATAATGTGAAACCATAATGCAAAATGTATATAATGTGAAGATCATCATCTAAGAACCATAATGTGAAAAATCACAATATAAAATGTATAACAAATCATCTGTCTACATGTAAAAGAATTCAAAGTGGAGGATGCCTAGTATGACTGTGGATCAATCTCTCTCCTAATCCATGTCTGGATCCATGTATTCATCTCTCTCTAGATCCATGACTCAATGCCTCTCTTGATCCTTGTCTTGATCCATGTCCCAATCCGCTTGCCTACATAAGAAAGTAAATTAATTAATTTAATGTACACATGTAAATGTAAAGTCATCTTAAAGTTTTGTACTTTCAATATTTGAATGTATCAAGTAATTTAAATATTATAAATGTACCATGCATAGGATTGCCTACATTCTCCAAATCTCCAAAGCATCATAAATCCTCATATTGCTAGAAATTTAAAAATACAAGAATTCAATGAAGAGTGAGAACTACTTTAAAGTCAATTTTATTTTATATATGTATGGGAATTTTTAGAACACAAAATATATAGCTAATTTGAAAATACCCATGTCTCACCCTAGAGCACTCTACCAATATCACTAATGTCATGATAATGCATAGTCACATCGGGGACACCTATATCAGGTAAAGCACCAATTTCAAAGAGAAGTGAGTTGTATGTGCCATGTACATCATGTGCAGTAACCTCAACCCGATGTTGTGCAATGACTGTAGGTTGGTTTGGAATATGTTGATCATCCTGTGAAGCCACCTCACCCTGACTTGACAGTCTACCAAAATTTCATCCAATATGAGTTGGTACGACATCTAAAGCAATCCCATACTCATCACTAATAAACTTGTATGATGATAGTAAATCAACAATGGAAACTGAACACAGATTATGTAGAGTGGCTTCACTTATCTGGGCCACATCTAATGGTGATGATAGTTCTAAAAAAATGTAGGGATCATAATTGGAAGATCTAGCCTCAGTGAGAGGAAAGCTAATGCATGGATTTATAAGTATCTACCTACATGATGAAATGACATTTGATCAACCTAAGTAGCAAATGTGGCAATATTGTCAAAAAGGTCGAATTTGCTAGGTGTTGTTGATACACCTCCTGCTGCTCCTAGTTCTAAACATTTTGGAAGAACCAAAAGGTTTGGACTAACTAATTCCTTCTTGTTGATGGGTGGTGGAAAATCTGCATGTCTAAATTGAGATTTGTCAGCAAACCTCCCTTTTCCCTATCCAACATATGAAGAAATAGATGTACAGTCCACATCTAACTCTAAATGAAACTCAACATATAGTTGTTTACAAATATAAAGTGGAAAATCATTATTATGAGGCCATCTGTGATGGCTTTCCAACCATCAGGGATATATAAATGGAGCAACAAGCTTATATGTACATCTAGTAACAACATATCCTCTAACTTTCTTTTGTTCCATATAATGAGGGAACATGTTGTGCACATTATGTGTTGAAACTCTATTAGAAAGAATCAATTTTCATAGTGCCAATAACACTACTAGAAAGGGACCTATAAAACTTCTTAGATTTGACCTCATCATAAGGATTATGAGATCAAATCGTTTAATTCATATGTTGGATCTCCTAGTGAATCCTAACTAATCTATCTCTATTAGGGAGATTATGGGAGTTTTGTATTGTTTGGTCCAAACATCTCAAAGCATTCTCTAATGTCCTAATTATATCATTATATAAATTAGACCTAGCCTCAACTTGTTCCTGAGACTGAGTGGAATGATGTGATCCCTAATCATCAACCATATCTATTTAAATACAAAGATCTGCACATTTAATTAAAACAATTTTTTTTTATAAATATGTACTTATTTTTTTTCTCTAAAACAAAAATATGTAGTAACCATTTTTCTTGTAAGATGCTCCATAGGAAATTATAAAAAATGGGAAATATGAGCAATAAGTAGCTTGAACGTCATAAAGTAAAAATAAGAACAATTTTAAGTTCATTAAACTATCTATGAAAAAGAGGGAGAAAGGGAGAAAGTAGGATTATAAAAAATTTCCTATAAAAAATTGTTACTAAAATATCCTAATGAAACATTCACATGTAAAAGTAATGCAAGCATATAAATACATAAATCTTGAATATTTTAAGAATTATGGACATGAGGATTAAATTTGACTAACTTCATAGGAAATTTAAAGTCTTAAACAAAGAATTTCATCTATTATCATTTAAAATTGTAAGGTATCTCTAAATTCCAAATAAAAATCATACAAGTGTGTATAATATAGGATAAGAGTGCATGATTAAGTACAATGTATGTATATAAGTAGGGATAAGGAGATAATCATGCAAAAATTATATTTAGGGACATATTGTACTTTAGGATACTTACAAATTACAATCAACCATAAGCAATTCTACACTATAATTATATGTGGCACAATTCTACTTCATGTTAGAGAAGGATATATTCTACTATGATTGAGGTCTTAAGTGTTTATCCTTTTGTCATTACACACATCTAGGCCCTTTTGGATGCCTCACTAAGTAAATGTATAATACCATTCTTGGTGATGGTGTACACTCAATACAATAAACGATCAATCAAATATGTAGCGCCTCTCATGCTATTACTATTTTCCTGATAGATTGAGGGTTGATTTTTTTTATGATGAGATAGTATGATACATTATATGATGTTGGATTTATTGCTATTATGATACTTTCATGACACTTTTTTTACTTGAAATTTATGCACATGTTATGATTAGTATATAGTTTTATTTGATTAAGTGGACTAACCCTATCATGAGCACTATATGATTATCCTGATTGTTATGTAACTGATTGTTATATGATTTGATATGGTTACTTGGTGATGTTCATACTAATTTGTTTGGGTGACAGGGAAAGTGTTGCATCACTCACGTGTGAGTACCCTTTGACGCTATGATTTCCTTTCATAGTGTGTTTGTCTATATGGATATGTATATGCACGACCGTTTTGTGTGTTGCAGGTTGTAGGCACTAAGCATTGACTTCACCTGAATTGATAGGTCTGAGTGTGCCTTGAAACCCAATGGATTAGTTGATCGAAGATAGCACTTGGTCCCCTACCCTAGCCATCATCCTCAAAAAGGATGAGTACCTGGTTTGGCACCCTGTCAGTTTTGTCAGTTTGTCAGTTTGGTTAGTCAGTGTTGCTTGAGGTCTTGCTTTTTCACCCTGGATAGGGTTCAAACAATTGTTTGGCATTTGGTTTATTTAATTTAAAATTGTTTGACAAATTATTTTGGTTATTTTATGCATTAAAATAAATTATTAAGTAAAGGGAACTTTGATAAATAAATAAATAAAAATATATTTATAAATAATCATAGTTTATAATAAATTAAAAAATGTAATGTAATATTAAAATGAAATAAAATGATTAAATCCCCTCTTTTTTGGCAATATAAAATTCCTATCTTATGAAGAAAAAAAATGAATAAATAATAATAATAAGGTAAATAAATTAAATATTATATAAGTCAGGTTATATAATTAATTAATTATGAAGTGTGTGTAAATGTTGGGTAAATGTTTTACCTGTTTGTGTAGAATTGAATACCTATCATATTATATTGTTATGATTTTTAAATGAGATGTTTTTAGTTAATTTAAAATTAATTTTGAGTGTGTGGGGAAGGTTGATTTAATAAATCAAAAGCTAATTATATTTGTTCTATAGTTGGTAGGGATAGTTGGAATTCCCGTTCAACCGTCATTTTTCCTTCATCCTGAAAACGCTTTTGGCTGGTGGGAATTTTCATGCTATTTTTAGGGGAGAGAATTTTTTTGTAAATTTTCCTTTTGTTGGATGTTGGGAAAGGTGTTTCTCGGGATTTCTTTTATTCGGGTTTTTTGGGTAGAAGTTAGAACCCTAGAAAATGGAGGAAAGAAAGATATGTGGAAGAGGTATTAGAATTTACCACAGCAGGTTCCAAGGATTGGTACAAAAGATGAAATGGAGCCTGATTCTCAGGTACACTCTATGTGTATGCATTCAAAAAAAAAATCTATCGAATTCATCAAATCAATATATGCATATTTAAAAATATGCTCTTATTATTATTAAAGTCACCAATTCCCCACTGCAACCGTATTCTCCTGCAAAGGAACTACCACTTTTGGAAATAGCTTTCTAAGTGCTAACCATTATTTTCATTAATACTTTCAATATCAATGGTGTTTAGGTAGGGTTTTAAAGCAGATATTGTTTTATTGCCTCCTTTATTTCACTATTTAAGGAAGGTTTTATGAGGCATTGTAATAAAGATAACCTCTGTTGCTCCCAGTCCCTAAGACGATTCAATTATGTATTGCTCTGTGTTATCTCGATATACATATAGTTAATGCATTTTTATGAATAATTATTCGAAGTCAATAACATTTTAGTTATCACTCTGAGTTAGGTGGTGTCATTGCACTAAACATATATGTTATTCTATATATACTCCTCGTTCCTAGGTTTGATGGAATTATATCCAAAACTTCGAACAACTTTTCATTCAAAGCCTATAGTAATGTGTTATGCTTCATTGAGAACAACATAATTACATCAATTAGGAACAACATATTTTGTTTCCAAGAAATCTGACTGTTGTTCCTTTAGGGTTGTCCGCCAGGTTGATTAAGATATGAATCAGCCTCTTCTCCCCAAGCGCCAGCTGAGAAAGCCATTAACTATAACCAATGTGTTGCTAGGGTCGCAGACTATGGTGGAACAATTTGGGAATGCCTCCACAAATTTATAAAGCTTGCATACATGTCTACAAGGGAATTACCTAGTCCAATAGTTACAGTCCTCATGTTTGACAATTACCGCATGACTACAGATAATTGTACCAACAGACTTATCCCCTCTCTATCTTATTGTATCTAGCTTAAAATAGCACTATAGCAATTGTATTAATAACATTTAAAGAGCCAAGACACTAGTTCCTTTCGATTCTCTATTATTTTTTGTCAGGAAAATAATCCCATCTCCAAATACACATTCTCAAGAAAATCAATCTAGCAGTCCTTCACTCTATCAGCAGCACGTGGTATGTTTTTTTCTTCTGTAAGCACAAGGGACTTGGTAAAGGGTTGAAATCTAAACCATGAGTCATATCAATGCCTTGAGTTAATCTCCTCTACATTTTTTCTATCCCAAGTAAGTCTATTGGTCAAGGTAACAAGGATGGTTCGAGAAGTACTCCTCCTTTTTGAAGATTTTGCTAGAGATCTTGAGCAAATGAGGATTGCATGATGTAGTGATTTGTGTTCTCAGTAGATCTCTCATGTAAAACACATCAAGTGGTGTTGGTAAATTCTCTCTTTAGGCTACTTGAGTTAGTATACCATCTCTAGTGAAAAATTTGGCAATAATTTTTACAATAGTCAAGATACAACTTTATCTTCTTCTCATCAAAACCATGTGCATTAGGGTTTGACATAGTTGATTACACTCATGGAGTCTATTCATTAAACCACTTGGTGGGCCTCTTCAGTCGTACACCTCTTACCAAAAACTTCACTTGTACCCATATATTCATGTTTTAGTTGTGTTCCTAAATCTCTCACTCCTTTCACTCAATACTCAAAGGAAAACTAGCATAGTTGATTTTTTTGATTTTGGGATCAATTTTCCAATTGAAATTAAAACTAATAATGAAATTTCATAATTCTTTGATGTTGTCCAATGCACCTAGGGTAAACACATAAGTGAGCGAAAAATCAACAATGCGCCCTGGTTATACAAGTAGTTATTCTTAGTTAGGTATTTTTAATTTAGTTGACATTTCTCAAAGTATATTACCAATTTGTTTCATGACAATTTGCCAAATGCTGACATAAATTTTACACCTTAGCTTGTCAAGTCATTCCCAAGTTTGACTTAAAGAAGTATATATATATAAGCAGAAATGTTGAATATTCCTTAGTTTCTTATGGTAAATAGTAAAAGATTGATTTTCTTACATGTGACAGATTATATAATAGTGAATAAATAAAAAAGAATGCTATCTAATAAATGATTTTGATTAGATAGTAATTGCAAAGATGAGTTATTAACTGTTATTGATTAGGCCATATAATGGTTAATAGTAAAAAGAATGTCTTAGAAGAAATCAAAAGGTTATTTAATTAAAATATTTTTAAATTGGTTAGTTATGGCTAAAATGGGTAATTAATTGTTATAGAAAATTAAATTGGATAATTATTGTTAAAATAAGTATTTAATTATTTATAGATAAAAGAATTGTTTAATTAATTAAGTAAATTGATTTATTTCACATATAGGTAATTGATAGTTAGGGGATTGTAAATATCAAGTGAGGGTAAAATATTAGGGATTGGTTATGTAATTTAAATGATTGGGGTTAATTGGTAAAGTTCATTAGATAAAGTTGGGTTGGAAATAATGTAAAGGTATCTAAATTAATTATTACATCCTTACATTAGGGAATTGATTAGATTTATATCTGTCTCTTGTTATATTAATTTAAAAGTTAGTTATGTGAGCATTATTATGATATGGATTATTTGATTTAGTGATTTGTGGATTAATTAGTAACAATATAAATTTATGTGTAATTAGATTCTGAATTATTAAATTGTTATGTTTCATTGCATGAGTTGTGAATGTCCCCATGCTTATGATTAATTGATTGTGTTTTGCTTATTGGATTAGTGTTCGTGTAATTGTTATCAATGGGTGTTATTTGTGTAAAGTATGTGCCATTGCAAGATGTGTTTAGTATGTTGGTTTCTAGAGGCCTAGGAGGAAGTATATTTGTATGTGTTGTCCTTATGATTGTGTAACTTTGGAGGTGGTTTGGCTATGTTGTTGGGTGTTTTCATGGGTAACTATGGTAAGCAAAGGAAACAAAAGCCACTATCAAGTTCCAATTGAAGAAAGTTTTGTGAATGGATGTTACCTTCTGGTTATGTATGGATTCATGTGATTCTGATAAGTGTGCAAGATGGAAAATGTCTTGCTTGATGTGTAGGATTTACTAGTTGCAGGTAGGGGGAGTGGCTCTTAATAGGGGTTGGAACCTAAAGTGGTGTCTAAGACAACCCATTGGAGGGTTTCTTAATCCAGTGATAACCTTATTAATGAATTAGGGGGATGGGTAGAATACACATTAAACAAGATAATGATATGCCTCACTCATGGCACAAGTGCTCATTTAGGGTTGAGATGAGATGGGAAGGCCTGGAATGGAAAGATCAACTACCTTATCCTCATCAAAGGTATGTTGATTTTGCATGATTTTGTATGGGGGCCGGGGATTGGGAGAGGTTGTCAAGATAACCCAGGATGGGGGTTGGGGCCTAGGAAAATCTACTAGGATAACTCATATCAAGCTATGTGATGACTGTAAATTTTAATGATCAAATAAATGCATAGAAAATTACTTCAAAATCAGACACAAAGACACAACAGATACCCTGAGAAAACCCTCCTCTTGAGGGAGAAAAACCCAACAACAATATATCTCTTATATATTAAAGAATATTGAAGTCACTCTTACAATAGAGGCCAAAAAAAATGAAGGCCTAACACATGCACTACAATCTGATTCTATGAACTATCAGATTGAAGATAATCTCAGCCGGCTGTAAGAATTAATCTCTCCTCAAGTAAAGAACTCAAACTGCCTGGGAAGTAATTCGCACTTCACAAAATAATAATGAACTTTTTAATTGATTGTCGAATGAATAGAACTCATCTAGTATATATACAAAAGGAGAAGAAGAGATGCCTCCAATGAGAGAAGTTGGCTTCATTATATTCGTGCCTCCTGACATTGCGTTTCACCAAGAAGAGAATTCGGCCTTGAAGGAGTGTGACGAACTTCCAAAAATAAACAAACATTAAATTATATTTAATGAAAGATGTGTCACTTAAAATGTCTTATGTCAGCCCAAATGAAAATTCATGCCACTTCATAGGAAATAATCTACACAATTTAAATAGCCATTTCAGGTTATCATTAAAATTGCCTTTAATCTGTGCATGGGTATGGAAGGATCAGTTTGCCGCTGCTAAATAACATCAACACTCCCTCTTAGCTAGGGATGATACTTCCAGCTGCACAAAATAAATCACCTCATTGTGATGTCTATCGCTATGGCTACAACCATAAGTGAACAAGAAGAATATCACCTCATCATGATATCAGATATCGCCTCAACTTGATATCAACCATAATGGCTACAACCATACTATGGTTAGTACAAGTGTTCATCACTTGCGTGATGTTGTCACCTCAATGTGACTTTCACCATGACTCTCTCAGAGGGTGAAACACAAGTACAACATATTTCATGGAGTCACACACATGACATCCACCATGACTCAACTCAGAGGGTGGAAACAAGGGATTTCACCTCAAATCTCAAAGAGAGATGCATTAACAAGGGCTTGCACCTCAAATTCCTCTGTCTCAGAGGAAAATGCATTAACAAGGGATTTCACCTTGAACTTATCTCACATAGAAGAACTCATTAAACAAGGCTCATTGATACTGAGACTCTTTCTCAGTCAAGGCTAGATTCTCCACCATACCAAGCTTATCTCGAAAGTACACAAACTTTATCTTGGAGAGAGGCTTGGTGAGAATGTCTGTCGTCTTCTCATCAGTGCTTATGTACCTCAACTATACAACTTTCCATAGTACCATATCTCTAATATAGTGGTACTTGATCTCAACATGCTTGGTTCTGTCATGGAACACAGGATTGACAGAAAGCATCACACAACTCTGATTATCACAATGAATGATAGTAGGCTCCATTGATTGTTCAAAAAATATTGTAAGGAGCTTACGAAGCCACACTGCTTCCTGAGTTTCCATACAAGCTGTAATATACTCTTCCTCTGTTGTACTCAATGCTATAGATGATTGCTTCCTATTGTACCAGGAAATCATAGCAGAACCCGAACTAAAGCAACAACCAAAGGTGCTCTTTCAATCTGAAACACACCCTACCCAATCAAAATCTGTATAGCCATGTAACTCCAGGTCTGCATCTAAAGAATACCTCAACCCATATCCAACTATTCCTTGCAAGTATCTCAGGATATTTTTAGCTGCAAAAAAATGTATATTTCTCAGATCACACATAAACTAGCTAAGTGCATTCACTGCATAGCAAATATCAGGTCTAGTGTTAACTAGATACATGAAGGACCCAATCAGTTGTCTGTACAATGTAGGATCCACCAAGTCTGAACTGGTTGCAGCCTCTTTCAATTTGTGTAGGTTGGTTTCCATAGGTGTAGACATGGACTTGCAATCCATCATACCAAATCTCTTAAGTATATTAATGGTGTACTTCCCTTGACTTAGAATCATCTCATCTGATTTCTTCCAGACTTCTAATCCATGGAAGTAATGCATGAGCCCAAGGTCCTTCATCTCAAATTCTGAAGTCAACTCCTTCTTGCACTCAAGAATTAGGTGACCTTCTCTAGTAAGAATCAAATCATCAACATATAAGACCAATATTAATGCATCACCATTGATTTCCTTGAAGTAGAGATTTGAATCAACATCATTCTTCAAGAACCCCAAACTTCACAGGTAACAACGTATCCTTTCATACCAAGCGCGAGGAGCTTGCTTAAGACCATACAAGGCCTTCTTCAACTTGCAAACATGTGACTCCTTCCCATGAACCTCAAATCCATCAGGTTGCTCTATATAAACCTCTTCCTCAATCACTCCATTGAGAAAGGTTGTCTTCACGTCCATCTAGTGACTCTTCCATCCTCTAGATGTAGCAATAACAATGATGGTTCTGACAAAAGTATAGCGAGCAACATGAGCAAATGTTTCTTCATAATCAACTCCCTCTTTATGAGAAAACCCACAAGCAACAAATATTGCTTTGTACTTCTCAATTCCTCCATCTACAACATGCTTAATCTTGAATAGCCATTTAGAAGATACCACTGACTTGCTCTCGGGTCTAGGAACAATGTCCCAAACATCATTCTTAAGAATTGACTGATACTCCTTTGACTTAGCATCTCTCCAAACCTGATGACTAGATGCTTCCTCAACATAGGTAGGCTCAGACTCTATAATCTGACTCATTAAGGCAACATAGCCAGAGAACTTATGTGGCCTTTTACTTTCTTTGAATGTGCCTCTAGGAGCTACAAAACTTTCAACCTCTTGCATAGTATGCCTGGCCCATAGAGGTCTCTTTTTCCCAATAACAATGTCAGTAGGCCCATCAGTAGGTTCCAAGGGTTCAACAAGATCAATATCTTCTTTTGGTTCTAAAATCTCCCTCTGAATCTCAGGAGTATGGTCAATTTCCATATCCTAAGGAGACTCTTCATTATCGATCTCCATATGAATACCCCTAGATCTCCTAAATGCAACATCTTCCTCGAATGTGACATCCCTACTGATCTCAATTAACTTATGTCTTGGAATGTATATTTTTTAGGCTTTTGATGTCTCACTGTAGCCCACAAATATTCCCTTCTTTCCAGAAGGCTCCAACTTAGTTCTCTTTTCCTTTGGAACATGAACATAGATAGGACATCCAAATATTCTCAAATGACTGACTTCAGGCTTCTTCCCTATAAAGGCTTCCTCCAAAGTCATTCTCCAAGATCTTATGAGGACTTATGTTCTGAACATATACAACCATCCTGGAAGCTTCTACCCATAAGAAGGTTTGCAAATATTGATCATGGATCATGGCCTTCACTACTTCCACGATCGTCATGTTCTTTCTCTCCACAACACCATTCTGTTTAGGATTATAGGGGATGCAAAACTCCCTCTTAATCCCTACATCAATACAAAAATTCTAAAAACTGCCAGAGGTGTATTCTCCACCATTATCAGATCTAAGGACCTTAATTCTTTTACCAAAAATATTTTCTACCAAGGCTTTAAATTCCTTAAACCTATCTAACACTTCCTCAGACTCTTTAGTTTTCAAAAAATAAATCCAAGTCTTCCTAGAGTGGTCATCAATAAAAAGAACATAATACAAGAATCCACTAGAAGATGGAATAGACATAGGACCACATAAATCATAATGAATAAGGTCTAAAATACACTTATATCTATTTTCTCTACTATGAAAAGAAGCTTTAATATTCTTACCCAAAGCACAACCCTTGCAAGTACCTTCATAATCTTGGTTGAACTTAGGAAGGCCGGACACCATCTTCTCCATGATAGGTAAGGCTCAAAAGTGTAGGTGAGCCAATCTCTGATGCCAAAGATCACATAGACTTGAAGAATCATGAACCAAAGCTTGAAGAGGATGTGTGCAGACTCTATACAAGATTTCATGTCTAACTCCAATTACTTGAGCATCCTTGAAGCTAGAGTTCTCCATCCACACTAGAACTTTTCGTTTGGAGAAGGCAACTTGATATCCTTTATCTTCCAATGCTGAAATAGAAATAAGATTGCGCTTGATTCCAAGAACATAAAGAACATTACTCGACTGAAGTGTGATGCTAGAATCCAAATGAAGTGTAGAGGTCCCAATTCCTTTGATGGAGTAGCTGGCATCATCTCCAATGATGACTTGCTCAGAAGACTCCTCCACCAAACTTGATAAGTGTTCCTTAAAACCAGTGATGTGTCATGAAGCACCACTGTCGATCAGCCAAGTGTTGGTGTCAGTAGGTACACTGCTTGAAAATGATGAGTAGAACAAATATTCACTGGAATCCTTTTGTGGAGAAACATCATCAACATCAGCAATGGGGACTTGTTGCTTAGGTCTAGTTGGAAAATGATTAGCGAAGTGCCCAAACTTATCACACCTAAAGCATTGAATCTTGGACATGTCTCTCTTCTTCTTGAAGGGAGGTGCATCATCATTTCCCTTGTCTCAATTCCTCTTGAAGAATCCTTTCCTTCCATCTTTTCCTTTCTTCTTTGGAGCATGGGAGGCGAGAACATGAATGTCTTCATTCTTTGAAGTTTGACCAATGCCTCTTGCCAACAACCTTGATTCCTCTTGAATGCAATCTAATCTCAAGCAATTAAACCTAGGAAATTTTGATCTTGCACTGATTCCCTGAATGTAAGATTCCCAAGACAAAGGTAGACCATTGAGAGCGAGTATAGTCAAGTCTTTATCATCAACCATATGCTCTATTGTCGAGAGCTAATCTCTCAAATCTGAAATCCTGATGAAGTATGCAATCACTGATTCACCTTTCACCATCTTCACATGATGTAGTTGTTGCTTCAGTGCAAGTGCTCGGCTGGTATTGTTGATTTCGTACATCTCTTCCAATGTTTTGAGCATGTCTCTTGTTGTCTTCAACTTAGAGATGATAGGAACAATATGACCTTTGACAGAATCAACCAATATCTTCATTGCTTTATTATCTTTCTTCACCCATTGTAACTTCTCTTCTTCCTCCTTAGGTTCAGGAACGTTGGACTCCACGAACTCACCCAAGTCATTTTCACACAAGGTAAGCATGATACTGAATCTCCATGATGTGAATTTAGATGCTCCCTCGAGTCTATCCTCAATCTTTAAATCGTTCACCATCTTGACTAATTTAGACAAATGAACGAATAGGGTATTGCTGATTAGGGATAAATCTGATCACGATCCTCTCAAACCGACTCTGATACAATGTAAATTTTAATGATCAGATAAATGCATAGAAAATTAGTTCAAAATTAGACACAAAGACACAACAGATACCCTAGGAAAACCCTCCTCTTGAGGGAGAAAAACCCCATAACAATATATCTCTTATATATTGAATAATATTGAAGTCACTCTTACAATAGAGGCCAAAAAAAATGAAGGCCTAACACATGCACTACAATCTGATTCTATGAACTATCAGATTGAAGATAATCTTAGCTAGCTATAAGAATTAATCTCTCCTCAAGTAAAGAACTCGAACTGCCTGGGAAGTAATTCACACTTCACAGAATAATAATGAACTTCTTAATTGATTGTCGAATGAATAGAACTCATCTAGTATATATACAAAAGGAGAAGAAGAGATTCCTCCAATGAAAGAAGTTGGCTTCATTATATTTGTGCCTCTTGACATTGCATTTCACCAAGAAGAGAAGTCAGACTTGAAGGAGTGTGACGACTTTCCAAAAATAAACAAACATTAAATTATATTTAATGAAAGATGTGTCACTTCAAATGTCTTATGTCGGCCTAGATGAAAATGTGTGCCACTTCATAGGAAATAATCTACACAATTTAAATAGACATTTTAGGCTATCATTTAAATTGTATTTAATCTGTGCGTGGGTATGGAAGGATCAGCCTGCCACTGCTAAATAACATCAACAATGACACTCATCCCTAATGTAGTCTAGCATTTCCTAGTTGTATTTTCTCCTTTTGTTGTGTGAGTTCCTCTGGATGTAAAGTAAATCTTGTACTGGAGTCCATGTATAACCCTTGATTGTGTTAGCCTATTGCTTTTCTATTTTTCTATATGATGTGGGACCTTGTGTTATCTCCTAGCATGTGGGGTGAACCTCAAGGTTCCACATGGTCGAGAGGTTAGTGTTTTTTCCTCCATTGGGTATTCTTGTTGCATGCTCATGTGAGTGGAGATTGTTCATTGTCTTGTGGACTCCAAATACCGTTCTAGTTTGAGAAGGAAACCTTTCATGTATTTGTATATTGGATTGTATATTAGAACTTGTATCATTGACTGTAATCTAATGCAATCTTCCCACATGCATTGGGGGAAGCATTGTTGTAATTACTATAAAGATGTACAATTATTGATGATTTCTTCTTGTAAAGGGTACTATGAATTAGTGCATCATTCATATGATAGTTATCTAGAAAATAATATCTAATGTTTGATTATCAGTTGTTACATTATAGGATCATTTAATTTGGTGCTTAAATATGAACCTTGCATATTATATCATTCTTATATCTTTTAATGTTGATGAAATGTTCTAGTAATTTGATTGTTAGTTTTGTGAGTAGCATAGTCAAGGAGCATTAGATTACCTAGGATTAGTTTAACATGTTATGTTATGCATTCTATTGTTATTTATTAAAAAAAAAATTGTTTCATTATTTCGACCTAGTTTAGTGTTGTCCTCTGGGGTTCCTTGGCGGGGATGTTACAACTGGTGTTAGAGCCTAGGTTTCTAATAGTGGAAACTCTAGTTTTATATGAGCCTATTATGCTATCCTAGTATCTTAGACTCTTGATATTATGTTTTTCCCTTTTTACCATCCTCACCTAACAACCTTAGCCTTGTGGGGGTAGAGGATGGACCCGTGGTGTACTAGGGGATGTATGAAACCCTCTTCCTATTTGTCCATGGTGTAGAAGAGTGGTGGAAAGGATAGGACCCATGGTGTAGTGCACAATGCACCAATATTCTTTCTATATAGGATGCATTATCGACATTTGTTGTCATTATGATGTGTTAGTCTGCCATTGTTATTATGTTATGTGATGCATGATGGAGCTTGTCACTGTGTATTTGCTAAATATGTTGGAGCCCGTGGGAATTCTACAACACATGAGACTCACCCTCAGGGGTCGAGACATTGAGCACATGAGGATCCAGTGGGATCCTATTGGTGAGTCTTCAACCACTTGGGAGGATGCATTTGGGTATGTGCAGGATCATGATGGGCCAAAAAGTGGCGATATGATGGGTATGTGTAGGGTATGTGGCTGATGACTTTATTTTTTGCCCAAAATTGATGAAATGAAAAGAGTTTTTAAAGTAGATTCTCAACTTTCCACCAATATAAATTATGCTTTACTTTGAATTTAATAAATAATTATTATTCATTTTCTATTTGAATTATGACTAAACTCTTGATTGATAGGCTGATTGAAAACCATCTATAGATTTCAAATGGTATCACATTTTTTGAATCCAAAATATGTGTCACATTCTATGTTTCACCTACTATAGGATTAGAAAAAAAAAAAGTTGAATTTCATGAAGTTTTGACCAAGTTAAGGTGGCTATAAATATGATTTTTTATATTTTTTTAAAGTTGTAATAAAAAAATCATAATTAATTATTTACTTGGAAAAAATTTAGAAAAGGATGCATCACATTGGGACATGATTCTTCTACTTATATCTAAAATATTATTAAAAAAAATATCATTTTATTGTGGTTAGGGTGGTTAGATAGAAACCTACTTCTTATTTTTTCCCTGAAATTTAAATACTACTGCATTGAAATTTTGAATTTTTACCGAATAGATTATTATTTTTTTAAATAAACCTATTAGTCTAGAAGCTACATTCAATTTTCTACAAATTCTATTCTTACACATTTTAAAAATAATATAGATAACTTATTCAAATTTTTATGTCAAGTTACCTAACTCTAATTTTTTTGAATTTTTCGCCACTTAAGGGCCTATTTTTTCCATGATGATCCTACACATACCCATCTCAGATGTGGGAGTTGTACCCCTTCTTGTTGTAGGATTCCAGGAGTAAGCCTAGTCCTAGAGGGGGAGGATGTAGTTCCTCTCATGCTATTACTATTTTCTTGATAGACTAACGATTGATTTATTTTATGATGAGATAGTATGGTACATTATATGATGTTGAATTTATTTCTATGATGATACTTTGATGGCACTTTTGTCACTTGAATTTTATGCACATGTTATGATTAGTATATGGTTTTATTTGATAATGTGGACTAACCCTATCATGAGCACTATGTGATTATCCTGATTGTTATGTAACTAATTATTATATGAGTTGATGTGATTACTTGATGATGTTCTTATTGATGTGTTTAGGTGATAGGGACAATGTTGCATAGCTCACTTGTGAGTACCTTGCAATGATGTGATTCGCTTTCACAGTGTGTCTATCTATATGGATATGTATATGCATGACTATTTTGTGTGTTGTAGGTTGTAGGTACTAGGCATCAAATCCACCTGAATTGAAACGTATGAGCATGCCTTGAAACCCAATGGATCAGTTGATTAGAGATAGTACTTGGTCCCCTACCCTAGCCATCATCCTCAAAAAGGATGAGTACTCAGTTTGGCACCTCGTCAGTTTTCTTAGTTTGTCATTTTGGTCAGTCGATGTTGCTTGATGTCTTGCTTTCTGACCCTGGATAGGGTTCATGTAATTTTTTGGAATTTGGTTTATTTAATTTAGAATTGTTTTATAGATGCTTTTTGTTATTTTATGCATTAAAGTAAATTATTGAGTAAAGAGAATTTTGATAAATAAATAAAAATAAATATATTTATAAATAATCATAGTTTATAATAAAATAAATTTGTAATGTAATATTAAAACAAAATGAAATGAATAAATAATAATAATAAGGTAGATAAATAAAATATTATATAAGCAAGGTTACATAATTAATTAATTATGAAGTGTCGATAAATGTTGGGTCAACAGTTTTACCCATTTGTGTAAAATTGAATACCTATCATATTATATTGTTATGATTTTTAAATGAGATGTTTTTAATTAATTTTAAATTAATTTTGAGTGTGGTGGGAAGGTTGATTTAATAAATAAAAATTTAATTATATGTGTTCTATAGTTGGCTAGGTAGTTGGAATTCTTGTTCAACCATCATTTTTCCTTCTTCCTAAAAATTCTTTTGGCTAGGAGGGGTTTTCATGCTATTTTTGGGGGAGATAATTGTTTTGTAAATTTTCATTCTATTGGATGTTGGGAAAGGTATTTTTGGGGATTTTTTTATTGGAGGTTTTTTGTTACATCCCTAACTTTAACTATGATTTACTTTGTACTTTTGAGGTAATTAGTAAATGAGTATGCATGATTCAATGATTTGATGCTTATGAAAAATGCCTAGAAAAATTAATGTTTTATGAGTTACGTTTTTCTGACTCAAAATTGACATGTGTTTAAAAGTTGTCAAGATTTGATGATCTCATGAGGATTATGAAAATGATTATAGATACACTAATCTCGTGTTGTAGATTGCAAGTTGCATTCAGGAAACAAGTTTTTGCCCTCCAAAAAGGGAGGGAGAGCATCATCAGAGAGAAGGGTATAGATACAAGGAAAAGATCAGGTTGTCGCCATCTTAGGTCTAGTGTTAGTACAAAGTGGTGAACCTATTTGTGTTAGATAAGTGATACTCGACCCGTTTGGTGTAAGTTATACGTTAACCATCTTGCACTTAATATACAAAGATATGCTTGTGTGTGTATATATATATATACATCAATATATTTTTTAACGTGCTTCTATGATATATCGGTACACGTCTAAATTAGTTACACGTTAATGTTTATGTATTTATTAGTATAAATGTATGCATATAAAATACTAGAGAAAATAAGTTAATACATTCTTGAACTTATATACTTATACATTCCTAGGAAGGTTATAAATACATACTATCTAAAAGTACTAAGCATGACAACAAATAAATGTTTTCTTGGTGCCATTAGGTGAAATGTGGGTTAACACCTATAGAGTGGACTGCCACTTTATGTTTCACTACCTTTTTAATAACGTAAAAGATTTCATACTTTGTAGAAGTATCTAAGAGGTTTGTTTAATTCTAATCGGTGGTGTAGCTGTGGTAATTGTATAAGCTCGATCCTCTAATAAGAGGAGCATGTTTCTATTATATTATAAGCTTAATATATATCAAGTTTTAGTCTCCTTAAAGACTTATTAGACTGTGTCGTGGTTGCCATCATGGCTTCAACCCGTGATTGTAGCGCTACCCATCCCTTCTTTTCTGCAAAGTTAACCGACTTAAGCTTTAGGAGATCGTGACCTTGCCATTTTTAGGCTCCGAGTCTCTAACCGCTTTTGGGAACTATTTTCTTTCTCTAACTACCTTTGTAGCGGTTTTTATAATGGATTCTGGGCAGGAAGAGTGGAGAAGGGAGGGAAAATAAGGGGGAATCACTCAAAGTACGAGAAGGATCCTTGTGCTACGACCGGTGCGTTTGGTTCACAAAAAGATGAGTGACTTTTGGGAAATAAAAACGATGAGGCCAGAGATGATGAGTTGTCTGCATTCATAGTCTTGCTTTGTTTGTGCTTCCCTGAAATTCGTTGCTAACATATACTTTGGGAGGCTTTTTGGAAACAGGATGAAGGTGGCCTAAGTTGCCATGACTGGAAATAAAAATACAATCCACGTGGAAACCATGGCTTTTTCATATAGGCTTCGAGCCTGCAACCTTTTCAAGTACTATTTCTTCTACAATTATCTTTATAGCAGTTTCGATAACTGATTCTTTCCGAGGAAGGGTATGAGGAGGAAGAACACCTATTCTTCACCGACAACTAGGATTTCACCTTCATCGTATTCTTTCACCACCTATCTGCGACCTCCTCTTATCTGGATTAGAACGCATGCACATTCAGGGCAGATGGTGGGGCCGGAAGTACCCTCGATGCAGGTCTTTCATTTGAATCCTATTCACTATCTCATGAATACATGGGATGATAAAGGTTGTTCAGTTCGGTAGTAGCTATTTGGAAAGATCTTGTGTGGGTAAGAGAAAAGAAAGAAGTTGACACGAGAGATCTAAAGATTGGTCGCACCAAGATTATTCATTGAATATATACGGGTCTTGAAAGAAAAGTATAAAAAAATAAAAAGAGCATGGAGGAAGTCATGAGCGACCCATGCAATATAGAAGCCACATTTCCAAGAGTTGAGGCTTTTAGTGGGAGAAGGAACATATGGACATTCGATTCTGACAAATGGAAAACGACGTGCTAGTTTCACGATCTTGTGTAGAAAATTCCAAGAATGGCTAACGTAAGGTGCTAAGAGATTTCTACAAAAGTTCAGACCTTGATTGCTCCAAAGAAGGATTAGAAGAGATTACAAATATTGTGTTTCCACAAGCTTGGAGAAGCATCGTTGGTAAGGAGTGCAGAATAGCACCGTTATATAGGCATGATTTTCTCTATCCTTAACTTATTTTGCGGGCTTGCAAATAAATATTTTATTATGGATGTATATCTTAACAATTTTTTATTACAAGAAAGAAAAGATGAATCTATGTAATCTTTTATTAGCTTGTTGAGCATGCATCCTAAAAGGGAAAGCGGTACAAGTTTTAGAGAATGGAAAGACCAGATCAGTATTCCCTTAAAATAGAAGTATAAGGATATAATGGAATACCTTGGGTGAAGACTACGATAGTTTAATAGATGTATTCCTGCTTTTAGAAGCATATCTCTGTTATTTATTTGAAATAAAGGTTTCAGTGATGATAATATCCTTTTGATATTGAAGCGATAATGTTGCACTATGGTTATAGAATACCTTTTTTGAAAATGATATTTACACGACATTTTTGTAAAACAAATCCAAGAGAATATGTGATCTAGGGATGTGGTAATTTAGATAGCCTTTCTATTAACCTTTGGTACTTGTGCTATGTTGTCTCAGGAGAGAGAATAAACTAGGCAATGCAATGATATATAGATCTCATAGTTCTTTTTCAATAGAACTTATTTTAGTGCTAAGTGCACATAAGACCTAGGTAGCCCAAGATTGGGTATCAGTGAAATGATTTACCTCAAGGTGAGACATAAGGAGAGTTTCATAACTCAATTCAATATGACAGTGGTAAACTATTAAGATCGATAAAGGTTTAAGAAATAAAGGAAGTTATATATGAGTTCATAACTTAACCTAGGTTGAAAGTCAGTAGACTCACGTAGACCAAGGGGTCAAAGATAGATTATTATCTTTTACAAATCAAACCTTTTAAGGGTTGAAATACTGACTTAGATCAAGACTATTGATATGAAATGATAGTATTCCTTGAGATAATATATTGGCAAGGAAATGCCTTGAATACTATGTTTATTCATGTACGTAAAATGTGAATTCAAACAATGTCAAGTGGTCTAGGAGATACTAGAGGCATTTTGTTCTTATGGTTAGTTACACTTATGTTTTACCTTTGGAGAATCAAGGATGATGATATTTCTATGCGTTGGGTTAGAGAAGCAAAACCCTAGTATTGAAACAAGGAGGATGTAGGAAATCTATAACTCTTATGTCAGATATGACATTGTACATATATACTTTGATTGTCAGTGAAAGGTCGAGAAAACTATAGATCAAGACAGGAAGTCTTTATTACTCTTTAAGATATTCTACGATAATGTCGAAACTCAATTTAACACATCAAGATGTTGGGTACTTAATCTTGAGAGTAAAATGAAAGGAAGTCATAAACCCTAGATATTGCAAGGATGTAATAAGGGACTTTTAAAAGGGTTGAAATACCCAAATCTATACATTGAATGAATATCCTAGATTAAGGATTAGTTCTAAGTCAGATTGGCTAGAATGGATTTTCTATAATGACTAGTTTGAGTCTAGAGTACCAAATAAAGTAAGAAAAACTATAGGATGAGAAAGTTTCTAAGACGAGTCAGAGGTGTGTGTCTAGATGGAACTACCAGTCAGAGTGATCATACTTAGCTAGAAGGGATATAGAGTTGTATGGTCGATTGAGTTTTGTAGAACACATCACTAGGACTCAGATGGTGAAACTTGACAGTTTCTTATATCTATACTCTTCGAGAAGGGCCGGGTTACTTCCAGTTTGGAAGTGCGCGGGGGACCACTTGAGTCCGTGGTTGGAGGAAAAGCACTTGGATGATGCTCTCCCTCTATAGCAGTAGACTCTCTGAGACTTGTGAAGATAGAGATCGACATTCCAGATGCAGTGAACTCCATGTTCTGGCTTATGATAGAAAAAAACCTATGAGGTAAAACTATTCTTTATGCCAAATTTATTTTATGTGATATAAATGAATATTGTAAGGAATTACCTTGACTCTAGTTATGATTACATGTGAATTCAACTTTGAATTTATCTGGAAAAGTTGTACTTTATTCTTGTGCTTATGCAAATGTTTTAACTTTTAAAAAATAAAATTCTCTCTCATGTTTACTAAGTTTATTTACCTTCTAGTAAATTCTTGAGATTACTTGAGTATTAAGTGGATGGTTGTTACATTTTTAGGGAGAAGTTAGCACCCTAGAAAATGGAGGAAAGAAAGATCTGTGGAAGAGGTATTAGAAATTAGCACAACATGTTCCAAGGATTGGTATAGAAGATGAAATGGAGCCTGATTCTCAATTACACTCTGTAATTAGTTATTTATCTATGTGTATGCATTCAAACAATTCTACTATTGATTTCATCAAATCAATCTATGCATATTTAAAAATACTCTTATTATTATTAAAGTAATTGATTCCCTAATGCAACCATATTCATGCCTCCTGCATAGGAACTACCACTTTTGCAAATAGCTTTCTCAGTGCTACCCATTGTTTTCATAAATACTTTCAATATTAATGGTGTTCAGGTAGGGTTTTAAAGCATTAAGATTAAAATCAGATATTGTTTTATTGACTCCTTTATTTCATTGTTTAAGGAAGGTTTTCTAAGGCATTATAGTAAAGATAACCTTTGTTACTGTCAATCCTTGCAACGTTTCAATTATTTATTGCTTTGTGCTATCTCAATATACATATAGTTGATGCTTTTTTGTCAAGTATTATTCGAATTCAATAGAATTTTAGCTATCACTATAATTTAGATCATGCCATTGCACTAAAGATATATGTTATTCCATATATACTCCTCGTTCCTAGGTTTGATGGAATTATATCCAAAACTTTGAACAAATTGTCATTCAAAGCCTATAGTAATGTGTTTTGCTTCACTAAGAACAACATAATTACATTGATTAGGAACAATATATTTTATTTCCAAGCAATCTAAGTGTTGTTCCTTTGGGGTCATCAGACAGGTTGAGTAAGATATGAATCAGCCTCTTCCCCCCAAGCATTGACTGAGAAAGCCATTAAGTATGACCAATGCATTGTTGGGGTCACAAACTATGGTGGAACAATTTGGGAAAAAATTACATTGGGGCATTGTGCTAAATAGTTTCCTACCTTCACTATGCCTCCACAAATTTATAAAGCTTGCATACATGTCTACCAGGGCATTACCTAGTCCAATAGTCACAGTACTCATGTTTGACAATTGTCGCATGACTAGAAGGATAATTGTGCCAACAGACTTACCCTCTATCCATCTTATTGTATCTGTCTTATAATAGTACTATAGCAATTGTATTAATAAATTTTAAAGAGCCAAGACACTAGCTCCTTCTAATTCTCCAGAATTTGTTTGTTGGGAAAATAATCCCATCTCCAAATACACATTCTCAAGAAAATCAATCTAGTAGTCCTTCACTCTATTAGTAGCTCATGGTATGTTTATTGCTTCTGCAAGCACAGGGGACTTGCTAAAGGGTTGAAATCTAAACTATGAGTCATATCAATGCCTTGAGTTAATCTCCTCTACATTTTTTCTATCCCAAGTAAGTCTATTGGTTAAGGTAACAAGGATGGTCCGAGAACCATTCCTCCTTTTTGAAGATTTTGCTAGAAATTTTGAGCAAATGAGGACTACATGATGTAGTGATTTGTGTTCTCAGTAGAGCTCTCATGTAAAACACAAAAAGGGGTGTTGGTAAATCCTCTCTTTAGGCTACTTGAGTTAGCATACTATCTCTGGTAAAAACTTTGGAAATTTATATTTTTTATAGTAGTCAAGATGCAACTTTATCTTCTTCTCATCAAAGTCATGTGCACTAGGGTTTGACATAGCTAGTTGCACTCATAGAGTCTATTCATTAAATCTGAAACTGCTTGGTGGGCCTCTTCAATCATACACCTCTTACCAAAAAAATCACCCATACCTAGAGATTCATGTTTTAGTTGTGTTCCAAATTCTCTCTCCCTTCACTCAATACTCAACAGAAAACAAGTACAACTGAATTTCTAAGTTTGGGATCAATTTTACAATTGAAATTAAAATTAATAATGAAATTTCATAATTATATGATGTTTTCCAATGCACCTAGGGTAAACACATAAGTGAGTCAAACATCGAAAATACACCCCGATTATACAAGTAGTTATTCTTAGTTGGGTAGTTTTAATTTAGTTGACATTTTTCAAAGTATATTACCAATTTCTTTCTTGAATTTTTTCCAAATGCTGATATAAATTTTACACCTTAGCTTGTCAAGTCATTCCCAAGTCTAACTTAAAGAAGTTTATATATATATATATGTATCATCCCCAAGCACTTAAAATCCTCATACATGACAAGAATCGCCCAACAAGAAGCCAATGCAATGTGAAGTAGGGAAAACCAATAATAAACAAGCCCAAATGTCATCAACAGGAGGAACCCTACCTTGAACTAGTACACAGGAGGGTGAAGGAACTCAAACCAGAATGAGGAAAGATCACGAGTGTCGCCCAATCACTCGACCCTCAAGTATCAAGATGCGTTGGATGGAAAAACCCTCAATCTCCAGTGCTCATACAATGCAAATTGACCAAAATGAAAGGTGGGCTCTGAATATATTACCTCCTTCACTCAATAAATGAACATTATTAATGTGTAATGGGATGCTTAAAAGCTCAAAAATGTGATAGACACTCAGACTCGAGCAATTTGAGGTAGCTCGAATTACTCGGCTGAATCAAGGTTCAGGTAATCTGAGGTACCTTGGAATTACCAAACCTACCTCAAAATTAACTAATTTTGCTACAAATTCATAATTTCGAGCAAGGGTTATCCTCAACGAGTTAGGAAATCATTGTGAAGTTGCAAAATGACATCTCAAATGTAGATTTATCATTAAGTACATGGGCGAATCAAGACCAAGACTGAGAGACTTACCCCTTAAGGGGATGAAGTCAAGACCCTATGACAAACAAGAAAGAAAAAAAAGCAAGAAAAGAGTGTCCCTTCTTTTAGTGGGGCGTGTGTATGAAAATTGCACAATAAATGGTGACTCCTATTGGGAAATGATCTTGAGCATTTTGATGACAAACTAGAATTAAGAGCCCAGAACTCTGGTTTCAATCCTCTCATCGGGTCAACTATAAATAGAATTTCAAAGCCCATGGGCAAGCAAGTCTTTCTTGTACTGGAGTCCAAGTGTGTGCGAATGTATTTATTTCCCTCCCTCAGTTGCTGCAGGAACCAAGCTCAGTTTAATCAAGCTACGAAAAATATTCTAACTCTAAAAGCATCCTTGATAGAGCCTTGTTACCAGTAAGACATCCATAGCCCTGATGAGGTTATTCCTATGGCTCTCCCAAACATAGCTCTACTTCTATCCAGGCATCCATCACCCTAGCAGAGATATTCAGATACTCCTGATAAGGTGAATATTCACTTTTGATTTTCAATATTCTCTTTTCTTTTCTTTTGATATTCTTTTAGTATCATTTAAACTTTCCTTTTCACCCTATAAGCAATGAAGCTCACACTCAAGGCTGAGAACCACATTGGTGTTGAAGTAGAAATAATATTTTTCACTTGACTAGGCCTCGCAAGGAACCTTTGACAACATTAGAATTCTTAAGATGTATATATAAGTGTAAGTCTCAAGCACATTCTAGAACTAACCTAGTCCAACAACTTATCCACTTTAAACATTTAGCACATGTGACACCAAGTGAAGGATTTTCATAGACTTATTTTGGAAGGATGATTAGAGTTTGTAAAAGAAATACCTAGAACAATCCATGATAACGTAATAATTGCTATGCAAGTGCAACATTCCTAGAAGAGAACAGTGGAACCCAAAATTGAAAGAAAAAACATTAACAAACCCAAAGCAAACCAAAACCTAAACTAAAGTAGACCTACACTAACCAAAAGAAGAAGAAAAACAAAACAAAGAAAAGAAAAAGAAACCAACACCTAAGCTAACTGTTTATAGGGGGAGAGTTGCAAGTAGCTCGGGCCAAGAAGTAATGCTTCAAATATTTACCATTGACAGGCAACGGGACATCCTCTCCAGTGAGAGTTTTCAAACAAAAAGCATGATCTCCCAGTACATCTCTTAGATTTGGAAGGGACCAAGCCAAATTTTATCAAATTTTCCATGTTCTCCCTTTTGATCATGTACCTTGTCCCAATACAGGACCAAATCAAAGATTCTAAACACTTTTTCTCTAGATTTTCGATCAAAACATCTCTTAATGACACCCTAATGTTTTGAAAAATTCTCTAAGTCTTCATCTCTCTTCTCTTCAAGGTGTAAAATCTCATCTAGATGAGCCTCACGCTTATCCCCTTCATCATAGTAATCATTAATGAACTGCAAGGTGGGGATTTTCAGTTGGATGAGAAACACTAGTTCAAGACCATACAAAAGGTGATAAAGAGAAGTTGCTAGAGAGGCTTTATGTCTAGTAAAATTTGCCTAAAGAGAAAATTAGAGTTGGGTGTGCCAATCTTTGAGATTTCTCTCTAACAATTTACAGATGACTATCAAAAGACTTTTATTTGTGGAATCAGCCAAACCACTTCCTTGTGGGTAATAGTTAGAAGCAAATTTAATGATGATTCCATGATCGAAAGCCTAACCAGAAAACTTTAGCGAATCAAAGGCAGGACCATTATCATAGACTGAAGCATTAGGACAACCAAATCGATTGATAATACTTGATTCTAGAAAATTGATCACTACTTTAGAAGTACACTCCTTACAAGTAAGAGCTTCATTCCACCTAATAAAGTAATCAGTTATAGGAAGAATGTAATTATGGCCTATAGAGGAAGGTGGGTTGATTGGACCAATAAATTACATTCCCCACTGTGCAAATGGTTTTACCTCAATTACCACCTAAAGTGGGAGTGTTGAATGTTTCTCCCTGGTAGTTGTAGTTTAACATACATGGTAGGTACTCATGTGGTTGTGCACATCATTAAAAAAAGTGGGATAATAATAACTTTCCCTCAAGATATGATTCATAGTAGCTGGTTCCTAACCATGGCCTATGCCATACTTGTCATGAAATTCAATCATCACTCTTGTAGCATCTTCTTTTCAAAGACAACAAAGGTAAATTCCTTCAATTATTCTTATATAAAATTGCTCCCTTCAACATATTGTTCTCACTCTTCAAATGTAAGACTCTCCACTGCACTGCATTGAGATGATCGGGACATTGTTGATTTAAAAGATAATAGATAATTTCATCATACCATTCACCTGGAGAGACATCTTGAAGGTGGTATTGCAAAGTTGTGAGGTCAGGACCAATTTTATCCATAGTCTTATTCAATCCTTGCCCTCTCACAAGCTTCATAGGATTTATTTTGATATTGTACTCCTGCAGCACTGTAACCCACTGAGTCCTTCATTCCCCTAGTTCATTATGCATCAACAGGAGTTAGACTATAGGATCTGGCACTATCACAAAAACCATATTTCTCAAGATGTAATTCTTGAATTTATTCACACCCCTGACCAAAGAATAAGCTTTTTTTTTCTACACTTGGATATCTGAATTCTACATCTTTTAACATAGCACTCATAAAAGCTATAGGATGCTCACTTCCTTGGTAATATTTTTGAGTTAATATGCCAACACAAAAATGATAAGATTCAAATGAATATATATAGAAAGGCTTGGAATAATTAGGACTCACCAATACTAGGGCATTAGCTATTTCCCTCTTAATTTTGGCGAAATCCTCTTTGACTTAAACACTCCATTCAACTTTTGCATCCTACTTCAGCATTGCATTCAAAGGTTTAACTATTTTTGTGAATCTAGTAATAAACTTTCTAACAAAGTTGATTTTCCCAAAGAAGGACTTCATATCCTTTTTATTGGTTGGAGGTTGGATCTTCAATATTTCCTCTACTCATTCTGGATCAATAGAGATTCCTTCTTCTGAGATAACATGCCCTAGCAACTTCCCCTTAGTGACTCCAAAGATGCACTTCTTAGGATTCAGTGAAATTCCAAATTTTTTGCATCTTTGAAATACTTTGCACAAGTCTACAATATGATCACCTCGTTTCTTGGAAAAGACTCTTAAATCATCCATATAGATAATGATGCACTTACCAATGATATCCTTGAACTCAATATCCATGGCCCTCTGGAAGGTTGCCCCTGCATTGATTAACCCAAAATGCATTCTCCTATAAGCAAAGGTACCCCACTTCATAGTGAAGGTACTCTTGTGTCTATCTTCGTACTACACAATAACCTGATTATACCCTAAGTATCCATCGAGAAAGGACATCATCTAAGATCCATTAATGACTTGTAACATCTCATTTAGTGATGGTACAAGGTAGTTGTCCTTTTCTGAGGCCCCAATAAGATTTCTGAAATCAACACAAACTTTGTTTTCTCCATTTTTCTTCCTTGTTGGGACCAAGTTAGTAACCCAAGTAGAATTCCTAATTGGAAATATGATGCAGATAGACAATAAATTTTGTACCTCCTGTATAATTGGTTCTAGTAGAGCATTGATCAGTCTCTATCTTTTCCTGAATGGCTTGGTACCTAGCTTGAGAGGGATAGTGTGTGTAATGATTGAAGTATCATATGTTTTTAAATCTTCATAACTCTAGGCTATAACATCTTGATAAGTATGAAGTGCATCAGTTATGCTCTTTCTTTCTTCTGGAGTACATAATTTCCCAATGAAAACATTCTTAATGTTTTTTGGTGTCCCCATATTATATGTATCACACTGACTACTAGTGGACTCCTTGCTCTATTTTTACTGATCTTTTGTTCTATCCAAATCAAAAATTCTCTCAAGTTGTACCATCCCTCTCAGAATGGTGTTAGTTTTCAGATTGATAACTCCTTCCAAATCCATTTCTACCTCTTGGGGCTCCACTTCATCTATTATATGAGAAGTAAACACATCAGAGCTTGTAATGAAATCAAGAATGTTCTTATCATCCTCAGATACCTGAAATTTGGTTACATTATCAGGCACTAAGGGTACTGGAGTGAGATCCATAGTAAACTTCTTCAAACTTGAAAGTGACAAAGGCTACAATGTGCTTGATGTTTGTGGCAAGGCATCTTTTGTTTGATTCTTGTTGGAGTGTATCAATTGAATGTTAAAGGCATCAAACCCCTCAATCAAATCCCACACCCTATGTCTGTAATTGGTCATCCTCCTGTTATGACATGAATACTGCTTTCTGACCTACTTAACTACTAGCTTAGAATCTCCAAAAACTTGCAAGATTTTGAAATTCTTTCTTAATGCAATAAGCAATCCATGAATCAAAGCTTCATACTTAGCTACATTATTAGTGCAATGGAACTGAAGTCTATGAGAAACAAATAAATTTTTACCTCTAGGACTAATCAGTTCAAACCTAATTCCATATCCATGTTTAGACTTTGATCCATAAAATCTAAGTGTCCAACAACTAGTAGCTCCTAACCCTTTTGATTTATCTTCACTACTATTTCTACAGCTAAGAGATTCTCCCTTCATTGGCCTTTTACCTTTAGGGTATTCCTGAATGCTCTGCACATCAATCCTAATAGTTGGAGGTGGATTGTTGTAACTCTTTATTTTCTCTACTTTTGTTTGGCATAAACAACATTCTAGCTTAGGGTGAGATGCATTGTGAACTCTGCACCAATTTGGAAGAAGCAACTCCTCAAAGTTCATATCTCTACCCAACTGGATCTGGTCCTCAATGCATTTTTGGATAAAATCTTGGAAATTGTCCAACAAGCTAAGTTGACCATCTTCTTGATCATCACTTTCCTCTATTGATTCTACCAATTCTCTAGTGTTGCTAGACTCTGGGGTGAGCTCTTTAGGTATGCTCTACAAAATGAATATTTCATTTGTGTCAGGTTTTAGAGGAGGGGCTACCAGTACATAATTCCACAAGCTGACTTCTGATACTAATACCTCATTTGAAGTATTTTGATATTCGGTGATCACATATTTCATGCTTGGTTCTCTTTCAATTTTGATTTGGTTTGGTACTCCTTTCCAGGGAAGCCACATGTGAGAATTATCAGTTGACACATATCCATTTAAGGCCTTAGTGAAATCCATGCCTAGTATCAAACCATATGCCTTAGAATGTTAATGACTTATTGGATCCTAGGATTTGATGCAACTTGCATAGGAATCATATTCAGTTCTCCTACTATATTCATCTCTGTCTTGTCTAACAAGGAAACATTTCACTAAGAAGTTGCAAGAGTAATACCTAGGGCTCAAAAAATAGTGAAGGGAATAACATTTTTGGAGCCACCTGAATCTAAGAGGAAATTATGCAAGTTCTTTCCAAAGATGAGAACAAAAATCAAGAAAGGAGGGGTTTCAGTCTTGCCTTGAAATAGACTCATATGAGCATCAACTTGTGCAACTTGACTCCTATCTTTCTCTTTCCCCTTTTCTTTAGATTGTATTTGTCCCTGATCCTTTGGTGCTTGGGAGCTAGAGGTCTTCACAACTACTTCACTAATTGTCTTTTCTTGAGAGACTATATTGGCCTTAAAAGCTCCTAGGATTGTATTCGTAATTGCGGGAACCCTTAACAATTCAAAAGCAGAAAGACTTAACTTCATTTTCTTGATTTCATCAGCTACAAACTCACCTAGTTGTTCTATTCCAATGTTGACCAACTAGAGTATCCTTGGAATGGTCCACCAACTTCTCTTTGCCTCCATTAATATTCCTTCCCTTTGACTGATCATATTTCCCTCCTTTTGAAAAATATTGTGTTGGTAAATGAGGATAAGATGGATTATTACTAGCATGTGGATCTAGTGGTGTGACAAAGTTGTTTGGAGGAGTTGACGTAGTGAATGGGCCTCTAGCTTGTGGACCTCTATTTGGTTTGTTTCTCAAATCATATTTTCTTGTAGGCTGCTAGAACATCTAAACTTCTTCAACACTAGATTCTTCCTCATCCAAGGGACCATTATCATTTTCAGTACCTTAATTGAAAATTTTGGAAATCTCATCTTCATTCAATACTTGTTCCACTTTTTCATCTACTTCACTTGATTCTTGATCTGGTCCATTCTCTTCACTCAATGGGAAAGGAGTATGATTCAACACCAATACAAGAGAATCATAGGGACTAGATGGTACCAACTCTTGATTGTTGGAGTTGTTCTCAACCTCATACTAAAAGATAGATGCAACAGTTTGGAACTCAGGGCAATCTAGTTTAGAGTGTTGACTTGTCTTGTGAAGTTTGCACCATCCTGACAATGTTTCCTCTGCTAAGTACACACCACTTGAATATTTTTCTTGATTAGCTGGTTGTTCTAATGGAGTAGGTATACCTCCATTATTTGTCCTGGTATTCCATGTTTTGTTTTTCCTTGGGGGTTTTCTCCTATCAAATCCTTGTCCACCTAACTTCCCTCTATCAAATTTTTTTTCCAGATAACTTCCCTTTGTCAAAGTTCTATCCATACCCTTGCACAGAATCCCTATTTTCCCTATTGTAGTTGGTTTGCTTATTTCTTTGAGCAGCCTGAAGTTGAATGTTCTAGTTCCTCAAATAAGTGACTTCCATATTCACCTTCTTGACTTGTTTTCTTAGCTCGTCTAACCTCTCTTTGTCAGGATTATTATAAGATGTCGATCCTACATTGTTCTAAGAATACCCTGGTGGTGTCCTTGAGCTGAGTGACTAATTCAATACCTCTAAAATCTACAAATAAGTGGGGAAATTAGATTGTTGTTGTGGATTGAGTGGCTAATTGAAATTTTGAGGATAACTTGGGATGGGTGGTGCTTGATTCATGGGAGGAATCGGGTGTGGGACCAAGGGTAATTGTGGCACCAGATTCATGATGGGTGTATGATTGACCAAGGACTGATTAACTACATGAATTTTTCGAGGGTGAGTAGTTGGTCCCAAATATGGCAAGGGTCCTGACAAATGTTTCCTTAGATTTGTATTGACCTTGACAGCCTTCATATAAGCTCCAAGAAAAGTGTTAGGAGGGTTTTGTCTCCATTTAAGGAAGGTGGATGCAAGAGTGTCAAGGGCCTCATAGTACACTCCCAAAGCAATAGCATCATCTACAACATAGGGAGCTTCTATCCTAGTGTATGCATGATGAAACCTATTATTGAAGGACCCTATAGGTTCATTGACCTCCCTCTTCACCTTGGTAAATTACAAATACAACTCATTGGCACTAATGGGAATTTTAAATTTCTACAGAAAGTCAGTTTCAAGCTCAGTCCAATTATGAATTGACCTAGCAGGAAAATGGTTATACCAGTAAAAAACATTCTTTCCTAGGAAATATGGGAAAATCCTACATGCAACATCTTCATGATTGATCCCTCTATCCCTACGAAAAGTCTAGAAAATATTAATGTGATCCTTTGTAGTCCTATTAGGGTCATTGGTATGAAACTTGGAGCAGAAATGCTCAGGATTCTTTGGCATGACATTGTTATTATTAAAGGACAAGGGTTTTGGGTTATTTTCAAAGAAAGATATTGGTGGTGGTGGAGGTGGTAGTTGTTGATTAATAGCTGGCAGGGACTGTAGAATGGGAATGGCTTCAGAATTAGATGAAGATGGACTAGAGGAGGATGAGGATGATGGAGATGATGAAAATGGTGGAGAAGATGATGATTCTCCCCTTCTTCTAGTCCTTATTGACCTAGTAGGGGCTTGTAAATCTTGGAAATATTTTTCCCTTGGTGTAGATTTAGTTCTTCTTCGAAACCTCTGAGGAGAAATTATAGATAGAAAATTATCCAAATTGCTTATTCAGGCCCTCCTTCTAGTGCCAATCTGTTCATGGTGTTTTCTGCATAGCAACAACTCAGATAGAATATGATATCCTATCTCTCTTGAAAGGTAAATCTCTATCAGCAAGCCTCAAGAGACAACCCCAAGGTCTCTAATGTCAAGTCTTGACAATGCAAAAACAACTTAGTGAAAAATGTGAAATTGTTGGTAATCATAAGGGACCTTACAAAACAAATGTTGGAAGCTTCAAACTCATCAAATCTTGCAATATGTTGTAGATTCTAATCCTAAAACTAACCAATATTTCAAAATAAATAACAAAAGATAAAGGGTTTAAAGAGATTTCTAAAACTAAACCTAAGACCAATTGTGAATACAACCAAACATTCAAAGTGGACCAATCCTTCAAAACCAATTCCTGCTAAACCCAGGTCAAATCTGCAATATCACAAAAAATAGTGCAATCTTATGAGGCAATAAATATTTTTAGATCATGGAGCATTCACACAAATCAACCTTATTTTGCAATTGAAATGAATAAATACCCACAATTGAACTTAGCACACAAATTCAATGCCCGGGCTAACTTTACACAACAACTTACAATTAGCAAGCTGCTAAAAGTATGAACCAAGGATTTCTCAAACACTTCAAATCTTGAATCATTAACACAATTTCATCACTTCTAAATCTAAAATCTAAAATGCAACCAATAATCTCAAAGCAATATTAAAGATCTAGAACAACAAGAACCATGCAAAATGAAGCAACACAAGAAAGATCACTAAAGAACAATGTCTTTACTTATATTGAATCACCCAAGTTTGCAACAATTCATGTATTCTCAATGTATCATCACTTTCTCTTAGAAAATACTAACTCCAATCTCAATTCTAGCTCTTGCAACTATCTCTAACTGATTTTAACCCCTAAAATGAAGCAGGAGCCTCAATTTATAGAAAAGAAACATTAGGTGGGCCTAGAATTAGGGTTTACATGCTTAGATTGGCCCAGTCGGTCGGCCTAGAGAGTTTTGGAATAAAATAAAATTACATTAAATGCTAGAAAAAATCATCTAGTTGGCCTAGACCCTTCCAAAATATTCCTTTAATTGTAAAAAGAATTGAGGTTGTCCTCCAGCTGTATTGTCAGATGATTGGCAGAAAAATCTATGCGGCTACAAGCTAGCTATTTTCTCCCTCCTTCTTGGCTTCTAATTCATTGGATAACTCTTTGAATTTTTCCAATATTTCTCCCATATCTGTTGGATCTAGAACTAGAATGAATTTAATCCTTGTTTTATGATTTTTGAATTCTTCCAAATACTAGGGCATCACCTTATCCCATTCAATTTGTAATTCATGATACTTATCCAACTTTGAAATGTAAATTTTTTCATCCTCTGCATTGTTCTTAGTAATTCGAACATTATCAGAAGGGGCATAAATCTCATGCCACCATGCTTGTAACCTATTGATGTTCATGTTTCTCTGGCCAAACTTCTTTCTTCTAGTCATTATTTCCAAAAAGAAAATGCAACTATCATATATTTCTTTCACTTTCCCCTATACTTTCATTATTTTCATCAAAAATTTGGAAAGGAGTTCTTTTCTATAATTTGAGACTTCAATCCACCCCTTCACCTTTCCAATTTCATCAGAAGAAAAGATATTCAGCTTAGCCAATTCATCCTTAGGTACCTACAAATTTTTTTGTAACTCCTTGATAGTTGATTCGTCAACATTTTTGTAGTCTATAGCAAACTAAGAAATATTCTCTAGAAAATCAGCAACATTGGTGTGAATTTTAAGAATTTTCTTAATTGCTTCATCCCCTGTATTACTAATATCTTATAACCACCCATGAGTGCTATGAACAGAGGATTTTAACCTCTCAATTTCTGAAACTTCCTCTTTAGGCAACAATCCTTATGTAATAGTACTTTCACTCTCAACAATTTGTAGGGGCTTCATCAAATGTTGAACATACTTGTAAACATTATTTATCCGCCTTTGTAGCTTCTCCCTTTCCTCTATCAAGTCTTTTGAGAATGGCCTGTGAAGATTCCTAAAACTCTTCCTTTTCTTGTTCTTTGGTAGTAGGACCCAAATTAATGGTTTTCACTTTATAATCAATGGGCCTCACTTTATCTTTGAACTTATCTATTGTAGGAACTGCCACATGGATAACAATGTTATTAGAATCATCTCTTGATATCTTAGAAATTTTCCTTGCTCCTTTCCTCTACTTGTGTTGCCCCCACTGTTCCAATAGTTTGTCCCAACTAGGAGTTTCTTCTTGCACAATTATTGGCTTCTTACTAAGCCTTTGTTCCAACCACTCAGGGACAATAGATTGTTTAGTTGCCACCTCTTTATTCGGACTATCAACCACATTTTCCTCAACATTCATTTATTTTTCTAGTTGATCTTCTTGTTCATCTTTTTCTTGGTGGGGACTGTTAGCAACTTCTTCCCTATTCTCTCCTACCTCACGATGATCCTCTAGTTCATCAATTATCACATTCTTTGGAGGCTTAGGTGGTTTTTATTAGACTTCTTTTTTTTGGAGATGGTTTCTCCCCTTGTTTAGTCTATGTTTGGCTCCTAGTTTTTCTCTTTATTGACACAAGTCTTTCTTCCTCTTGAACATCTTCCTCATGAGGCTCAACAATATCATCATCTTTACCATCTTCAACCTCTTCTTCAAATTGAGACTCCATTTCTCTCATCAAATCATAGGTGAATTTTGTACCATTAGCCCTCAACTCTAATACCTTATGATTTACCCATAACCTAGAGTACATCTTCACCAGCTCAGTGACTTTGTCCAAATCCATTATCTCTTCCTATGACTAGTTGATTGGAGGCAATGGTTTGCTCTTGTATGGCTCATAGTCATGGTGTTGAACTAGGTTTACCTCATGATCCTACACTTGATTAAGCACCTCTACCACCTTATATATCCTTATTATTTTAAGAGGCAATCTAGAAAACCTCCTTCTAATGGCATCAAATTCATCTCTACAATTGGCCCAATAGTCTTCAATACGATCCTTGTGCCTGAATGTTCTATTTTTCCTACTTCATAGCCTTGCCATATGGATCAAACTTATTCCTATTGGTATAAGAATACAACTCAAATTGTTCCATCTCTTTTTAGAATATTGGTCACTTTGAATGGAAGGGCATGACTCCAAAGTCCCAATCCTCAATGGAAACTCTGCTCATAATCCCTTCTTCTTCAGTACCTATGCAAAACTTCCTCAAAGGCCACCATTTATCTTGTAAATTCTTGCATTAAGAGTTTATTTGTTGGGTACCTGGGTAGTCTAAATGGGACAACAGGAGATCCTTGTACTTGGATATATGTGAATCCCTGAAATTGAATGAACTACTACCCATATTGCGTGATTAAATCCATTGCATTAGTAAACACTCTGACATGAAGGGCTCCTTGCAACAATCTAGGAATATACATAATGAATGCAACATTTTCCATTTTTTAGTTAGTTTTCTTATTGTGGAACCCCAATCCTAGATCTGCACAAACATAAGAAATAAACACATTATTGGATCAAATGCAAGTGAGAATCAAGATTCCCCATCAAATCCATTTAAATTTGCAAACAACAAGAAATGAGATGAAAAACATAAGCAAACATAAACAAAATCTATCAAATCCTATTCAAAGAAAAGAAAAATCTTGATCTCATGGGGGATTTGGTGCCAATTTGATGTGGAAATTGGCCCTTTCCCAACTCCTATGCAAGCTTTTGATGATTTGATGAAGAGAGATCCACTTTGTTGAAGATTCAATTAAGTTTCATGATGAAAAATTTGCATAACCTAGCTAAAACCTTGATAAAATGGATGGAAATAGATATGCTTGAGAATGAAATTGAGTATAGTAAACTTTCTCAAATTGTGGATGATCAAATGAGGAGAGAATCCTCTTATTTATAGAAAGACAAGATGGAAGAATGCTCAAAATGAAGCAATGTGGGAATAATCTTCAACCAATGGCAAGATTCCACTTGTCAAGAGGTGAATGGGCAAAGGATGTGTACATTTTGATGAATGTCCCCATAAATGCAATTAGTTGAAATTTGAAATTAGTGCAATGACAAGGTGAGGGAGATTCAAATGGAGTTATGGCCACCTAGCTCAAGGAAAAAGGACTTGTAAGATGAAATAAATGCCTTGTTGGAAGGACAAAGTCTACTTGGAGGGATTTTCAAATTAGGAAGAATATTCCCCTTTTATGCCATGTTGAGAGAAAATAGGGATTTAATAAATTAATTAAATATATTTTCATGTGAAAGTGGAAAATCCTAGAGGATGGGACATGGATTAAGATTACATTTAATCAGGATTTGATTAAATAAGAGGAGGTTAGGGGATTTGACAATTTTGACTTAGATTTTAGGATTTAAATAAATCAAAGTTGAGAGGAAAATGATTTAGACTTAGTTAAATAAATATTTTGATTTATTTAACTAAAGGGGATGATGTTAGATTAAATCAAATAAGGTTTAATTTATTTAATTTAATAAGATGACTTTAGAGATTTAATCAAATAAAATGAATTAATTAATTAATTAGAGACTAGATGATTAATTAAATAACATTGATTTATTTAATTAATGAGAGAGAAGGACTTAATCGGATAAATGGTTTATTTAATTAAGAGAGGAAAAATGATTAATTTAATCAAATAAAGGTTATTCAATTAAATGGTTAGACAGAGGAATAATTTAGGAGGAAGCGGTGTTAGTTAAATCAGAATCAAGTGTGTAATGTCAATCAATACATTTTACGTGTCTACATTTTTCCCCTCTTTGAAGCAATGCACTTGTTGCGTTGGTTCAAAGAATAAACATGTCTGGATCAGAAGCCAAAAAATTTCTGATTTTCAAAAAATTCCCCAATGCTACCCCAACGAATGAAACATGTTGCTATATTGCCCCCTCGAGAGATCAGGTGAAAATTTCAACTTTTTGGGTGATCTCACAAAAAAAGATGACAAGGTGCTCAACAGGTCCATAAAGGCTCTATGATTCCAAAAAAAAAGAGATAAAATGTGAAAAAAAGTGCAAAACGGCCCTCGATTGGGTGAAAACGGGATATGGACACCAAAACCCTAGCTAGACAGCTAAACGAGGTTGAAAAACCCTAAATTTTAGGCTTAAATAGGCCTTGAGGGGCCACTTCCAATTCATTTCAACATTCATCCTTTAGAAATTTTGCAAATTTGAGCTCTAACCCCCTTCGTGAGATGGCACAACAATAGCTTCCCAACACATTTTGAATCAAGCACGCACACACCAGAGGTTGCCTGGCAGTGGACCACCGGTGATTCAACTTGACTTGACTTCGTTTTTCAATTTTTGTGGACATTTAATAGCTTAGAAGTTAGGTCAAATTGCAGCGGTCCAGTATAACACTGCTCAAAACTTTCTTTCGACCCCAGTTTTGATTAGAGACAAGATTCTTTTTGCACCCGATGAGATCATTTTTTATAGCCCCATGGGTATTTGTACTCCATTGACATACACATGTATATTTTGATTTGATTTTGTACCATGACAGTGTACATTTTGATGATATATATGATATGATGATTCAATGTGATATGATGTGTTCTATTCTATTTATGCATTGTGGATGCCTTTACTTTCTATATGTGATGTGATATGATGCAATGATGGATGAATTTTTTTTTTAGTATCTTTCTATGTGGTTTTTATGATGATGTATGTGAAATGCTATGATATGCAAATGCTTAGACTAATAGATCTATATTATGCACTTAATGGATGACGAGATGCAATGTTTTTCTTTTCAGTACTTTTCTCATGTATGATATGGTGATGCACTTATGATGTTAGGATGATGCAAATGATATGGAATAATGTATGATATTTTTGATATTATGTTTATGTTAGGATAATGTAAATGAATGATATGGTGATATTTATGATATGATATGATGAATTCAAATGATGTTTTATATGGATGCAAATGAATGTAAGTGTGTAATTGATGAAATGCTTAGAATAGCCAATCTATATGATAGAAATGCAATGCATGTGATATGATTTAATATTTCCTATATGATATGATATGCAATAAACAATATGCTAACAGTTTGTGGATACAGGATGGATGCACTAGTGATGATTATTTGATTAACTGTCATGGTACCATGTTAGCATGGAAAGAGGATAGTAAAAAGAAGCCGATCCAATAAGATAGGAGATGATGATGGTGATGATGATAACAATTTGATTTATGAGGAGTTGGGATTTTGAAAGGGCCAATTACCTTATGTTTGATTACACACGTTGTATGATGCATCAAGGTATACAGAACCAGGATGTCGTTGCACCTAGTGTGATGGAATTTGAATTGACAATCAGATAGGAGTATTCTTGTTTACACCTAGTGTGTGATAAATATGTTAGTATCAAAGTAAAACAATAAAAACACACAAATGAAACTTTAAACTGAAGAAAAGCAAATAATTTGAATTCAAAGGAAACAAATGAAGCTTCTTCAGAGCTGTTCCATTTTCCTCTATCTCCAGGGATTTGTTTGAAGCTGCTGCTCTCAGATTGTGTAAGCAAGGCTTCTTCGAATGGCAACCTGTAGAACGAGTATGTAAAGAAAAGTGCTTTTATCCTATATGCTGGTGGAGTGAGAATACTGATACAGATATGCACAGGGGCTGTGAATTATGCACATGGGCTGTGGATTGTGGATGCTATGATATGAGGTGAATAGGCCATGATATGGAATGATTCTATGCTATGCTATGATTCTAGAATGCTGTGAATACTAGAAGGCTATGCTATTGCAATTTGGCTATAGTTTTCCTATATGAAAGCTTCTCTATGATTGCAAAGACCCAGTAGTCCTTTTTATAGCTTTTTGCAGGAAAGAGCCTGGCTGGCAAAAATCAATGGCTATGAGATTGTCTAGTAGATTTGAATGGTGAGAGATGGAGAGGTTGAGAGGAAGATGGAGAATGTTGGGAGGTTGGAGAGAAGAATGGAGCCTTGTCTTCAACCCACGGGAACAAGCTTGCACAGGAACAGAGAAATTAATTTTTTTGTTTTGGAAGTTTTTTTCACGGTTGTTGAAGATAATCCCCAAATTAATTAAATAAATAAATTTATTTAATTTCATTTATGTGAGTTTGATTTTTGATTTTAGAACTATAGAAGATTTAATTAAATATTTTGAGATATTTAATTGTGATGTGACTTTAGAAGAATTTAATTAAATATTTTGAGATATTTAATTGTGAATGAATTTTTAGAAGAATTTAATTAAATATTTTGAGATATTTAATTGTGAATGGACTTTTAGAAGAATTTAATTAGAAAAGAGGAATTTTATCTTTATTTGAATAAAATATTCAAGCCAAGACTAAATGATAATTAATATAAATAAATCATAATTTTTTATTTAATTAATTAAGAAATGAATAAGAAAAGTGATTAAATAAACTTATTTATTTAATTGAAATGAAAGAATGAACAATATAAATAAATTATTTAAATTTATTTATACGTAGATTCAATCCAGAGATTTAATTAAATATTAAAAATATTTAATTAATTATGTGACCATTGTTAGGTGTATACACCTAGTATACAGAACATTATTCAAAATGCAGTTCAGATATTTCAGACATCTCATACCAAAACGTAGGAAGGAAAGCATTCCTATGTGGTAAAAAAGACACCTAAAACATCCTCCCTACACCCAAACAAAGCACACATGACCATAGTTATATTACACGAATATCCAACAACCACAGTAGATAAAAGATAATGATCATTGCCCCATTCCTTTCTCTCTAAATCCCTTCATTTGGAACATCATCAAGAGGTCATCAAAATGAGCGCAAAAAGATAATCCAAAAGAAAAATATAAAGTAAAAAAACAAGCTAATGTTCTTCAATACCGCTAGCCAATACTAAACTATGATGATGTCTGATGTTGATGTCCATTGTAGGAAGGATGCATCCTAAGAAATGACAATAACAAATGATTGATTTGGGAATGATTGGATGATAGTCTATTGACACAAAGATTTGACCAACTTGTTTACATACTGACCTAGACTTGAGACTTTGACGTTTGAGTTTTCACTTTTAATTTGCTAGACTTGTTTCTGACTGTTTCACCAAAGGTTGAGGGTGATGATTGATTTATTATGAGTGATGCTTATTGCGGGTGAAAGGGAGATGAGACAGATGGATTTTTCAAATATTTGGAAGTTTTTCAAATTTTTTGAGGCTATTTTTTGGTATTTTCAAGATGTTTTACAAATGTTTTTATTTTCAATTTTCCAAATGTTTTGGGGTTTTATGAAATTTTGTGAATGTTTTTGGATTTTGTTTTTTTTTTAATGTTTTTATGTTTTTGTGTTTTATGAATGTTTTTGGATTTTCCACATGATTTTGAAATTTTGGATATGATATGTGTGATGATATCAGTTATTTGTTTTGGGTTTTTTTTGGAAACCAAGCTAAGGTTGATTGATCAAATTGATGGATTGATGATGATGACATTTTTTAGGATGCACAACAATGCAAGGATAAGGGATTGATGATGATAACATTGTTGAGGATACACAACAATGCAAGGATTTGATTGATCAGGATCTATGATGATAACATTGTTGAGGATGCACAACAATGCAAGGATAGTGTTAAGTAACATGAGGATTGGGAAGGATCTCCCAAGATGATGATGGATTGATTGGATTTGATTGATCAAGATTTTGAAGCTTGGTTTGAAACAAAATATGTTTTGGATGATTTGATGCAACGTTTGAAGTGAAAATTAGATGAGACTGATAGTGATTGTTTGGATAGATGTTCAATGAAAGATGAAGCATGATAAGGAATCCATTCTCATCAAAATGTGCCATGGGCTAGTGATTTGGATTCTGGATCACAAATGCTTGACCAATTTGATTTCATGTTTCCCAATTTTTGGATCGCCACATAAGTTGGAAGATATAGATCAAGATTTATTGCCAAAGCAAGATGTAAATATCTACCCCTAGTGTCTAGCAATGTATGGAATTCCATGGATGGATACATTAATAGGTGTGTGGATGGATGGATGTGGTAAGCACATAAAAGGATTCCAAGGATTATCTTGTGATAAGATAAGGTGTTTGAATGGAGGAATGCTTCATTGGATAATGCTTCATGGCTTAGATAATGTTGGGTAGGATAGGATCAATGAAAATGACCCATGCCAAGATGTTTATCATAAGAAAGTGTAAAGTGTGCACCAAAATTTTATCAAGATCAAGATGACTTGGACTATGGATGCAGATGGATTAAAATGGATTAGATAAATGGTTCCTGGATGAATGGATTTATTATGGATAAGATGGATGGAATGTTGGATTTATTATGGATGGGATGAGATGATTTCACCTAAACTAGCTCACGTAGATGCTCAATTCTACACATGACACCTGTTTTCCAGATTTTCATCATGGTACCTATCCAAAGTGCCACCGTAGTGGTTTTCACTGGAGGACAATTTTTATTTTTACTATTTTCAATCCTTTTTTCTGATTTTTTTGGATTTTTTTTTTTTTTTTTGCATTTTTCTATGAAATATTTTAAGCTCCTGCTAAATCCCATAGTGGTGTCAATGTAGATCCTTCTATCATGATGTGTCATCAATATCCTACTTGAAGAATCTTCTTTTCTAAGATGCATGTGCTTGAATGCAACTTTTGAGATTCTTGATCTGCTTTGTTGATACCAGAGTTAACTTTGTCTTTTTGCGCACATCGTGATAGAGTGCCTTCTGAATCCTTATGATGAAGGGTTGCTGCCAATACATGGTCAATGTGAGAATTGGATATTATGCATGGAGGCATGGATGGTGGAGTGTGTTAAGGAATAAAAGATATATTGGTTGACAGTTTGGAACCTTTGACTCTCCAAACTTGGGAAGATGAGCAATGATGGGTGGTTATGAAAGTGTGCATGGAATTACGACCAATTGCTTGATATACTTTGTACGTTGCTTGAGAAGTTTTCTTTTGCTTTTGTGGATGTCTTTGATGGATAATTTTCCCTTTTTTATTTTTCCCCGTAGTTTCTTTGACTGATGGAGTTTGATAGGGATGATCTTTATTTGTATTTTTTGGTATCCACATGTATTTGATTTTTCCATTATGCTTCTTAGCTTCTCTTGCTTTGATAACGTTCTTTGTGCTTTGATTCAAATCTTTCTTTTCATGTTGGTCCCAATTCATGGATGGGGTGATGGTTGGATGAAGATTCATGACATGGCTAGTTGTAGTATTGGGATCAGTCTCATCATAAGGACTCTTCATGCTCCCTATGTTGATGTTTGCTTGAGACATAGTTTCCCCGAGTATGGTGGTAGTAGCACCTTCATGCTTGGATTCTGCCTATTCTGAGAGCTCTTGTTTAGAATGAATTCTCTAATAAATGACCACTGCAGATGATGTTATTAGAATTTTCTACTCTGCTGACTTTGGAATATCCTGTTTTGTCTGACCTATTTCCTTGAGTGGATAATGTTGGATATATTTATTCAGATTTAATCAGGATTTGATTAAATAAGAGGAGGCTAGGGGATTTGGAAATTTTGACTTAGATTTTAGGATTTAAATAAATCAAAATTGAGAGGAAAATGATTTATAATTAGTTAAATAAACATTTTGATTTATTTATCTAAAGGGGATGATGTTAGATTAAATCAAATAAGGTTTAATTTATTTAATTTAATAAGATGACTTTAGAGATTTAATCAAATAAAATGAATTATTTAATTAAATAGAGATTAGAGGATTAATTAAATAACATTGATTTATTTAATTAATGAGAGAGAATGACTTAATTAGATAAATGATTTAATTAATTAAGAGAGGAAAATTGATGAATTTAATCAAATAAAGGCTATTCAATTAAATGGTTAGATAGAGAGACAATTCAGGATGAAGCAATGTTAGTTAAATTAGGATTAGGTGTGTAATGTCAATCAGTACATTTTACGTGTCTACAATTATATTGCTATTGTGGATGTTTGTCCCAGATTCTATCTTTTCCCAATGTCCCCTTACAACTAAGACCCTTGTACTTATTTTTGCTATCCAAGATATACACAAGATATGATTTCATTGTGAATTTGTCAGTCTCTTGTACACTTTTCAACTAAGCATCTGAGTTGTTGCTTTTGATTTTAGCCTAGTGATAATGCTTATTATCCACAATCTATGTAATAGGGTAGAACATCCAAGTATGGAAGATATGGGCCCCTTCTACTCCCATTAGCTTGCCCAAGAGAGTTATAACATCATGATACTCCATCTTAAAGTCACTTATATGTAGTTGCTTCAATAGTTTAGAATAGTGAGGCTTGGGTTTCAATATCCAAGAGTTGTTCATGATCTTTAAGGCTCTATTAAGGTCTTCATCATAAAACTTAATCACTTCCCTAATGTTAATTTCCTCAATAAGCTTGTGATGTGAGGTAATGTTGAATGTTTCTGCAATGGACTCCTCGGTAGTATTTTCCATGACTCTTCCCTAAGGTCCAATTATGATCCTTGTTTTGGAGTCATAGTGTTTTGCGCATTCCAAAACTAGCTCTAGAAAAAGTTATCTTGGAGGGAACCCTACTGCTTGAGCCAACCCAATGTGAGATTGAATTTAAGCAAGTTGAGTTGGTGCATTTCCATAAATTCTCTGCTAGAAGTCATCATAATCTACATGCCCCATGTTTGTCTCTACAATCTTTGACCAAGCACAAGCAATCTTGGATTCTAGCCATATGCCCTTGAAGTCATACTTCATCCTTTCTTCTCTTCTTTTTACCTCCTCTTGTACTAAAGAAGATTTTGACTTAGATGCCTTGTCCATACTCAATTCTGCTTGCATTTGTTAGAAAGGACCAAAATCACTAGATGGAAAATAAAAATATAACACATTACATTAATTCCATGAAATACCCATATATGTAATAACAATTCCATTGAATGGAAAAGACAATGTAAACTTTAATGGTAATGCAAGGAAATCGATCCATCTTATAAGATTTCATTATTAAATTATACAAAATGGGAAAATGAATCCAACTTAATTCAACCAATGTTTCATGCAATGACCTTATAATCTGATTGTGCAAACTTGTTTGTCCTTAGTTTTGAAGTTTTGAAGAAAAATGAAAGAGGTTGGGTAATCTAAGCTAGCTTGGATTCCCTAGCTAGACTAGAGTTTTGGTAATCCGAGCAAGCTCAAATTCCCCAGGAATCAATACACTGATCTCATTTTTCCTTATAATTCTTTGTGATCCTCATTTGATGAAGTTCATTTCCATAACTAAACACATTCAAGCACAAATCATCTTGAAAACACATCTCAAATTCCTTGCATTAAAAATTTAACTCATTTAGCACACAAGGGTATGAAATTCAAAAATCTCAGCTACTTCAAGAGATCTTGGATTACTCAGGTGAACTAACATTTGGGTAATCAAAGATAGCTCGAAATCACTGAATGGAGGATGAGATCAAAAATTCACTAAGTTTTCACCTTTGAGTTTGGATTTTTGGTTGGACATAAGATTTGGATAATCCAAGGGGGCTCGAATTCTCTGAGCAGATTAGAGCCTGGAAAATCCAAGCTACCTCAAAATTTATGGGATTTTCTCAAGCGCTAAATTTTCTAAGTGTCAAATCCTCTTTGCTTCAAAATGATGATGAAAATGAATTTACTTCTCTAGAGATTAAATCATTACCAATTTAAGATGCAATTCAATGACTCATACGAGAATCCTTAACGTCCTTCACCATTCATCAAATTCCTCATTCTTGACTAGGGTTTTAAAAATTAGGGTTCTTAATCAAATTTCAAAATGAGGTGACTTCTTTGATCTCATTGTTAATTACAAAAAGCAGCTAGAATGATAAACCCCAAAAATTTATAAATCCTCATTGTTAATCCCCTATCAAAATGGCATCAATCATCAACATCTCCTGACTACACACTAAAAGGAACAAAATACCCAAAAGACACACCTAAAATAATCATCCCCAAGAACTTAAAATCCTCATACATGACAAGACTAGCCCAACAAGAAGCCAATGAAATGCGAAGTAGGGAAAACCAATAATAAACGAGCTCAAATTTCATCAATAGGAAGAACCCTACCTTGAACTGGTATGCAAGAGGGCAAAGGAACTCAATATAGAATGATGAAATATCACTAGTGATGCCCAATCACTTGACCCTTAGGTAGCAAGATGCACTAGATGGAAAACCCCTCAATCTCAAGTTCTCATACAATGCAAAATGACCAAAATGAAAGGTGGGATCTGAATATATTACCTCCTTCATTCAATAAATGACATTATTAATGGGCGATGGTACAACTTAAATCTTGGGAAATGCAATAGACACTTGGACTCGAGTAATTCGAGGTAGCTCAAATTACCCAGCTTGATTAAGGTTCGAGTAATTTGGGGTACCTCAAAATTACCAAACCTGACCAAACTTAACCAATTTTGCTTCAAATTCAGAATTTCTAGCAAGGGTCAGCATCAAGGAGCTAGGAAATCATCATGAAGTTGCAAAATGACATCTCAGATAAAAATTTATCAGTAAGTACATGGGCGATTCAAGACCAAGACCGAGAGACTTATCCCTTAAGGGGATGAATTCAAGACCCTACAAAAAAAAAAAAGCAAGAAAAGAGGGTCCCTGCTTTTAGCGAGGCATGTGTGTGAAAATTGCACAACAAATGGCAACTCTTGTTGGGAAATGATCTAGAGAATTTTGATGAAAAAATGGAATAAAGAACCCATAACTCTAGTTTCAATCCTCTCATCAGGTCAACTATAAATAGAATTTCAAAGCCCATGGGCAGAAAATTCTTTCCTATACCAGATTCCAAGTGTGTGCAAATGTATTTATTTCCCTCCCTCAGTTTTTTCAGGAACCAAGATCAGTCTAATCAAGCTATGTAAAGATTCTAACTCCAAAATAATCCTAGATAGAGCCTCGTTGCTAGTTAGGAATCCATAGCCCCAACGAGGTTATTGTTGTGGCTCTCCAGAACATAGCTCTACTGCTAGCTAGGAATCCATAGCCCCAATAGAGATATTCAAATATTCCTGATAAGGTGAATATTCACTTTTGATTTTCAATACTCTCTTTTCTTTTCTTTTGATATTCTTTTAAGATCATTTAAACTTTCCTTTTCACCCTATAAGCAATGAAGCTCACACTCAGGGCTAAGAACCACAGTGGCATTGAAGCATAAATAATATTCTTCACTTAACCAGGCCTCACAAGGAACCTTTGACAACATTGGAATTCTTAAGATATATATATAAGTGTAAGACTCAATCACATTCTAGAACTAGTTAACCTAGCCCAACAACTTATCCACTTTAAGCATTTAGCACATGTGACACCAAGTAAAGGATTTTAACCAACTTATTCTAGAAGGATTATTAGAGTTTGTAAAAGAAATACCTAGAATAGTCCTCGATAACATAATAATTTCTATGCAAGTGCAACATGCATAGAAAAGAATAGGGGAACCCAAAACTAAAAGAAAAAATAGAAACAAACCCAAAGTAGACCAAAACCTAAACTAAAGTAGACCTACACTAACCAAAAGTATAAAACAAACAAAACAAAGGAAAGAAAAAGAAACCAACACCTAAGCTAACTATTTACAGGGGTAGAGTTGCAAGTAGCTTAGGAAAGGAAGTAAAGCTTCAAATATTTCCCGTTAATAGGCAACAAGACATCCTCTCCAGTGAGATTTTTTAGACGGAAAACATTATCTCTTGGTATCTCTTAGATTTGGAAGGAACCAAGTCAAAGCTTATCAAATTTTCCATGTTCTCCCTTCTTATCATGTGCCTTGTCCCAATATAGGACCAGATTAGAGATTCTATATGCTTTTACTCTAGATTTTTTATCAAACCATCTCTTAATGACACCTTGATGTTTGAAAAAGTTATCTAATGGTTCATCTCTCTTCTCTTCAAGGTGTAAAAGATAATTTAGACAAGCCTCATGCTTATCCCCTTCATCATAGTAATCATTAATGAACTAGAAGGTGGGGATTTTCATATGGATGGGAAACACTGGTTCAAGACCATACACAAGGTGATAAGGAGAAGTTCCTAAAGAGGCTTTATGTCTAGTACAATCTGCCCAAAGAGAAAATTAGAGTTGGGTGTGCCAATCTTTGGGATTTCTCTCTAACAATTTACGGATGACTTTCAAAATTCTTTTGTTTGTGCACTCATCCAAACCATTTCCTTGTGGGTAATAGTTAGAAGCTAAATTAATGATGATTCTATGATCAAAATCCCATTTAGAAAAATTTAGCGAAGCAAATGTAGAACCATTATCACAAACTAAAGCATTAGGACAACCAAAGCGATGGATAATACTTGATTCCAGAAAATTGATCACTACTTAAGAAGTACACTGCTTACAAGCAAGAGCATCACTCCACCTAGTAAAGTAATTAGTTATAGTGAGAATGTAATTATTTCCTATAGAGGAAGGCAGGTTGATTGGACCAATAAAGTCCATTCCCCACTGCATAAATGGTTTTACTACAATTACTGCCTGAAGTGGGAGTGTTGAATGTTTCTCCCTGGTAGTTGCAATTTGACATACATGGCAGGTCCTCACATGGTTGTGTGCATCCTTGAACAATGTGGTCTAGTAATATCCTACCCTCAAGATCTGATTCACAATAGCTGGTCCAAAACCATGGACTATGCCATACTTGTCATGGAACTCAGTCATCACTCTTGCAACATCTTTTCCAAGACAACAAAGGTAAATGCCTTCATGATTCTTCTAATATAGAATTTATCCCTTCAACATATAGTTGTCACTCTTCAAATGCAAGACTCTCTCTTTCATTGCATTGAGATGATCGAGACACTATGATCGAGACACTATTGATTTAAAAGATAATAGATAATTTCATCATACCACTCAAAGGGAGAGACATCTTGGAGGTGGTACTACTGAGTTGTGAGGTTAGGACCAATTTCATCCATAGTCTTAGTCAATTCTTACCCTCTCACAAGATTCATGGGTTGTATTTCGATGTCGTACTCTTGCAGCATTGTAACCCACATAGCCCTTCATTCTCCTAGTTCATTCTACAACAGCAAGATTTTTACTACATGATCTAGCACTATCGCAAAAACCTTATTTCTCAAGATGTAATTCCTGAAATTCTTCACATCCCTGACCAAAGTATTAGATTGTTTTTCTACATCGGGATATCTCAATTCTACGTCTTTTAATAGAGCTCTCATAAAAGCTATAGGATGCTCACTTCCTTGGTTAGATTTTTGAGTTAACATGCCAGCACAAGAATTCTCAGATGCAAGTGAATATATATTAAAAGGCTTGGAATAATTAGGACTCACCAATTCTGGGGCATCAACTATTTCCCTCTTAATTTTTTCAAAAGCCTCTTTCGCTTCAACACTCCATTCAAATTTTGCATCTTGCTTCAACATTGCATTCAAAGGTTTAATTATTTTTTTGAATCCAATATTAATCTTTCTAACAAAGCTGATTTTCCCAAATAAGGACTTCATCTCCTTTTTACTAGTTGGAGGTCGGATCTTCAATATTTCCTCTACTCATTCTGGATCAATAGAGATGCCTTCTTTTGAGATAACATGCCCTAGAAACTTCCCCTCAGTGACTCCAAAGATGCACTTCTTAGGATTAACTAAAATTCCACATTCTCTGCATCTTTGAAATACTTTGCACAAGTCTGCAATATGATCACCTCATTTCTTGGAAAAGACTGTTAAATCATCCATATAGATAATGATGCACTTACCGATGATATCTTGATGGAAATATCCATGGCCCTCTAGAAGGTTTCCGCTGCATGGATTAACCCAAAAGGAATTCTCCTATAAGAAAAGATACCCCACTTCATGTTGAAGGAAATCTTGTGTCTATCTTCGTACTACACCATAACTTGATTATACCCTGAGTATCCATTGAGAAAGGGAATCATTTGAGATCCATCAATGACTTGCAATACCTCATTCATTGATGGGATAGGGTATTTGTCCTCTTCTAAGGCCCGATTAAGATTTTTGAAATCAACACAGAGTCTAATTTCTCAATTTTTCTTCCTTACTGGGACCAAGTTAGCAACCCAAGTAGAATTCCTAAATAGAAATATGATGCAGAAAGACAATAACTTTTGTTCCTCCTTCTATATAATTGGTTCCAACAGAGCATTGTTCAATCTCTGTCTCTGCCTAAATGGCTTGGCACCTGGCTTGAGAGGGATAGTGTGTGTAATGATTGAAGTATCATGTGTTTTTAAATCTTCATAACTCTAGGCTATAATATCTTGACAAGTATTAAGTGCATCAATTCTACTCTTTCTTTCTTCTGGAGTACATACTTCCCCAATGAAAACATTCTTATGTTGTCTGGTGTCCCCATATTATATGTATCACAGTGACTATTGATGGACTCCTTGCTCTGCTAAACCTGATCTTTTATTCTATCCAAATCAAAAATTCTCTCAAGTTGTACCATCCCTCTCAGAATGGTGTTAGTTTGCAGATTGATAACTCCTTCCAAATCCATTTCTACCTCTTGGGGCTCCACCGCATCTATTATTTGAGAATTAAACACATTAGAGCTTGTAATGAAATCAAGAATGTTTTTATCATCCTCAAATACTTGAAAATTGGTTACATTATCGAGCATTGAGGGTGCTGGGGTGAGCTCCACAATAAACTTCTTCAAACCTGAAAGTAACAAAGGCTATAATGTGCTTGTTGCATGTGCCAGGGCATCTGTTGTTTGATTCTTGTTGTGAGGTATAAATTGAATGTTAAAATCATCAAACCCCTCAATCAAATCCCACACCCTATGCCTGTAATTGGTCATCCTTTTGTCATGACATGAATACTACTTTCTGACCTACTTAACTACTAGCTCAAAATCTCCAAAAAGTTGCAAACTTTTTACTTTCTTTCTTAATGCCATAAGCAGTCCATGAAACAAAGCTTCATACTTATCTATGTTATTAGTGTAATTGAACTAAATTCTATAAGCAACAAATATTTTTTTACCTCGAGGACTAATCAATTCAAACCTAGCTCCAACTCCTTATTTAGACTTCGATCCATCAAATTTGAGTTTCCAACAACTAGCAACTCTTGACCCTTTTGATTTATCTTCATTACTATTGCTATAGCTGGGATATTCTTCCTTCATTGGCCTTTTACCTTTAGGGTCATCGTAAATTCTCTACACATCGATCCTAATAGCTAGAGGTGGATTGATACAACTCTTTATTTTCTCCATTGTTGTTTGGCATAAAAAAAATTCTAGCTTAGGGTGAGATGCATTGTGAAATCTACACCAATTTGGAAGAAGCAACTCCTCAAAGTTCATATCTCTACCTAGCTAGATCTGGTCCTCAATGCATTTTTGGATAAACTCTTGGAAATTGTCCAACAAGTTGAGCTAACTATCTTCTTGATCATAACCCTCCTCTATCGATTCTACCAATGCTCCAGTGCTGCTAGACTCTTGGGGTGAGCTTATGATTCTAGCCTAGTGATAATGCTTGTTAGCCACAATCTATGTAATAGGGTAGAACATCCAAGTATGGAAGATATGGGCCTCTTCTACTCCCATTACCCTACCCAGGAGAGTTATAACATCATGATATTCCATCTTAAAGTCACTTATGTGTAGTTGCTTTGATAGTTTAGAATAGTGAGGCTTGGGTTTCAATATCCGAGAGTTGTTCATGATCTCTAAGGTTCTATTGGGGTCTTCATCAGAAAACTTCATCGCTTCCCCAATGTTAATTTCTCAAATAAGCTTGTGATGTGAGGCAATGTTGAATGTTTCTGTAATGGACTCCTCAGTAAGATTCACCATGACTCTTCCCTAAGGTCCAATTATGATCCCTGTTTTGGAGTCATAGTGTTTTGCGCATTCCAAAACCAAATCTAGACAAAGTTGTGTTGGAGGGAACCCTGCTGCTTGAGCCAAGCTGGCAGTGTGAGTAAGAATTTGAGCAAGTTGAGTTGGTGCATTTCCATACATTCTCTACTAGAAGTCATCATAATCTACATACCCCATGTTTTTGTTTGCAATATTTGACCAAGCAGAAGCAATCTTGGATTCTAGCCATATGCCCTTGGAGTCATACTTCATCCTTTCTTCTCTTCTTTTAACCTCCTCTTGTACTAAAGCAGCTTTTGACTTAGATTACTTGTCCAGACTCAACTCTTCCTCCATCTATTAGAAAGGACCAAAATCACTACATTAAAAATAACAATATAACACATTACATTAATTCCATGAAATACCCATATATGCAATAATAATGCCATTGAATGGAAAATACAATGTAAACCTTAATGGAAATGCAAGGAAATTGATCCATCTCACAAGATTTCATTTTTAAATTATATGTAATGTGAAAATGAAACCCAATTAATTCAATCAATCTTTCATTAAATGATCTTATAATCTAATTGTGCAAACTTGTTTGTCATTAGTTTTGAAGTTTTGAAGCAAAATGAAAGAGGTCGGGTAATCTAAGATAGCTCGGATTCCCCAGCTGGACTAGAGTTCAAGTAATCTGAGCAAGCTTGGATTCCCTGGGAATCAATACACTAATCTCATTTTTCCTTATAATTCTCTGTGATCCACATTGGATGAAGTTCATTTCCATAACTAAACATATTCAAGTGAAAATCATCTTGAAAACACATCTCATACCACTTGCATTGAAATTTTAACTCATTTCGTGCATTGGGGTATGAAATTCAGAAATCTCAGCTACTTGGAGAGGTCTTGGATTACCCAAGTGAACTAATGTTCAGGTAATCTAAGCTAGCTTGGAATCACTGAACGGAGGATGAGATCAAAAATTCACTAAGTGTTCACCTTCGAGTTCATATTTTTGGTTGGACATAAGATTCAGATAATCCGAGGGGGCTCAGATTCTCTGAGTGGATTAGAGCTCAGAAAATATGAGCTACCTCATAATTTCTGGGATTCGGTGAAGTGCAAAATTTTCTAAGTGTCAAATCCTCTTTGGTTCAAAATGATGAATGAAAATGAATTTACCTCTCTAAAGATTAAACCATTACCATTTTAAGATGCAATTCAATGACTCCTATGAGAATCCTTAACGTCCTTCACCATTCATCGAATTGCTCATTCTTGACTAGGTTTTTTAAAATTAGGGTTCTTAATTGAATTTCTAAACAAGGCAACTTCTTTGATCTCATCATTAATCACAAAATGTAGCTAGAATGATAATCCCTAAAAATCTATAAATCCTCATTGTTAATCCCCTATCAAATTGGCATCAATCATCAACATCTCCCAAATGCACACCAAAAGGAAAAAAATACCCAAAAGACACGCCTAAAATAATCATCCCCAAGCACTTAAAATCCTCATACATGACAAGACTCACCTAAGAATAATCCAATGAAATGCGAAGTAGGGAAAACCAATAATAAATGAGTTCAAATGTCATCAATAGGAAAAACCCTACCTTGAACTGGTACGCAAGAGGGTGAAGGAACTCAAACTGGAATGAGGTAAGATCACCAGCGATGCCCACTCACTTGACCCTCAGGTAGCAAGATGCACTAGATGGAAAACCCCTCAATCTCAAGAACTTATACAATGCAAAATGACCAAAATGAAAGGTGGGATCCGAATATATTACCTCCTTCATTCAATAAATGAATGTTATTAATGCACGATGGTACGACTTAAAAGCTTAGAAATGTGATAGACACTTAGACTTGAGTAATTTGAGGTAGCTCAAATTACTTGGCTTGATTAAGGTTTGGGTAATTTAAGGTACCTCAAAATTACCAAACCTACCCCAAACTCAACCAATTTTGCTTCAAATTCAGAATTTTGAACAAGGGTCAGCCTAAAGGAGTTAGGAAATCATCGTGAAGTTGCAAAATGACATCACAAATGTAGATTTATCATTAAGTACATGGGTGAATCAAGACCAATACCAAGATACTTATCCCTTAAGGGGATGAAGTCAAGACCCTGTGACAAACAAACAAGAAAACAAAGAAAGAAAAGAGGGTCCTTTCTTTCAGTGGGGCATGTGTGCAAAAATTGCACAACACAAAGGAAAATCAAATAGATCCTTCACCTAATCAAGAAAATCAAACCATTTATCATTCCCCTACTTGTGATGAAGTCATTTTAGAAGAACCAATCCTTGAATGTCAAGAACATTTGGTTTGTCATTCTCCTAAAAACTATCCTCCTAGAGAGGATATCATGGTGCAAGAAAAAGATAACATTGATAGTAACATAGTAGAAGAACATGATGAGGAAACATTAGAATCTCCTTCACTAAGGGACATTAATATTATTCAACCTCAACTCATCCTTTAACCCCTTAACACAAACTGCTAACTCAAAACAAACCTGAATTCATCCTCTACCCACCTAAGAATACTGTATCACAACAACCAAATCATAATACCATTGCTCATACATATAACACTAGAAACAATCAAAAATTGCCACAACCAGCCTTGACACCCTTACCTTTTCCTAATCCTATCCTACCTAACCCTATCTTACCAAGTCTTCCTCATGGAAAGGAGTATGATCTTGTCGAGAAACTTAAGAATACTCTTGCTAAGATATCATTATGGGACCTTATTCAAGCATACCCTCACTACCACAACATGATCCAAATAGCCTTACAACAAGTTCCTATCCCTTCTAATGTGCAACCAAATGACATAGTAGCCATGATCCAAGGAATAAATGCTGACATTGTTTTCCACCAAAGTGAACTCCCCCCTTTGGAAGTGAAAAACAAAATGAAGCTTTCATAATAATATCTCAATACAAAATAAAAGGGATAAAGAGAACTATTGTAGATACCAACTTTTCCCTTAATGTGTGTAGTGTGTGCCTTCTAGATAGGCTTTGCATTGATAAATCAAATATTCAACCTGGTTCTTTATCTGTTAAGGGATTTGACAATGTAAAAAAAAAACTCTCGATGTGATTACTTTACCTATTACAGTTGGGAAGGCCACATTAGAAACACAAATCCATGTTATGCCTCATGAAATTTCATATAATATTCTCTTAGGCAGACCACAGATTCTCCTTCTAATCTTCATCATAAAATGAAATATATCTACAATAACTTTGAAGTGTGGACACTTGAAGCTAACCCTGACCCAAATAGTTGTTTGAACATTGAGAAAAACAGGGAAAATTGTTTGGCAACATTAACACCAACTACACAAGTGGAACCCATACAAAATTAGGACAAAGAAAAACACATTGAAGAAGTCACACAACTATTATAAGATGATTGGGATTCCTTAGATTTCAAACATACATTCATGGGAAAGTACAAGATCATTAACAAATATTCAAATAAGGGACATGAAACAACAGTAATGTCAACACAAAACTTGAAAAACCCTTTGAAAGCATCTTCCTCCATCTTTTTTCATCCTATACAATCTACATCGGTACGATTGGACCCCTCTTGGATGTCTACCTTAGTGTGAGTTTGAAGTAGGTTCATCCTGTCACTATAGTGGGGGCTAAATGTAGTGTAGAAAAATGGATCTTTGGACATTTTCACACTCATTTGCATTTTTCTTGTGGATGTTGGCTTAGTTTTTCCTTGATTTAGTGTTATAATGTGGTCAACGCATTCACATTAGGTCTTGGGCCCTTGTGAATTGATAAGAATTTTATGATGCCTTCCAAAAGTTTTACGAAGTGTTGTAACACACTTTCACACTTTTCTAGTATCTTATTAATATATTTCACCTAAATAACCTCTTTTTATCATTTACCAAGCCTTATTTCAAAGTATTGTAACAAAATTTCATGCTTTCCTAGGCTTTTCATCAATAATTATGCCTTTCTTATGCTTTAATTGGCCCCATTTTACACTTATAGGTCTTACTTAAGTGTATTTTTGAGAATAAACCCGATAAACATCATTTAAAATATCTAATTTCTGACACCCACTTAAAACACCTTAAGTGGGACCCATTCACTATTAGGGGAAAATGAGTCCCGTTTGGCTCAAAAATCAAAATGAATTCAAAATTCTAGTGGGTTTTTATTTTCTAAGATCTAAGGTCAGCTTGTGATGTAGTATTTTTGAGAATTAGGGAAAAATTTTGTATAAATATAAGGTTTTTCTACTCATTTCCCCCCAATCATTCATCATGCATTCAAGTCAATCAAGTTAGGGTTAGGAAATTTAGAGAGCATTCAAGATCACTTCTAAGGAATTAAAGGGTAGATTCTTCATCCATTGTTGCAGCAATTCAAGATCCATCATCATGGCAAAGTTCTAATTCCATTATGTTCATGTTCATGTTTCATCTTATTTCTTTATTTGGTTTAAATACCCAAATGGGGTTTGACCAAGGCAAACCCCTATTCCCTAACATTCAACATTTCTCTTTGTTTCTTTGTGTGATTGCAAATCTAGGTACTTTGAAGGCTTGGAAATCATTGAAGAATAGGTTATGAAGTTGTTGGAGTCATTCCCTATTGGCAAGGTCAAAATATTCACAAAAATTCACTTATAGTGCCAAAAATCAGGATTTCAGATCCAGACACCTAGAGATATAGAAAGAGCAGATTGAGAGCTTTAGAATCCACTTTCAGGTTTTCAAAAAAGTCAAATTGGACTCATTCACCATTAGTGGAAAATGAGTCCCACTATACCTATTTTTTAGAGGTTTATGCAGATTTGGATGCCCATTTTTCCAAAACAGGCTTCAGTACAGTTTTCCAGATATGGGAATTATTTTCCCAAAATGGCGAATGAGTCCCAATAGGTCAAAATTGTAGGATTAGCAACATTTCCAATCTTCAACACATTTCCAGGTGCACACTTTCTATTTTAATTTCCTATTCTATTTTACTATTCATCTTTCTAGGTCTTTTTTCATATCACATGTTTTCAAACATTTTGCATTTTCTAAGTTTTGCATTAGTAGTTAATTTATTTTATCAGTTTTCAGCATCTAGGATATTCCCCTTTGACATATTTCAATCTCATTTACATTGGAATCTCAAGGGCTTATTCTTGAGTGAGCCATTAATATTTTTGGTACCTCTCTCCTTTTAGGTGGAAAACCCTGGAAGTGTAAGAGACCCACTTATCCCAAAAATCTTTGGCTCAATTTATATAATTACCATTCAAACACATTGAATAATTCATTTTGTCTATATCTAGGCATGAAATTGAGATGAAAAACCTCTTATTGTAACAAAGACCTCATGAGAACTCTCATGGATGCATCTCCTTAACTTGTACATTATAAAATGATTTTTCAAATGTATCCTACCTTTGAGAAATAGGGAATCTCTTTTAAATAATGATAGAGTTTTCTCAAGAGTAGTAGACTTACTTCCACTCATGAACCCCACATGCATGCTCCTACATGCCCATGCATTGGTAAAGGTTGATGATCTCTAGGGGCTAAAAAATATTACAAATCTCATATCTCCAATATGAATGTATCTCTACATCCAACTAACTTGGAACATATCCTCCACATAATTGAGACTTATAACCAACAAAAAACCAATGTTACATACATCCTCTAGCTCTAGAACTAAACATAAGAGTGAACATAAAAATATCCATTGTATTTCTCTATTGAGATATGAAGCATCCCTAAGCACTATAGAAAGCTTACAAACTATTGTGTACACGACCTAAATAGTGATAAAAACCTAAAATCCCAACTTTTCCTAATGAAACTCAAACTCATTTTGAAACATGGATTCCTGCTAATATGCAATTGGACTTGTCAAGATAATAATTTCATTGAATACTTCTGACAAAACTAAGGTGTTTAAAACATCAAATTTTCATGTTAAAACCTTCAAAAAGGGTAAAATGCAACTTCTTACCACAATCTATGAACTTGAGTTGTGAATGACTTTGAAATATGACCAATACTTTATAATTTTTTTCTTTCAAAAACATTTTCAACCTTTTTGAAGATCCTATGATGAGACCAAAGATCTTTAAATAAAATGAGAAACCTATTAAGGCTTATTTTGAACCAAATACATAAAAAATCTAACACTTTTGGTGACCTCTATGAAATACTTGCTTGTTAAAAAATTATGAATAGTGGACTTTCATATTCATTTGGCATAAGAGTCAAAAAAACCTAAAATAAAACTCAACAAAAACTTGACTACCAACTATTAGCACCTTAGAATAGAAAACTAAACACCTAAACAAAACCAAAATTGTAGTCCCCTAATAGAAAATAAAACCATACATCAACACTTTAAGGAAATGAAACCTAAAACATAGTGAAATAAAACTTATTGACTTGAAGAAATCCTACCCTATCCTACATAAACCAAGAAACAAAACTATTCAAACAAAACCATTAACTGGTTCCGTAAAATAACTACCTATTATTTGCAACTTGCAATACTTCACATGCTTATGAGGAGTCAAGAGGAGGTAAAGAAATAGCAGATTTGCAATGATTTTATATGATACCTCTTGAAGAATGAAAATAAACACTCACCTCTTCATTTTGTTCATACATACTACTGTTTTGGATTGGACATGTAAGCTAGATATACTCTTTTTCAGCTCCAACTTCATGCTTGGGTACAATAATTACTTGTGGTATCTGATTGGCATTCATCATTGGTAGATGTCTTATAAGACATCCTCATGAGAGAAAACATTTTGAACCCTCATTGTTGTCTCCTTTTTTGTGGACTTGTTCTATAACAGCATGCAGATTGGAATGATTTGGTTCATATGGTCCAAATGGAAACATGGTTGCTTTTTCCTCTAGTTTATGAAACTCTTAATTTTTTGGTTCACGAAGTGCTTTATTGGCATTAAGATTTGAAAAAATGTCTTCTATGATGCTAGAAAAAAATTATTCATCAATTTTTTACTTTGAATGTATGCCAATATTCTCATTCTTTAGAATAAGGTTGTCTTCATCTTCTTCTGAATAGATTAGAACCCTATCAAAATTATTGGTATATTCCAACTTCTCCAAATTTCTTGTTGATTTTGGTATGGGGGTGTTTTCTTCCTTATCCTCAACAAAGAAAGGAATCTCATTGAATAATTTTTTTAACACTTCATGTTCAACACCTCTTACTTGCTTTGTGTCATGTTGTCCAAACTAATCTTTCTCATGATCTTCCTGCAACAAGTATGATTTTTGTTTTTTACTACCACATGAAAGTTCATCAACTATAATTTGTTCTTCTTTTACCTCAAAAACCTCTTCATTTTCTCACTAAAATAACTATCTTTCCAAATGATGGTTCCACCTCTGTAAAGGTAAATAGTGTTAGGACAAGGCTGATTTTGTATGGGTTCCAAGAGGTTTTTTTGAGACACTTGAAGAGTTGTAAGTTCTTGGGGGGGCTTCTCTTAAAGAATACTAGATTGATCTTTCTTGGGTTCAAAGTTTTGTAAAAGGTGAAGACTTAGGGAAAAATTGAAAATTGAAATTCAATATACTGATTTCAAGACTTAAGAGGCTTACTTTTCTTAAAGATTGAAATTTTTGAAACTTCAAAATTTCCACTTTCATAGGATAATTTGAAATATAAGAGGTTGATGAGCTTCTAGAATTTGTACTTAGGTAAGAAATAGCTTCACTTATTCATTTTTGAAAAAAATATATTTTTCAAGAGAATCCTCATATTCCCATTTTTATTTTCCATCTCTTATTAGTGTTGGTAAGATTGGTAATCCAACTAGACTCCTAGTATAGATTAAAATTTTTTTCGCTTGATATCATCCAACTACTTATTGAATTATAGAAATATATTTTTAATGTCAATAATCTCCACATTGTTAGCATTTTGGGGTTGAGTAGGAAAGTAACAATGTTGTTTTGGAATAGAAATAGATTCTTGAGGTTTATTAAACTCATATGTAGGGTGCCAAGAGCTTTTAGTTGAGGTGGGACCTGGTGGTAAGCATATTGAACATGCTAATCAGTTTGA